>JBAMBO010002335.1:0-357278 GCA_037044535.1 Lordiphosa magnipectinata | reverse complement strand
CTTTCCTATGTTGACGGAGCTTTGCTGGTATAACAAAGGTAGACAGGGCTTTAAAAAACCTTGACCTTAACGGTGTGTCAAAGGCGGCTTTATAATCAACAAAAATATGGTAGGTGTTGATACCTCTCTCAAAGGTCTACTCCAGGATTTGTCGTAATGTGAATATCTGGTCTGTGGTGGATTTACCAGGCCTAAAGTCATACTGATAGTGTCCCATTAGTGTGCTTATCCGCGACAGAACTTTATATGCAATCGGAAGGAGACTGATGCCACAAGAGTTGGCGCAAACTGCAGGGTCGCCTTTTTTAAAAAGTGGGCAAATTACACATAGACTCAAATCGTCGAGCATTCTTTTGTCGGATCATATTTGGCATAGGAGTTGGTACATGCACCTTACCAACTCCTCACCGCCAGTCTTCACCGCCAGCTGCTTTGTTATTCTTTAGCCTTTTTATGGCTATATCAATAAAGTCGCTTGGTGGCATTGCTACTTCCCCAGAGGCGGCATTGTGCTCATCATCGCCACCCAACAGGTTACCATTAGCTTCACCGTTTGTCTAGCGACACTTGCGGATCTGTGACCAGATTTCCGTTTTCGTCCTAGCATTGTGTGATTTCATTTTTTCAACCTACAGTTAGTCGTCTAACCTTTTTGATAAAATTTTTGAGTCTCACTCATGCCGAACAGCATATCGACATTCTCAAGCATGCGCCTTTCTCGCTCATTCTTTTTATACCCGTTACTCGTAGAGTAAAAGGGTATACTAAAGTCGTGCAAATGTATGTAACAGGCAGAAGGAATCATTTCCGACCATATAAAGTATATATATTCTTGATCAGCATCAACAGCCGAGTCGATATAGCCATGTCCGTCTGTCCGTCTGTCCGTCCGTCCGTCTGTCCGTCTGTCCGTCCGTCCGTCTGTCTGTATGAACACCTAGATCTCAGAGACTAGAAGAGCTAGAGCAACCAAATTTGAAATGTAGACTCCTATTGTCTACACGCAGATCAAGTTTATTTTCAATTTTTGCCACGCCCCCTCACGCCCTCGCAATTTGGAAAAAACGTCATATCTCCTACAGTTTTGATGATAGATGGTTCGTACTTTCTACAGATATCTAGTACTCAAAATTGTTTATCGATTTGCTGAAGGAATGATAAAGATCGGATGAACGATACTCAAGTTATGAGCAAAAAACGGTCAGTTAACACCCACCACCCACCCCACAGAAGCAATCTTAGTGAGAGAGAGAGAGACTTAGAGAGCGCACTGCGTTGTGCGTTGTGTGTTAACAGTTACAATACCCATACTTTTCGGCTGTCCCGCTTCAGACACACACGAAGGCTATTAAACGTTTCTTTTCATGAGTAACGGGTATTTCGACGTCGGTTAGAGCCGACTTTAACTTACGCTCTCGTTCTTTCTAGAAAGACGCTTCTCCTCTCTTCTTTTCTCCCGGTATCGCTCTTTAACAGCCCGCATTGCTCCCGATTGCAGAGATCGCCTGTAGGCAGCGTCTTTTTCTACAGTAGCGCCGGGGCTCTTCGCATCATAACAAGACTGCTTTCGTGGGAACTCGGCGTATCCGTGTATCTCCTTGACAGCCTGTACTCATGGAGTGTGAGATATGTTTACACTGTTCGTATACTCTGGAAGGGAGTAGTTCGCTTCAGAGCGAACCCATAAAGATTGTACCTGAGTACAAGTATCTAGGAGTTGTGTTGCCTACTTTAAATTTCAAAAAGCATGTTATAGCTAGTACCTGGAAGAGCCTTCTCGGCAAAAACAATGTCTCCACCGTGTATAGGGCAATACAAGCTTACAGAGCGCAAGTCTGGGGCTTTGGTCAACACAATTAAGTGGATAAATAAAGCGTATTTATAACACTGTGCAACTCTAAAAAGTTGATCGAGTCGAGACCAAAAAATTCTGAAAGGGTATGATGGTAGTACAAAAACCTTCGATGGGTTTGGTCTGGTTAGCTGCCGTTTTCTTTTTATTGCACTTTGACATTTTCAGCTTCTGATTGGGATTAGCAACTCCATATCTCGTAAACTATTTGGAATTTCGCTTTGACGTCTTAGAGAGAAAGTTATTGCTCTTGGCTTGGCTTACAAAACATTCTTAAGTAGCAAGTCAAAAAAGTAGTATCTTTATACTCAAATCTGGAATCGAAATTATGTCGTTTTAAAACGACATTGTTCCAACAAAATAAAACGACATTATTTCGCTCGAAACTATGTCGTTTTAAGACGACATTATTCCAACAAAATAAAACGACATTATTTCGCTATAAATTGTGTCGTTTTTAAACGACATTGTTTCGACAAAACAAAACTTTAATTGGAACGTCGAAATTCTGTCGTTCTAAAACGACATAAGTCTGACAGAAAAAAACGACACAATTTTGATCGAAATGTTTGTTCCAAAACACCCAAGCAACATTTGTTTGCATTGAATGATCTTACAGAATAACCAAACACAAAGTTTTGATCAGGCATATAAGATGCAATTTTGTTGGATTTTAATAACTACTTTGTTATGATCAAACTACAAGAATTTTTCATGGTAAATATCATGCAAAAAAAATGAAAAATGTTTTGTGTGTAGTTTTTGGGCTATAACTTTTAAAAGCGGGATGATATCGAAAAATTGAAGATGTGGTTAATTAGAAAAGACAGAGGACTATAGAAGTAGTAGTAGTAGTAGTTGAAATTTATTTTCATTGATTTCCATTAATGCGTGTATATATATATAGGTACAAAAATCTTATAGTGACGAAAAGTTTCAAACATTAAAAGGATTTACAATGATTATAAAAAATTTTGGCTGTGGCATGTTGCCGTTAGCCCAATGTAGGTGACATTTTCCTAAACTCCGATTCCCCTATTCCGATGTCTGGTTACATGTCTCCATAGTCCATTAAAAAATCGCGTCAATACTGCAGGCACTCTCTAAGGTAGGAAGTGAGCGAACGCCAATTACTTCCGTTTAAGATCTTGTGCATTTCCTGGTCGGTCAGAGTATTTTTTTCCAGTATAGGACCCTGAGTTCCTTCAGAATTGGACAGCGAGAAAAGAAGTGGGCGGTGTCTTCTCTCTCTCCGGTGTTGCAGAGAGTGCAATGACTGGGGTATGAGATATGTGGCATATACTTTAGGTTGAGCACTTCCGTTCTCTTTCGAAAAATGACTGATACTGATGCCACGTCTAAATTGTCAGTGAAATAATTTGTATCTTTTAAGCTATACTCCAGTTGGCTGTAAGTGTCCCGGACTGACTTTCACGGGCTTCTGATTCAAAGCCAATCCTTTCCGTGCTGTCTATGCTCTGCAGCAGTTTTGTCTGCCAATGGTTCCATGAGCTATGGTCTTCTATGTTGCACCTAATATTGTGTTCCAACGCCATGGCTTCCCGCCTTCCGACAAACTGTGATTTTGCTTTTAATAGGTGTTCTGTGACAATTCTTGGAAGGCGCGTGGATGACATTTGCATAGTCATATTAATATAATCGAAGTGAAGTTGCAGTGTGTAGAGAAACATAGCTGGGAGACCCGTTTCCAAGTGTATAGCATAGTTAGGCGAGCATAGAGGCAAGTGGAACATCCCTTTTATATAAAAAAACGGAGGAGTCGTTCCACTTCTTCGTATTGACCAAAGCCCCATACTTGGGCAGCATAGCACATAATTGCTCTGTCTGTGGCTAAGAACAATTTGTACTTAGTGCTGTGACTGACGTTTCTTTTTCTAAGCAATTTGTTCCACGTGGTATTGATCGCAATTTTTGAGTCGCTTAGTTTTTTGATTAAATGCTTGCGAACAGACAGAGGACTATACATTAATGTTTCCTAAGATATTTCTATCATCAGACCATTTTTCAAAATTTTTTAAACTTGAAAAAAATACGATTTTATCATAAAATAACCATATTTTCTATTTTAAAATCCAACACAATAGTAGCTTATGAACAAAATCAAAACTTTGTGTTTGGTTTTTTGTAACGTCATTCCATGCAGCTTACATTAAAACAAATCTGATTGGAAAAGGTTAATCAATGCGGTCACAGGACCTATATATGTAAACAACACACGTTTATGCAAATATCTCGAAAACCTGAAGTGCTGGGCGAAAACGGACAATTGATTTGAATCCAGCGACCCAAAATACATATGGAAAATTTTATGGAAAAAATCTTCTCTATTGCAAAAACTGGCCTTATTTTGTAAGCCAGTGTTATCATTGAAGTTAAACAAATTTCTAACATGTTAAGAAACTATATACTGGATTTATGTACTATTATTTTCACACAATAATAAACTTCATTTAGGAGGCGGAAAATAACAATTTTTTTTTGGCATAATTTGATTTTATTGGCAAAACGTAGGGTCGAAATTATGTCGTTTCAAAACACCATAATTTCGACCGCGAAAAATTCTAATTGGAACGTCGAAATTATGTCGTTCTAAAACGACATAGCAGCCATAGCTACTGTGGCTTTCGGCTGATTCTAATGAATTTTGTACAGGTGAATTGAATATACAGGATATAAAGAAGGACTTAAGCTTAAAGTAACAGATTATAGATATATATAGAATTGAAAGAAATATTTAAGGAATTTTATTATATCTAGAAGGTTTTTTGGAGATGGATCTGTAAGAAAGGAGGTTAGGTTTCGGTTGGAGAAGCTGTTCCTTTGGCTTTGCAGTGAAATGCACTTGTTCAGAACGTGATCTATTGTGAGAGGTAGAGGGTAAAGTAAAAAGAGATGTAGAGCTAATCAGGGGCCAGGTCGAAAAATAGGGCGGCCTCGACTGGGTGGGTCCAGAGGTCCGCTGGTACCAGGTTTGTGGGATTGCGGGGGCACTCAAAGAGATGCTTAGTGTCGTGTGGGCTGTAGCCGCATTTGGGACATTCATCCACGACGTCGGGGTTGATCCGCGAAAGGAAGCTGTTTAGGAGCTTGGATTTTCCTGATCGTAGCTGGGATAGTGTGGTCCTTGAGTTTCGTGGGAGTGTCAGTTCCAAAGAGTCTATGGGGCGGGGGGGGGGTCTGCCGCCCAGGACTACGTTAAGCCGGTAGGTTCGTATGGCTTCAGCTACAATGGAGGTGTGGGCCTGCTTCTTAGCCTCTGCGCATGCAGTGGCGGTGTGCGGGCCATCACCTAGGAGTTGGAGGACGGGTGCAAGCTCATTCCTAAGGTCGAATCGCACTGCACGTGGACGCTGAGACATATTTAAAAGGGTGCAGGCATGATTTGGGTGGGATTCCTGATGGCATCCGATTAGGAACTGTTGTGTGAGTAGTTTATTGTGGAGACAGACTGGGAGAATGTCTGTCTCCTGGTGCAGGTGATCGGGGTGCGCCATGATGTGGCATCCGGTGGCGACCCGGAGTGCAGCATTTTGTGCTAGCTGGAGGTTCCTATATTGGGTGTCACTAATTGATGGCGACCAGATGGGGGCAGCATAGTTGATTATGGATCTCCCGATCGCCTTATAGGTTGTGGTTATGGTCTCCTTTTCCTTTCCCCATGTACTACCTGCTATGGCTTTCAGGGCCTTAGTTCGGCTCCTTACCTTCTTGATGACGTCTTCCGCTTGTTTGGCAAAGGTAAAGAGGGAGTCAAACGTAACACCCAGTATCTTGGGGTTGTTAACGGCTGGGATTCGTTGTCCGTCCATGTGAATATCGAGGACTTGTTTGACTTCCTTAGTCCAAGTCGTAAGGAGGGTTGCGGACGATTTAGTCGCGGACAGGCTCAGATTTCTGTCTGTTGTTGGCCATCTATCTTGTTAAGTGCTTTGGCAGACTACTATGGAGTCTTGGAGAAGGATTGTGTGGCTGATGTTGTTGCTCTTTTCGCTGTTTCGTCAGCATATCTATGCCTAATATTCCAACATGACTGGGAATCCAAAGGATTTTAATTTTTGGGAGGTACCTAATTAAAAGAGTTCTTATGGTTGCTGGATAAAATGACGAATTGTTTATGTTCTGAATAGCATCGACAGCTGATAATGAATCGGAGCATATACATATTTTCCCTGTTTTTATACTCTGTACCGAAGGTACATAGAGTATATTAAGTTTGTGCAAAAGTATGTAACAGGGAGAAGGAATCGTTTCCGACCCTATAAAGTATATATATTCTTGATCAGCATCAACAGCCGATTCGATATAGCCATGTCCGTCTGTCCGTCCGTCCGTCTGTCCGTCCGTCCGTCCGTATGAACGAAGAGATCTCAGAGATGGTAAGAGATAGAGGTTTGACATGTATGGGGCATATATTTCTTATACTTGCAGGCAGATCAAGTTTATTTTCAATTTTTGCCACGCCCCCTCCCGCCCCCGCAATTTGGAAAAAACGTCATATCTCCTATAGTTTTGAAGATAGATCGTTCGTTCCTTCTAGAGATACCTTGTAAACAAAATTATTTATCGATTTGCTGAAGGAATGATAAAGATCGGATGAACGATACTTAAGTTACGAGCAAAAAACGGCCAGTAAACACAGAACACCACCCCACCCATCACCACAGCATTCTATTGAACGGCAATCTTAGTGAGAGGGAGAGAAAGAGAGAGAGAGAGTGAAACTTAGAGATGAGCGAGTATAACTCGTGAGCAAATGCGAGCTGCGACGTTAAGGGTACAGAGTATGTTATAGTCGGGCTTGACCGACTTTCTTTCTTGTTTTAACTGCTATTTGTACTGCTTCTAGTAAAGCTATTATCTCTGCAGTATACACAGATGCATAGCTGGTCAAAGTCGCGAGCTTAAGAACTTGCTTCTCAGTGGTTATTGCATATCCTGTTACTTCTTTGTTTAAAGATCCGTCGGTGTATATAAATGTATGGTTACTTAATTTGTGTTTTGTTTCGTTGAATTCTCTTAAGAAGATGTCTTTGCCTGTATTAGATTTAATAAAGGATCTAAGGTGCGTATCTATCCTGATAAAGTGCCAGGGGGCGGTCCTTTAGACAGAACTTTGGTTACACAGGGCTTTATATCTAATGTAGAGCAGACATTTATTGATTTGTGAAGGGCAGAGGTGCTGAATCATTTGGTTTTGTTCTTTGTGATACTTTCTGTTATTTTTCTCAGGGGCGTGTCATATGAATGCGTTATTGTGTTAAATACTTTGGCTTGTAATTGTTGGGTTCTTGTTTTAATTGTGGATACGTTCGCTTCGAAATATAGGTTGTTTATTGGTGTTGAACAAAATGCTCCTAATGCAATTCGTAGTGCCGTATTCAATAAAGTTTTTATTGGTTTTAATGTTGTTTTTGGTGCTAGTCCGTAGATGGGTAACCCATAGTCTATTTTTGATAAGCATATGCTTCTGACTATTTGGACTAAAGTATGTGGATGACAGTTAAATTTTTCGTTTTACAGGCATTTTATTATGTTTAGGGACTTTTTAAGTGAGTTCTGTAGTGTTTTCATGTGCGGTTTCCATTTGTATTTGTCGTCAAATGATAGACCTAGGAGCTTTAATTCCTTCACCGTTTCTAATCTTGTTGTGAGTGTTGCAACTTGACTAGCACAATTTATTTTTCTGCAGATATGCATATGTTTGCATTTCGTCATCGATAAAGAAGCACCAGAAATATTGCACCAGTCTGTTATATCTGTGAATAGCTTATCCAGGTTGATTTGAATGTTTTTTTGTTTTTTTAGATCGCCGATTAAGTTAAAGTCATCTGCGTACTATAGAAGAGTAATTCAATAAAGTTGGTTCATTCTAAAGGTTTGTTTATTTTGGTATAAGCTACAACTTTGTACTGTATTACTTGTCCAAATTTGTAACGGGTTTCAAGAGGATGTTGAAAATCTGCAAAAAAGTTGTCAAAACTTGTTTTTTTTTTGGTAAACTTTTGTTATTTTGAGTATGAAGAAGTACATTTTTTGATTTGCTACTAAGAAAGGTTTTGTAGGCCAAGCCAAGAGCAACAGCTTTGCTAAAGATATGAAAGCAAAATTCAAAATAGTTTACGAGATATGGAATCGAAAATCCTACTCCGATGCTTAAAAGTTCAAAGTGCAATAAAAAGAAAACGGCAGCTTATCAGATCAAATCATGTCTGGGTTTTCATACTTCCATCATTACCTTTCACGATCAACTTTGTTGAGTTAAAAAATGTGTCACAATGTAATTTGACAAATTTTAAAAATTGATAAACCGACTTATGTAGTACAGATTTCATTGTTGAAAATTTTGCTGTAGCTTACGTAAATTAGTAATGGGTGATACCCTTGAACGCACCCAGTGAACATTTCTGTATTTCAAATTTTCAAATGATTTGAAATGTTCACATTAAATTACAGATCGATCGGCAAGGACTACAGATGCGGTGGGACCGCTTTGCTCCCATAGCACTGAGAGTTTTTTTTCGGCAAGAAGCGTTACGCAGACGCATAAGAAATAGCCTCGCTTCAAGGAGCCGCCACGAACCAGCAGATGTCGCAACAAGTGCAATTGCTTCGCTTCGAAGTGGGTTAACACAACAAAGTCCACAAGCAGACGGCGCAACAAGTACAGTGTGAGCGAGCGAGACTCGCTGATTAGGGTTGTTTTTTCTGTTGTTGCTGGACTGCTCTCCAACTCAATTCAGTGCCCACCGCTGGACTACAGTATCGAGACAATCCAAAATACGTGCTAAGGTTAGGGCTTGGGCTGTATCATGTACTTTAGTGGTTCGCGAGTCGAAAAGCGTATGCTTGTATATACCTTGTGTTGGAACAAACGTTTTTCCCCCATTAATAAATACATTTTTTTTTTGTTTTTAATATATTAAAATTTTTATTAATGCATTTCAGTGTAAAAATTAAAATGACACATTTTTCCTTACGTAAATTTCACATGTTTCTTCTTCATCTTCATCTTCGTCTACTGCCTTTCAACTTTCGTTCAACCTTATGTTTTGCTTATTTGCTGCTTGCATTTTGTTTAATGACAAGTAAAAAACAAAATACATACACATATATATACTATGCTACAATATATATATATATATATATATATCAATTACAATCAATTATGTAAATATAATTGCAGTTTTATTGTTTTACATATTTCACTGTTCATCCATGTTTTTGTTATTGTTTCCAGTTATCTTGTGTGTATGTGTGTGTGTTTGTGTGTTTGTTTATATCTATTTATAAATTTATTAATAATTGATTTAAGCACTATTATTTGTTATTGATTTGAAACTGTGAGTGTGAGTGTGTGTGTGTGTGGCTTATGAAGTATCGTGAATTTTCTATAAAAAAAGAGAAATTTAACTTAAGTTTTAAATTTAAAATTGGGGGGCATTACACATTTTCCTGCTTTTGCACATTTTGTTGTTGTTTTGTAAAAAACCAAATACGAGCACACATCTGCATGAAGAAGGGATCACCCACCAGCCCCTGGTATCAAATCATATTTGATACCCATTGGTAATGGTTGAGGGGGAGGGGTTGAGACTCACTTCCTGAACATCTGTATGTATGTATGTAGTATGTATATAGCTCTCCGATAGCTGAAGGGGGTGGGGGGGATGTTAGGGTGTTGTGTGGTAAACTGTTTTGGTTTTTAAAACTAAGATACTTAATAGCTTTGCGTTTTTCGTTTCTCTCTACATATTTGTGTATACTGCACGGGTTGGCGTTTCTATATCGTTATCAGATTCTTAAAGAAAAATGAGATTTAGCAGCAACAGATGGGAATTCTTTTAATTATTGTATTTCAATTTGATATTTTTTATTTCTTTTTTTGTGGAAAAAACAAGAACAAAACGAAAAGAAGTTGGGAAATTGTGATAACAAATTTATTTTTCAATGTGTTCAGCTTTAAACCTTTTTTGCCAAGTTGGCAACGGTCGAGCAAAAAGCGAAGCTTTTAAAAGCTTTCGTTCTGTTTTCTGTATAAGTGGCAACTTGTCTGTTTACATTGCCGACCCCTGCTCTATATAATATTAGACACGAAGCACGATTTTTAGTATTTAAAGGAAAAAAAAACTTTTCGACCACTTTTTACTCAGAAATTAGTCAACTGTCCAACTTGGGTCGACTATAATTTTGAGTAAACCTCAAGACGTTTTAAATTAAGTCTCTATGTTAATGCCTCGACTATGAGGCTTTCTTTAACGGACTTGGGCATGATTCATCCCTAACTTTTGGAGCTGCTTTTCATGATATGTATCCCCATTAAGGACTATACTCAGATAAGATAAAAAAATCAATACTTCACATGAATAGAAAGTTTTTTTAACAGTTTTAAAATCTCAATACTTTTAAACAGTAGTCTTATTTAAACAAAATGTTGTGCCAAAACTAAATTTATATCTCTTATCTGAGTACAGGCCATTATTATTTAAAATGGAACTGATACAGGATAGATGTTTGTTGTCTTTCTACTCCTACTGGGAAAGTACGACTCTTTTCACAACATCCAGATTCTTAGCTTTACATTTTTATGTATTATTTCAGGCATCGACTATTTGCATGAAATTTCATGTCCCAAAGTAAGTAAACGATATAACAATCCGTTAAGAAAGATAGAATACAATATTTTACCAAATAAACAACATGCTGCTGAACTGCTGCAGCCTTGCTTGGTAGCTCTCTAGTTATCATTTTCATGAATTTTGATTGATTTGATAGGAAAAACTGTTTTATTCAATTATACTTTATACGTCTGATTCAATTCAATTCGATCAAATTCTGTGAATAACAAAGCTATGGATATTCTTGTGTCTTGTGTCATCATTAAATTGGGATTTATTTGCAATCAAGAGTAAATATTCCAGAAATTAATAAAAATTTATTTTAGAAGCTCAGATTGAAAAGGAAACCCCTTTATTAAGGAATTACAAGACACAAAATTATCCACCGATTCCGAATTCACACAATTTGCTCGAAATCTAACTTTTGAACTTGCATTATTTTGTGGTAGAAATTGAATAAAATTTCTAACTTTGAAAAAATCGTCTAAGAGAATTAGTTAAAGTGTTTGTTTTGACGGCTCAAGGTCAACGGTTAATTATAATTCAATAATCAACACAAAAATAACAAAGATTTTTTCAACTTTACATATATAGATATAGGATAGCATTAGTTTGTCGGTACAGTACTGTTTCGAGGGCCTCCCGGTGCTCTTGGAAAAAACTTGAAGGAATTTGGCAACAGTTTAAATCCTGTGAGTCTCAAACAGTCAAATTCAAGCATTTTCGTCATTGTGGAAATTTCATTAGTCATGAAATCATCATTTAGAACAGGGGTGCCCAGAATGAGCTGATGGCCGCGTGAAAACCAATACAAATGCAGAAAATACATCTTAAGCAAGAACAACCACAAGAAATAGAAAGACCCAGCAAGCAATATGTGCGTTTTCTGACAGTTTTTTTATGAGCATTCGCCGTCATAATGTGTACAAAAAAAAGAGAGTTTTTATGAGAACGTGGTTAGAGAGCACTGAATGTACCCCGAAATCCCTCAAATTGATGTGTTTACTCCAAAAATGATCTTAAGCTCGGCTCTTTGGAGCGCTCCGAACTTGGCTTGCTGGGGCGAAGCCAGATGCTTTGCGTAACGGGCTGTACGCGCCGGCAACAACAAAATCTTCGCTCGAAACGAAAGAGAGAAGAGCACGCATATGAATTTGTTGTTGCTTTATGTAGGCTTATGTCGCGCGTGGATCGTATAAGCGCCAGCTATTTCTTTGCGCAAAACCCCGGATTTAGAAGAAGACCGTTTCCGTTTTAGTGATTTAAGAGGCTCGTGAATTTTTGGAAAATTTTATTTATTTAAACGAAAATTTTTAAAGTTAATATTCCCGTTTTTATGGCCCACTGAAGTCATAAATCAAATTGAACTTTGTCGGTCGTGGGTGTTGAAATTTCAAGATTTTGTTGTAATTTTTACTGTTTCAGTGGCATCAATCAGTTTAATTAAAAAATGGAGGTTGCAAAAAAACTTGAGCTAAGGGCAATGTAAGCACCACCTCAAAAAGGCAGCAGCATTGTCTTCTTCTGTGCCTGGTCGAACCAAACACTTTGGGATCGATGCTTTTAAAACAGTGGCCGAAGTCACTCGTATTTTTTACACAGACTCGAGCCAAACTTATGAACGTGTGAAAAGTTGTGAAAGAACGAAAGTCGGTGGAAGTCCACATTAAAATCATGATATGGATACAAGGTATGGTCAGCTCTCAGCTCGCTCTCTGTTTCAGCTTACAGTACGTCAATGTAATGCGAAAATTAGTATGCAAGAGCAAGGTATGGGAGTGTGAGGCATAAGCTTTTAAGCGGCGGGACCCTGGACTGTCCTTATCGAACGAAAGCTTTTAATGTGCGCTGCTCTCATTCCATAATTCAACTATTATAGCGATTTATATGACTGGCCCACAGGGGCCGACAAGAGCCGAAAGCATGCCGAGGCTTGTGCCAAGAGCGCAAACAGTTTTTGAGTTGCTGGCTTGCGGTCGATGAAAAAGCTCAGAGCATGATACAACTAATAAGGTATAGCCAGCTCTCAGCTCGCTCT
Organism: Lordiphosa magnipectinata; assembly: GCA_037044535.1. Classification (NCBI taxonomy): domain Eukaryota; kingdom Metazoa; phylum Arthropoda; class Insecta; order Diptera; family Drosophilidae; genus Lordiphosa; species Lordiphosa magnipectinata. The sequence goes on along the minus strand of JBAMBO010002335.1, from coordinate 344,752 downwards.
CTGTTTTAGCATACAACTCAGCTTGCAAGTCTTTAATGTGTTGCGAAATTTTATGTGCACGAGGTTTCAGAAAAAGCTCTCAGCTTACAATGCTAGGTAGTAGTGTTGGGTTGTTCGCTTAACTGAACAAGTGAACATGTTTTTCTTCTTCAATGGTTCATTTTTGTTCAGTGTGAGTTGTTCAGTTGTTCTTGCTGAGTCTGTTAATCAGTCACTCTTGCTCAAACAGGCCATCCACACATTAATTTTTTTTTTTGGGAAAATTGTTAGTAAATTAATGTTCTTGTTATACTATTTTTGCGTGGTATCAATATAAACATTTCAGTGTGACCTGATCAGTGACTGTTTAATTATTTTGGTGAATGCTTAGCTATTATTAAGCAACATGCTGGTGTGTCAGTCCGAAGCGTTTTTTTATTAACAATCTTTGATTAAAAAGTGAGGTGGCTGACAAATTCACAGCAACAAAGGATTACAATTTGTTTGAATGATAGCTCATCGTCACCATGAATTGGGGTTAGTTGACGAGCATGTGAACAGCTGATCAACTGAACCACTGAGCAATATAAGTGAGTTGACTCACTTTGAAAAAAAGAACAAGTGAACATGTTCAGTGAAATTAACAATTTTTACCCAACAACTAGGTAGTTGGCCATACCGTATTAGTTGTTTCATGGGTCAAAGCTTTATTTAGGCACACCAAAACACTCTCAATTCTTGCCCTCGCTCTTGTTAACAAACCCTAAGTGAGCTTTTGTATAAAGCTCTCTCACAATGCTGCTGATTTGCTGCAGCCTTGCTTGGTAATGACTAAAAGAACTAGCTATTCGTGCCATAATTTTTAATAATTTTAACATTTTAATCGGAATTTACACACATTATTTGCTATTACAATTTCCCTTGAAATGAGTTTTGAATTTACAAAAAAAAAAATACAAAATTCTGTTGCATTTTGTGTGGATTTTGGTGAATTTCGGGTTGTCTGTTCTTAATTACCATGGCCGTATACTACTTGGTTGTTGTAATACTTTGCTTCTGTTAGGCACTATTTTTGTTTTATTATTTTGTATTTCCATTTTATATTTTGTTTTGTGTTTTGTAATATTTTTGCTTACTTAGTTTTTCTTTTCATGGGCTTAAGTATTTTAAAGACCGCTTCGTTTGTAAAATAGTTTATTTATTGTTACCCCAAAGTTGTATTTTGTTAATTATTGTATTGTTTTTGTTGCTCTCGAGAAAATGTACAATTTTTGTGTTGCGGTCCTTGTTTTGTTTGCAATTTGTTTTCTTTGTTTTATTACTAACAAAAAAAAATGCGTATTTGTTTTAGTCGTACAACAACGAAATACTTTACATTTATAAATATGTTAATTTCTGTGTGTTTTTTTTTTTGTTTGTTTTTGTTTTTGTTTTTACTTTGTTTTTAGTTATAATAAGTAGGCTCTACTACATATACATTTACAATACAATACAAGTGTTTCAGTTAAATTAGGTTTTTGTTTTTGTTGTTTTGTTTCGTTTAATATAAATTGTTGGTTTGTTTATGATGAACCCAAACGGAAATTTGAGAAATAGTTAATCATTTAAATAACGGTGGATCGTTCGATTCATGCTTAAATGAATTGCTTTACATATACATACATACACACATATGTATGTAGAATCATCATTTATATAATAATAATAATAATTAGAGAAATAACATCGCGGTTTCGTTCGATTTATATATTGTGCTTCCCTCTCTTCACGCCTAACCTAAAAGAACCCTCCCCGAAACTAAATGAACTACTATCAAAAAACCTTAAGCAAATTCTTTACATCATTTAAAAGCTATTAACAAAAAAAAAAAAATAATAATAATAATAATAAAATATATATATATATAGTCATACATACGGAGAAATACATAGTAGTATATATGTATGTACATATGTTTCTCTTGTGGCGTAATTGTTGTTTTTTTTTTTACTTTTCTGTTTTTGCATTTTTCGATACTTTCTTTATGTTCTTCCTTCCATTTCCCTTTTTTAAAATCAGCGCACGACGACAACTTTTGTTGTATTTTCTTTTTTTTTTGTATATTTAAAAAAAAAAAAAATAAAAATTAAAAACAAAACAAATTACACACAAAAAATATTTTTTAAGTAACTTTGAGATCATTTAAATGTATTTTTGATGTAAATGTATGTAAAGAATTTTTCTCCATTGATGATGAAACAAGACACCAGAACAGAACTGAAAAGCAACATGGGCAAAAAGTAACCCTGGATGATAGGGAATATAAGAGATTTTGATTTTATAAACAGTTCTCAGTCTTGGAGTGAGCTTGTGAAGCCCATATCTAACTATCTATATCGAAAAATATAGCATAAAGCAACAGCAAAACAGTTGGATTTCTTCCTTCTACACTTGAAGGACACTTGAACAGATATTGATACAATGCATACAAGGAAGTGCAAGCACTTTCTCTATTTCGCATCTAGCTGATCTGGTCTTTGGTTGGGAATTTGAATTTTTTAGTTTTAACTTGATTAAGTTTTATTGTTTTCAATTCAATTTCATTTTGGTTACCGAAAAAATGTTAACAAACACAAAATTATGAGTCTGTGACGTCACATGGGTATTTTTTGTTTGACAGGCGACGCATTGCACTACCTTCTTTTTTTTGTATCATCTTTTTTATGATACCTAGTATTCGCTTTTTGATGTTTGTGTTCCACATGAGCTCTCTCGCTTTTCTGATAGGCAGCCTTGGTTCACAGGAGTAATTCTCCTTGAAAAATATGAAGTCAAGGTATTTTCAAAAGTATAAGAAATCGAAAATATCATCTGATTTCTCCTGCTGTGTGGATGCTCGGTCTAGAGTTAATGTGCTTAATGCGCAATGTTATAAAGACTATATTAGCTCGCAAAATCCTAAAGTATTATTCCCCAACTTCCTAAGGTACGTCTAAAACTTCTTTTTGACCTTGAACCCGCTAAGTTCCGATTTCACATCTTCTACATAGAGCTATCCGTCATATAAACCAGCAAATTGTAAGTTTATTTGACACATAGCAGCTGTCTGGAAGAAGAGAAATTGGCTAAATGATGAACTGACGGCAGAACTTAAGGCTGATCTTGACAAATAACCACACACAAGCACTGGATTGATCTTTAACATTCAGTTGTAAGCTCAGCTTTGAAAAATCAATCAAGCATTTTTGTTTTTTTCGGCTTGCCTACGTACTACACTGTCAGCCGTCAGTTCATCTTTCAGCTGCATGTGTGTGTGCGCCCTAAGACAAGAGACGTATAGAAACGAAGTTAGCCTAGCTGTGTTTCTTATACCTTAGCCCAACTATTTCGTTAGTATTTTGTTCCAAGATTCCAACCCTTAAAATGACAAGAACCCATTTCTAAACAAACGCTTAAGAAAACGTTTTATTTCAGCCACAAGTTTGAACAAATATAACACTTTCACACAGCAAAGTAAAAGTGTTTATTTAAGCTAGGTATTGATTTGCTTGCGAAATACTTGCAAAGTCAAAAACTTCATATAAAAACTAGTTGAAAAGTTGCTTAAGCCCAGCGTTAATATACTCTGTACCTGCCAAAGTTTGTATAACATTAAAGTGTGGCGCCACACGAACTGTATAAAGCAGTAGTGTCCAAACTCACACAATTAAACATTGCGCTTGTGTGCTTAGCAGCGAAACACGAAGTAGACGTCACAACAAACAAAAATGCCTCGTGAAGAAAAACAAAAAAAGGGTGCTATTTATAGAACACACATATTCTCTCTCTCTATACGTGTGTCGGCTGCGACCCCGGCAGAATTTAAAGTTCCTATCCCATGGGATAGGCTTTTGGCAATTTGGGCACCACTGGTCGTATCGTTGGAGGATCGACAAATAATGCTGCTTACTTTATATGTATAAAAGGTTTGAACTATCTACCAACAAAATCCATAATTCATGTCATTCTAGGTCACTTTTAGCTTAGCTATTCATGCTGACAACTTTTTCAAAATTTTAGGGATTTGCGGGTAGCCGTACCCAAATGAAGACTTTATTATTAACTTTTTATCTATGTCAAAGAGATTCCTCTCATAATTCATGTCAACCCAGGTTACTTTTGCTCTCATTGAAAGCTTTTGCTCTCATTCTCCAAATTTCAAGGATTGGCGGGGATCCAAATGAAGACTTTATTATTAACTTTTCTTCTATTTCAGAGAGATTTCTCTCATAATTCATGCCATCCCAGGTTACTTTTTGCTCTCTTTGAAAGCTTTTGCTCTCATTTTCAAATTATCAAGGATTGGCAGGAAGCTGTATCCAAATGAAGACTTGATTATTAACTTTTCTTCTATTTCAGAGAGATTCCTTTCATAATTCATGTCATCCCAGGTTACTTTTTGCTCTCTTTCAAAGCTTAGCTTACAACTTTTTCCTAATTTCAAGGATTTGCAGGGAGCTGTAACCAAATAAAGACTTTATTATTAACTTTTCATCATAGCTATGAAAGCAGTTTCATAATTCATGTCATCCCGGGTCACTGTTTGCTCAAAACTTCTTCAGCAATTTAGGCATTACCTTGAAACTGTACCAAAAATGAAGTTATTTTCATAATTCATGTCATCCCGGGTCACTTTTTGCTCTCATTGTTTTGCTTAGCTTACAATTTTTTAAGAATTTCAGGGATTACCTAGGAACTGTGCCCGAATAAAGACTTTAATTTAACTTCTCTTCTAAAATATAAAGTTTTTGTTCAATAATTTATATCATCCCTGGTCAGTTTGTGCTTAAAACTTCTTCAACAATTCAGGGATTTACTTGGAACTGGTCCCCAAATGAAAACTTTAACTAATTCATGTCATCCCAGGTCATTTTTGGCTCCAATTGATTGTTAAGCTGACAACTTCCTTCGAATTTCAGGCATTTGCTGGGAACTGTACTCAAATGATCTATGTTATGATCTTCCTCAGAATTTGAGGAATTTCCTTAGAACTGGTCCTCCAAATGAAGACATTCCTCTCTCATTATTCATATTATCCCAGGTCACTTTTTGCTTACAACTTGTTGCTTCTTCTTTTTTTTGCTGTTAATGAAATCTAGAAAAGCAAACCTATTCTTTACGATTCTCGCGCCTCAGTGCTGACATTTTCATGGACCACTGCCACTGCCATGGCTGTAGCCACATTTACCTGACGCATCAAGCGTAACTCTGAGGGGGATTCGACTTCATCCCCGGCGGTAACAGAAGCAGCAACGGCAGCCTCATTCTCCTTGCCACCGCTGAGATTTAGGGCAGCAGCTGCTGCAGCTGTGGTACTGGTGGCATCTGTGCTGGAATACTCCTTGAGAAACTGTTCGTATGTATTGAGCTGGGGCAGATTGCCGCAAGTGCTGTAGGGCGGTGGCGGTGGACGGTCCTGATAGGTGGAGGTGACATGCTGCTGCTGTTGTTGTTGCTGTTGTTGATAGCTCTGCTCGGTGTTATTGGACTGGGCATAGAGAACTTCATCCACCTGTAGAGCGGTCATAGGGGCTAGACCTTGCGGTGAAGTTGGAGATTGTTTAATAATGGTCACGTCTGATCTAGGGGGTGCTTCTTCAGCTGTGGCCTTGGTGTTGCTGTTGCTGGTGTTTGTGGTACTATTGTTGTTGTTGTTGTTGTTACTCGTATTGTTGTTGTTGTTATTGCTGCTGCTGCTGTATTCGCTGATTTGTGCATTGGTGGGGTTTGCGGACAGATTGGGCGCTGCTTCATGCAGCTCATGCTATTCCTTTATAAGGCGATAGATATGATGCGTGGTACCGCTATTTTGGGCCGCCACCTCGAACACATACGCTATGCAAAGCAGTGTCTCTTGCGTTTCACGCGCTCGCATTACCTGAAAGAAATGAAAGATCAAATACTCCTCCAGAGTAGCGCCGCCAGCCACTCCAACTTACTTGCAGTATTGTAAAGTTCTCCAGCACACTGTTCATCATGTAGCGTTCAGGTAAATTCTTCAGCTTTTGTATGAAATTTATCATATATTCGCACATTGGGGACCGCTGTATGCGATACACATAGCGATTGTTCTCCAAGCGTGAGTACTCACTCTCCACCTTCTCCACCACCTGTTTGCCAAAGGAGCAGACGATTGTTGAGCAGACCAGCTCAATATTTTCATTGCTTTCATATCTGGGGAGAGTAGAGGCGAAAGGAACATTTTTAGTGTCAAGTGGAAATGCAGGAGAGAAGGGACACTTACTGGCTTGTGACGCCATAGAAATCACCCGTTTCGCTGCCGGTCGTTATATCTGTGTTTAGATCCGCCCAGCATTTAACCAAATAAAATGCATTCTGCGGACCCTTTTCGTAGAGATCTTTGAGACCGCCGGATTTTTCCGGAAATTTGTCGAATATTTGTCGTATATCAACTGTCTGTAATGGGGGGGAAAAGTGTTAGAAATGTTTAGGCAGGGAAAAATTGGTATGCTACTTTTATATTTTGGGAATGGGCAACGTGAAGTTGGCTTTATTTTAGCCTATACTTACTCAAAACATTTTGTCGAACTTTGTCAAAGAAATGAAAAGATTTTTCACGCGATTTGTAGAAATAAATTTTAACAAGAGTGTTCCTCGATGAATTTAATTAGGTTTTTGGCCATGAAGTACGATGAGATTCAGAATTTACTCGTATGTCGTCCAAAAATACTTGTACAGTTCGATCAGCGTAACTTTGTCATTTGACCATGACATAACAGAAGGCAAAGAAGTGCTTTAAAAATGACTCCCGTGGTGCTTCAAAAGATGTTTTAAGAATTGGAGCTTTGCCTCTATGCCCGAAACAAAACAACAATCTATTGTATGGGTCTTCAAAGAAAAGCTAAGCCCCACAAAAAGTACTGTTCGATTGCTCATGAGTTAGTGAACAATAATGAGTTCTTTACTAAACTGAACAATTGAACGAACATTTTGTTGTTTAATTGTTCTTTTTCTGTTTAGTGAGTTCAGTGACTTATTCTTCTGTAACTGTTCCCTCAGGTGTTATTTTGTTCTCAGTGACAGTTCACACGGATGTTCTTTTTTGTTCCGTGGCTCATGCTCAGTGGCTGTTCTTGTTTTGTTCACTCTGTGGCTCTTTATTTTGATTAGTAACTCATTCTTCAGTGATTTTTTGACTCAGCTCAGAGAATCATTACTCAGTTCACTCTGTTGTTCTATTTTGTTAATTCGTTCAGTCATTATTGTTCTGTGACTTTTGTTCAGTGACTGTTCACTCAGTTGTTCTTTGATTAAGTTTAGTTACTCTCTTCGATGCTATCTTTTGTTCAGTGACTGTTCACTCAGTTGTTCTTTGATTAAGTTTAGTTACTCTCTTCGATGCTATCTTTTGTTCAGTGACTCATTGTTCTGTAACTTGTTACTCGGTTGTTATTTAACCCAGGTCAGTTAATCATTGTTCAGTGACTACCAACTCAGTTGTTCTTTTACCTAGCTCACTTACTTATTGTTTAGTGACTGTTCACTTTATCGTTCTTTTTAGTTCAGTGACTCCTGTTTGGAGACTCGTTGTTCAGTGATTGTTCACGTATTTGTTCTTTGACTAAGATCAATTAATCTAGACTTAGTGACTATTCACTCTGATGTTCTTTTTTGTTTCTTGACTCTTGTTTAGTGGCTCTTGTTCAGTGATTGTTCACTCACTAGTACTTGGACATGATTTACTGTTCACTCTGTTGTTATTATTTGTTCAGTGAGTTTTGCTTAGTGGCTCAGTTACTTTCTACTCTGTGACCGTTCACTTTGTTCTCATTGTTCAGAGTAAGTTAATTAAGTTCAACTGAGACTCTTGTTCAGTGCCTTCTTTTCAGTCAGTTCAGATATTGTCTATTTGGTGACTCATTGTTCAGTTATTGTTCACTTAGTTGGTCTTTGACTGTGACTCTTGTTCAGTGACTGTTTACTCAGTTGTTCACAGTTGTTCTCTAATCATTTTAGTAACTTTTTATTTTATTAGTGTTGTTGTTCATTCCATCGCGATTCTGTAGTGGACCAACAAAGTATTACAAATGATTTGCCTTGCGGATAGTTGATGACCAAATGAGCAGCTGAACAACCGAGAAAGGAGCAAGTGAACATGTTTAGTGTAGGTATAATGAACCGCATTTACCCAACACTATTTAAAACAAGATTCTCCAAGCAGAGAGGACGGAAAATGTGACTGTCTCTCTCTGACACTCAGTGATGCAGGGGATATGGCTTTTCAAAAACAAGTGCAGTACCAATTTGTTTGCCAGAAGTTTCCGCATGGAGCAATGAGTATTAGAGTTAAATATTTGCGCTGCCTCTCAATTTTGTGTGGTTTAAGGGATAGTGCCTTTATATCAGAGATGGGCGCGTCGCGAAGTTCCAATGCACACGAGGCAGCGCGCTGCCTCGTGTGCATAGGAGCTCTGCCGCGGCCGACTGCACAAAATACCACGTACGCTATAAGCATTGAAAGCTATTTATAGAACACGAATGGGGCGCACGCAAATTGTGCTTGTATGCGTGTGAAAAGTGTGTCGATATGTGTGCATGCCCATCTCTGCTTTATATACATTGTTTAGACATTTTATAGTACTAGTAGGAAAACACAGTGGTTAGAGCGAGACGGACATATTCCCAGATATACCAGAGAGCGTAAGTGAGAGCGAACAGCTAACTAATCTCTGACAGAAGCGGAGTCGAATAGATATTCTAGTCTGTGGTTTCCGTAGACTACAGGTCAATGCATGGAGCAATGAGTACTAGAGCTAAAATTTGCGGTGTCTCTCAATTTTGAGTTGTCAAAGTGCCCTTATATACATAGTGCCCATATATACGGGCATATTCTCAAATGTACCCAGAGAGCGTAAATAAGAGCGAACAGCTGACTAAGTTCTGTTAGAAGCAGTATCGACTGCGCAATCGTTCAGTCTAGACATCTTAGTCTATGGTCAACGCGAGCTCTCATACATCGTCTCACATAAAAAGCTTTTGAGCACTTAAAACATCAAAGATCCAAGACAAAATAGAGAAATTATCTGTTTTGTTTTTCTTCCATTCCATTCCCGAAATATAAAAGTCACCATACACACGCGTACTTACCTCAAGTAGCGGATCGGAGAAAGATGGCTTGCCGCCCAGTTGTACAAACAGGTGACGGTTATACTGCAAAATAGTTTTCAATTTGTTAAGCTCCCTTCCTCCATATATATATATATATGGGTCAAAACTTACCATATCATCTCTTTGGATTTCCATGAATGCTGTAAACTCTAGCAAACGGAATTTGTGCGTGGCTATGGCCCGACCCTCCCATGGCAATTGTGCAGGCGGTATGCCAGCCTCAATGTCTCCAGAAACCGCTGTCGAGGGTTTACCAGCTGGATACGGAGGCTGGGCGAAAGGCTTAATGCTGTAATCATAGAAACTATTGGTCAATGCAAATGCCGTACAATTGGCTGGAAATGTGCGGGCTTCTCAACTTACTCTTGCGAGGTGCTGGGCTGTAAACCGGGTTGCCAGAATTGCTGCAAGACGACATTGGGGGGTACGATTAGAGAGGAGCAAATCAAATAGGGTTCAACGATTCGAGTCAGTAAAATGGATGATATTTTTGATTGGTGGTTACACAGGATGATTTACGAGATCGTAATGGGCTGGCGAGCTTATTTTGGCAAGTATTACATACATATAGAGAACATAGTATAGTTTCTACGACTTCTACTGAATTTAAAATTTTTTTTTTTTTAGTTGCATGTCAAAAAGCAAGGAGTCGATTTCAAATGAGCAAGCGAGCGGTGGCTGAGCACTGGGCCTGGGAGAATTGACTAGGGGGAGGTATATATATATATATGTATATTTTTATATACACACACAAAATAATGATGAATAGACACACACACACACACACACATACGTAGGATTAGAGTTTTGATATACCCCAAATAGAGCGCTAAATGTAGAAAAAGCCAGGATTAGAAGAGAAAGAGGTAGAGCCCGTTGGTTTTAGATGAGGCCAGATGAGCTTTAGTAGGGGTACAGGCCCAGAGCTAAAAGAAGTCACAGCAAGAGCTAGCGAGCGATCGAGCAAGTGTTTGTTGGTGTAGGTAGGTGAATTTTGGGTGGGTGAGTACACAAAACAAGTAACATGATTGATTTCTGTTTTGTTGGTGCAGATGTATACATAAATGTATGGGTAAGTGTAGGTACATATATGAAGATCCTAAAGAGTTTCACCAAGTTCGTAAGCTAGTTTTCATTTTACAGCTACTTTTCCCATTTGCTCACACACATTTTGTGAACGACTCTCAGAGAGCGTATTTGCTTGTGCTAAGTTTTGACTCTCGCAGCGCTTGAAAGAGAAGCAGAGTACTCGTACTATGCCAGCATGCTTTGCAAAAACAATAAGCAGCTAGGGCAGAGGCTTTAATTCAAACGAAATGTAAGAAAAACCTAACTTTAAAAATATATTAGCTTTATAATTGGGATTAACAGTCGCGCTTCCATTTTCCAAACTTTAACGAATTTCAAAATCGCAAAATGTTTGCAAAAGTGAAAATGGAAATATCTGATTATATTAATTACAATTTTTAGCTTGTTTCTTAAAGAGAATGTAAAAAGTTCTGTTGGGATTTATGGCTTAATAGAATGTTGACGCAGAGAACCTTCCTTCCTTTACACGCTGAAATTTGCTTCATGAAGCTCTCAATGATTTCGCTTTGAAGCACATTAACATGATGAAGTTAGACTCGTGATGTTTTAGGAGGTACAGTAAACATTCCATACAAGCAACTCATCAAAAAAGTTTCTTATGTAGAAAAAGTAGCTTATATAGAAAAATATGAGTATCATTTATAAGATAAATCAGTTTTGTGATTTAAAGATAAAAAGGCAGGGTTTTACGTTAAAATAACTTATCTTTCTCTGATTCGTCGCTAAAACAAGATCTCATTGCTGGTAAGGTTATTTTCCTACGCCCATTCTACAGCGACGTTGAAGGAATCTATCACATTTTCGATGCTGATTCTGCTCTCTTCTTTGATGATGACCTTTTTAAATCTAATGCTTTGACATTGAGAATCTCGTTCGAAACCAATTCGCTTGCCTCCCTTTGTAGTAAAAACCATGCGTATCATCAAGATCAGGATTTTTGTATGGCTACATTCGCTTTTTGAAACGAATTCTTCCAAGTTTTCTTTATTATTTTAAATCCTTGTTAAAGTCGACTTATCGATGTTGTAGCTTCTGCAGATATCTGTTGGTGTCATCATCTTGGAGATCATTTAAAATTGATAATTTTGTTTTCAAAGAAATTGATACTCTGCCATTCATCTCCATTGTCCCTGGTTAGGTTAAGTTGCGATGGCTGAGAGCGACAAGTCGCTCTTCCACTTAGGCCGCATGGGCCCGTTGCGATGCCATATATTCCCGGTAAATCCTTTAGTCCCAAGGGGGGTTAATACTGAACCATTGTATGGACAGAATTAAATTAAGTAGAGCTGGGATCTCTAGCTCGGATATCTCCGAGAGATTGGTTAAAAGGGGTTGACCCAGAATCCTAAGTCTCCTCCTACTCAGAGCAGGACAGTGGCACAGACGGTGCTGTACCGTTTCCTCCTCTTCCTTATATCTGCAACTTCTACAGAAGTCGTGGTGTGCTACGCCTAGGCGTGCTGGGAGTCTGCCAATAAGACAATGACCCGTCAGGGCACCTACTAGAAGCGCTATGTGTTCCCTTCTGTGTTTTAGGTTGAGTTCTGGCCACGTAAGTCTTGCTACCGAGCACGTGGAAAGGTATTTCCACCCATCCGCAGCAAGACGCAGTGTTTCAGCTTTTATGTGAAGCTTGTAGGTAGCCATTGGCATCCCTATCGTGCTCTTCTCTAGACCTGGCCTAGTCTGGCCAGTTTGTCCGCAGACTCATTTCCATCTATGTTCCGGTGTCCAGGCACCCATATTAGCTGAATACTGAAGTGTCGGCCAATCTCGTTAAGGGAAAGACGACATTCAGTTAACGTTTAAGCGTTATTTGTATGTGAGTCAAGTGCCTTCAGGGCTGCTTGACTATCCGAATATATTATATAAATACGTTTCCTTCTTTGACCGTAAGTGTGCTAAGGTAGGTGGCAGCTTCCTGGATGGCTACCACCTTTGCTTGGTACACACTACACTGATCAGGAAGGCGGAACGATAAGTTTAGGTCTAGGTTTGGGAAGAAGACACCCCCTCCTACTTTTCCGTCGAGCTTAGAGCTATCCGTGTAGATTCAAACCCTGGTTGCTTGTACAGAAATTTTGGAATGGGGTCCTCCTATCTATGACACTGGCCTGCATCTACTGCCTCTTCCACAAACAAAAACTTCATGAGGAACTTCATAAAGGAAACTTCGTGGTGTAAATTATAATCCCTCGTTTTCATCATATTCTCCGTTTCCCATTCCATAAGCTCTATCTTTTTCCCATTTCCAACAGGTGTTTTAGATCTTTCATTATGCACAATCTCTCACTCCCATAACAAGCCTTTGCTTTATTTTAAGGGACTACTTTTGATCAAATCGGAAAGGAATACTTATTTTTGCTCCCAACCCAACTCAAACGAACTTTTTTCTATCTATTTTAATTTATTTGCATAAGAATAATATATAAAACTCCCTTTTGAGACGAGAGCAAAGGTAGTAAGCCGGTCCTTCGAAGCGGATCATTAGCCGATACATCTAAATTATTGACCTACCGAATCTAAACTTTAAATGGAGCAACTATTTTCGGGTATAAATTCGGCGGTGGAAGCAGTACCGCTCTTTTTACACCTTAATTGGAAATTTGTAAATTTGTTTCGTTAGTTTTCAGTGGTCCCGAGCTTCTCGAGACTCACGGACCTCATGAAAACAGATTTTTTAAAAGCTTATACGTATAATGTTATCATATAGCATTAAATTAAGAAATTTTGACTTTCCTCTAAGATTCTATTAATGGTAGAAAATACTCTTAAAGTACGCCAAAAAATTTAAAATATGTTTAGAATGTGACTCAAGCAAATACGAATAGACAAAAAAACACTAGCAACAGAGAGCATCAGGGATGGACCTTAATTTGGGTTTAGTTTTTGAGATCATATTTGGATATAATTTTTAATAAAAAGCCCAGTATACTTTAAGTCTAGAAAAACGTTTTAGAAATACTAGAAACAAGTTAAGGATACCAAAGTTTTTATGTCTTTCGTTTAGTTATTATTAGAATTCACTCAGCTTAGCACACATCAAAGATAGAAACAAATTAAGCAGAACCGGTCTTAGTCTTACATAATTTTGAAGGCTGTGATGGCGAAAACATTACTGATACCAATAACACAACATTGCTAACCGGATCTGAACCGAACCGAACCAAACCGTAACCAAAACCGCCGAGCCAGTGTTATTTTGTAAATGCTGAACCGAACCAAAAACCACTAAGTAAAACGGTTCGGTTCGGTTTAGTTCGCTGATGAGTTTTAAGAGGTAGCGCTTAACTTCGGAAAATGATACTTGTAAATTTGGGAATTTTATTCGATTCTATTAGATAAATTTTAACCGGCTTTCGGTTAAAGTAAGTTTCGCTGATGGACCCTCTACAAGGGTGTCCACCCATAGCTTTTAAGGATGACTTGTAAACCACTTAAAAACATGTCATCCCGTACATCTCTTGCAATTATTCACAGACCTCTTGTTATACCTCTCTTCAGACTACATTTCTTTCTTGGAAGTTGCTAATTGATTTGTGTGAGTAATCCGATTCCTCTAAGCGACGATACTTTCAATACCCTGTACAAAATTTAACGTTAGTTAGCAATCGTATAAAGATTTTCAGGCTATTCAAATGTTTTCTAGGAATTCCATTATTTACATTAGAAATCATAAGAGCTGGTTTGCATCGCTTTATTTTCGCACACCAATACACTATCACCACTAGGCAACTAATACATACAATACTAATACAACTAGTACATGCATAGCTCGTAAATAACTCTCAACCCTTTTTTCAGTTCGCTCTGCTCACATCACTGAACGAAAAACCAAATATAAAAGGAGCAACCGAATAACAGGCCCAACTCAGTCAATTGGTCTTAAATTGCGTGCTTTTCGAATACCAAACTCTGAAAAGGTTGCAGACTTAAGAGTTGCGCCAGAGTTTAACATAAGCAGAGAGGGAGTCCATGCGAGAGGGAACGAGAGAGCGCTTATAGTTCGTCGCATACATTCATATCGTTAGCCGAGCCTTACACACCGATGCATACATACGAAGAAGACCTTTTGAATTCGGGAATTAGGCCAAATGGTCCCAAAAAGACCTGAGAGAAAAATATAAAAAAAATGTGTTTTTCTCCTCTCACAACCAAATAGAAGCAGAGAGCGTAGTTAAAGATTGTATCGGTACCTCTTTTCAATGTGGTCGCACGAAAGCTGTCGTTTTCTGACAAAGGCAAACGGGGGACCGATTTTTGCGACCTTTGAGTTAATGTTTGAACGCTTAGTGCTATCACTTTATGGACTCGCTCTTCTTGACAAGCTCTGGTTTATAATTTAAGTGTTTTTCATAGATATGTGTTGGTTTTATTGCTGTGATTTAGCGAGAGCGGAACGAAAGAGAGAGAGAGAGAGAGAGAGTGGGTATATGCAATACTTTCAGTAAACTGTTCTTCTACTCTCCTCCCCAAAGAGCAACAGATCTAGCTGTTAAAGTGTTTATTGTCTCCCTCAAAAATAGTTTTATTATTCAAACAACGTCAAAGTGTTGAGCGATTTTTGCAACTTCTGGTAATAACTAATCCAAAAAACCTCTTCAATTACATACAAGTATGTGCTTTAAGATGCACTCTGAAGTAAAACTGCTTAAAAATTAAGGAATTAGTTCTCCAAACATGGAAATATAATATAATACCTATATGTCAGACAAATCAAGACAATCTTAGGGATACAGCATCTAAATGTTCGACTCTATCACTCCTCAATATAAAGAATCACATATTGTTATGTGATCACCTGTTTTTGTCAAAAGATTCACTCGAGTACGATGGGATTGGGTAACATAGCATAGCTAACTTGGTGATAGTCCTTCAATTGTACATCAAAATGTGGCATGTGTTTAAATGGTCAGTGGGTGGTGGTGGTAGTGGTGGTGTTTGGTGCTGGTGGGTCAGTGTTTTATGGAGTTTCGTTTGGTGGGTAATTTCATAAATTTCATTAGCTTACGCCCGGATACAACGGCGGGTGGTGTAACGGCGGCGGTGGTGGCGGTGCAGCCAGATGAACCGATGTCGGTGAAACTGAAGACGAAGCCTCTGCGTTGGCTGCAGCTGCACTTGAACCACTCGACTGGTGTTGTTGTTGTTGTTGCTGCTGCTGCTGTTGCTGTTGTTGTTGCTGTTGCAGATGATAAACTGCTGCTACGGCCGCCGCATGGTGATGATGATGGTGGTGGTGCGGTGGATGCATATGACTATGCGGCGGATGGTGCGCCAAACTGTGATGGGAATGGGCGTGTCGCGTCGGTGAGGACGTCACTGGCAAAGGCGGCGGCGGCGGACCCACCGTTGCCGAAGTAGTTGCTGCTGCGGCTGCTGCAGCTGCAGCGGCAGCGGCGGCGGCGGCGGCAGCAGCAGCCACACCCACCTGATGGTGGTGGTGGTGATGATGATGATGATGGGCAGGATGTGGCAAATGCTTCGTATGGTGGTGGTGGTGCACACCCGCCGTTAGAGCTGAGGCGGCCAGCGCCAGATTATTGGCCGCTTGGGCGGACACAATTTGGGAACTAGTCATGGTGCTCATGGCCTGCAGTGCCTGCTCTTTCTCATTGAGTAAATGCAAGGACACACCATTGGGTTCCTGGAAAAGAGTTTTGGTTCATGGGCGGGGGAGAGAGAAAGGGGGAGAGTGGCAGGGCGGAGTGTGTCTAGGAGAACATACAGAAAGAGAATGACAGATAGAGACACTTGGCCCCACCAACTACTTGCAACTGACAAAATCTTCCTGCCTTGCTTTTCATGCTCGTTTAACGAATTCGCCATTTCCCCCACCACCAAAAACTGTTCAGTTTTGGTTTACGTTTGAATGGATTGACCAAGGATCGAAGGCTGGGTGGTAGGAAGGGGGTGGGGAGGAGGGGCTGCAACAAAATAATTAAACTTACGACTTTGATTTTCGCTTGGATTTCGCGCAGTTTCCGTCGGGCGAGCACTTGGATATGCGAACTGACTTGCTTACGGGTTCTCGTCTTGCCGGTGCGCAATTTGATGTAACGTGCGATTAGCTCATTGCGGCCTGTAAAAAGATAGGAAATAGTTGGAATTATGAGAAAAGGAAATGATATAGTTAATAATTTACAAAAATGTCAATACAATTTTGATTTCCGCTCTTTTAACGCTCACGCGATGCCACAACAATAAACAACAACAGCTTCTGCTTTATTTATTTGACTCTCTTACAAGGACACACACTTTTAGAGAGCTTATAACGAAGCTTTCTAGGCTGGGGTATAAGTGAGTCGCGCCCAGGGCCACCTATAAAAATATTTATAAAGTGCAAGGACTCTTGAGGGAATTGAGCCACTTTCGACCACCCTTAGCATCGATATCCCAGTCAGTAAAGATCTTCAGACTGGTCATCCACACCAATAGGCAGTAGCCCAAATCACCTGCGACTCGAAATAGAGATGATAGGCTATCGCGAAAAGCTCGAATAGAAAACCACTATCAGCGTTATTCCCAGTCACAGTTGGAATAGACAACCCCAGATCTGCAGAGAAGCTTTGAACGGATTCGGAATGACTAGTCCGACTCCTTTGGGGGACTGGCTACCACCCGAAAACTTGTCTAGAGGGGGGTAGGAAGACACAGGGGCACAAACTTTGTTTAAAAACTTAAAAAATTTGTCTTTATTTTCCTAGCATTTCTTTTTGGTACCTTGGAATATTCTAGTCGCACCCGTCTTTTGTCCCTAATCTCGCTTTTCGGTTACTCTATCCTTCTCTTCCAGAGAGCAAAAACGACAAAGAGCCTCGCGGCCCCCCAAAAACGCAGCCAT
The DNA here is from genome assembly GCA_037044535.1 of Lordiphosa magnipectinata. NCBI lineage: Eukaryota > Metazoa > Arthropoda > Insecta > Diptera > Drosophilidae > Lordiphosa > Lordiphosa magnipectinata. Next base: position 327,693 of record JBAMBO010002335.1, on the reverse strand, counting down.
GAACTGATTCTGCCTAGATCGCTGCTTTCCAACTCTATAGCTGTCTCCCACCAACATCCTTGGTTCACTTGCATTGTGCCATTTGTATGTGAGACAGACTGCTTTTGCTTCACTTTTTTCTGTCTTTGATGTGTGCTGTCCTTGACGTTTATTTGCAAGATGCAAGCTTCAACAATACTACAAGCTTTTCTATCGACAGATCCTTGCATATCCAGCTCCATTAGATCTTTCAGTTTATCATGGCGACTCACTTTGAAAGAGATCCACAAAATGAAACCTGGAACCAAGGTTTGAACTAAAACCTTGAGATCATTGCATTTCGCAATTAGTCCCGGGACAAAACCTTAAGCTTGACAACGGAAAATGTGACTGTGTCTCTCTCGAACACACAGAGATGCATGACTTCGGCAAGCATTCGGTTTGAATTGGCGAGTATGTTCATGCCCCAGGGGCTATCGCTGGCGAACTCTGCTCTATACTCAACACTCGGAACTCAGTCCTCGATACTCAGTACTCTATAATCTATATTCGATAATCAGTATTCGATTTTCAGAACTCGATAATCACAGCTCGATTCGCAGTTCTCGATACTCAGCGTTTGATACTCGGTACTCGATACTCAATACATATACTCAGTACTCGATAATCAGTTCTCAATGTTCAGTACTCAATCTTAGATCTCGATACTCAGTACTCGATACTCTGTACCCGATACTCGATACTCAGAACTCGATACTCAGTACTCGATAATCAGTATTCGATATTCAGAGCTCGATACTGAGTTCTCGATACTCAGTACTTAATACTCAGCATTTCATACTCAGCATTTTATGCTCAGTACTCAATACTCAGTTCTCAATATTCAATTCAATTCAATTTATGGCATCGTTTTGTATTGTCTTAAGAGTTCAAGTCTATGGACTTATTCTACTTTGCTATGAATATGGACTGTATTATTGTTTTAAATTTCATTAATTTATAGACAAAAACTTAATACTACTTATAACTATCTATATTTACATAATTATTTGGTTAATGTGGTTATAGATTGAATATCTACATCTATCATTGAAGTTATCTGTCAGTCGGCTTAGTCTGTCTGCTATCATTTCTACATTGGCTTTATGGTGCAAATTGGAGGTAGAATGATGCCATGGGAGCTTGAAAATCATTTTTAATAGCTTGTTTTGAGCAGTTTGTAATCTCTTAATATGACATTTGGCAACATCTGACCAAACTGGGGCTCCATAGAAAATTACTGCCTGAAATATCGATCTGAAAAAGTATAACTTATTTTCAATGGATAACCTTGAGTTTCTACTGATGAAGGGATATAGAGTTCTGGTAAGAGAGTTGATTTTATCAATGGTAGGGTAGGTCCTTGAAGTTTACTTTTGGGTCTAAGATAACTCCTAGGTAGCGAACCTTTTTGTCCCAGTGAATATCAGTACCATCCAGATCTAGGTGGCTATTTGGTAGATATCTGTGCAGTATTTTTCAAGAGAAGTATATGGCTTGGGTTTTATCTGTGTTAACCAGAATTTTCCATCTTGTGAAAAAAGATTGGAGGGAGTCAAAAGCTTCTTGTAGGTCGAGTGTGATATCTTGTATCTTGTGTTGTTAGCAAATATTGAGGCAGTACAGCCGTTTAGATTCGGAAAGTCGGAGGCGAGAGAGGCAGGACCCTTGGGTGCAACCAGCAGAGATATTTATCGCGGTAGAATGAGCCCGTCCAATGTAAGCCAAAAACGAACGCTTGCTGAGAAAACTTTGTAATATTTTAAAAGGTTCGGTCGGGAAGTTTAGAGCTGACATCTTGAAGACGAGACCGTTGTGCCATACGGAGTCAAAAGCAGATTTTATATCCATCAGGACCATCCTGTTGGACTTCTTCATATTAAAGTTCTGTTTGACAATCTTTTTGATTTGGACTAGCGAATGAATTGTGCTGTGCTCCCTACGGAATCCGAACTGTTTATTTATTTATTTGATATTTCTTCTTAGTGCTAGAAGTACAGGACTTATTTGGAAACACTAATCACTATTACAATTACGAAGACAACAGTCGATTGGGTTATTAATTAAAAATTAACATTTAACATTGAATATGACTCTTAAAATATAAATAATTTATATGGTTGTTTAATCGAACGAGAAAAGAAAGAAAAACAAAACTTATTGCTGTAGGTAATTTTCCATTGATTTTTTAGAAACGGGCGCGCTTCGAATTGTTTTAATATCGTTAGGTAGCTGGTTCCATAGACGAATAGCATAAGGAAAGAAGTGCAAATCAGATGTTGCTAGTTTATTTCTTGTAGGTATTAAATTTTTTTTGTTCTTTGAGATGAAGCAAAGCCACTGTTCATTAGGGAGTAGATCTGTGGATGAAATCTTTTCTTTGATGATCTTTTCTAATAGGCCAGTACGAGGAAGGGGCCTCAGGAGGCTTATTTGGTTTTATGATTGCGACAACTTTGAATGCTTTTCAAGCTTGTGGAAAATAGGCAAGTCGAATGTTCAAATTGTCGAAAATTCAATACAAATACTCAGTACTCAATATTCAGTTTCCGATGCTCAGTACTCAATACTCAGTACCCAGATTTCGATACTCAGTATTCGATATTCTGTACCCGATACTCAAAAGCCAGTACTCGATACTAAGTACTCCATACTCCTTACTCGATACCCAATATTCGACCCACGAATAAATGAGATTATTTGCTATAACATCGATGGGCAGTCAATGATCCGTAGCAGCACCTTGACTCTGCAACGCTTAAGTTGACGAGTTGAACATTAAAGCCCCAAATCTGTTGCTCCTGGTAAGATTTTCCCATAATGAATAAAAGTCAAATCTCTCAGCCAGCTCGTTTTATTCCATTTCTCAAACAATTTTACCTGCAAACTTGAGAATTTGTAATTTTGTTTTAAATTTGCTGAAAAAATGTAATTCTTTAGGTTTTGACGACAAACCATTTCACGTGCAAGTTAAAATGTAAGCGCACACCCGCCATTTACCCACCCCCGCCAACCCCCACACACCCGCTAAGCCACCAAGTTTGGCTTTTCCATTATCCGCCAGCGGGCATCCTTTTTGTGTCTTCCTGCCTTTTGCAACTCGCCCCCTTCTCCCCATACATATATACATATTGTACGTACGTTTATGCGTTCACTAATTACATTCTTGGCATAGTTTCAGTTCTAACCGAATAAAATTATTTTCAGCGACTCAAACCACTTCACCAGGCCCAGGCCCAAGAGCCAGGCACACGCATCCGCATCTTGCTACCCCAAGTCAAAGAAGAAGACGAGTTACTAGCAGAGGCAGAGACACAGACATGGCCAAATATTTTGGCTGGAGTATGGAAACAGAAAGGGTGGGTGGGTGGTCATATTGATTTCTGGTTGAATTAATTGAATATAAATCTTACTCCTATCCAAACAATGGCTTTAAGCTAAATGAAATTTATTGCCAACAAAAAAAAAAAACAATCAAAATGACCCAAAAAAAAAAACACAACCAAAAACAAAACTTTCAATTGCTGAATGCTGACAAGGTGACGCTAGGAGGGCAAACTTGTTGCATAAATTGCACAAAACAAAATCAAAAAAATTAGAAAATATTTTTTTTTTCTTGTCTTTGATAATAAAATGATCAAATGTTGTGTATAAATTATCACCCCACACACGCACACACACACACATTTGTGCTACACACACACATATATAACAGGGTGCGGCAAAAGGTTAATCAGTCAATTAGAGCGACAAGTCTTGTCGTCACATATTGCTACAGTTTAAATGTGCACCAGACAGGAGGATCGCACAGTGGTTGCAACACCATAAATAAAGCTGGAAAATGTTTTAAATGTTCTAGAAATTTAATTATAATTCCTACCAAATTGCCCGAAAATGTTAATCACAGAGTTTAAGAACGATAAAATTGAAAACTTACAAGTTTTTCTCAGTAAGACCATTGGAATTTATGTCTGTGAGCTTTGTCATGTCATCTATCTAGAAACCAATTTTTTGTGTTTTTTTAACATTGAAGTACATTTTTTATTTGAATTGTATCGTTGAGGCTTACATCACAATAGCCATCTATCAAATCTTCATGCCAATCTAAACTCAATTTAAAATTTAGAACCCGAACCGGTTCAAACCCGGAATTCCGGCTTTTTTTTTACTGTGAACCAAACACTGAACCGAACCACGAGGACGAAAATAGATGAACCCGAACCCATATCCGCCAATCTAACCAACTCGGTGCATGCAATTGCAGAAACATGTCAGCCGAATTGTCCAGCAACAAAAGTACATACATTCATACAAACAGAAGTGTGTGCCACAGGCAGCGTTGCCAATTTAGCTATTTTTCCCACCAGATATAGCTTTTTTGTAAGCTCGAAAACCGGAAACTATTTAGTTTTGCCGGTGCCTGCGATTGTTGCTAATTATACAATTATAGCTAAATTGACAACACTAGCCACGCGCCAAAAATTGGAAGACATAAAAGCATCTTGATCAAATTATTATGAAAAAAAGTTCCAAGTGTGGCGAATAAACACAAATCGATGCTCAATTTTGTAAGTGAAGGACTGATAAAAGCGCATACGAGAAAGCATAATCAATGTTTTGCAGAATCAGTAAGTTTGTAAAAAATATGTCTGTACATATCTACATTCATGCACACAAACATTGTGTCAGTCATCTAGACTGCTCGATCATTGGCATAAATGTCCGAATTTTTTTAGAGGGCGGACTGAAGATTTATACACTAGCAATGAAGGAAGTCCATATCCAGCGCACGAACGTCAATTATAATCGACCTCTTACAGTCTTACAATATAGTTATGCATCAGGTGTATACTTATTGTTTTGTAATTTTATATATATATTGGGTAAAACGTGCAACGAACCAAGGTTCGAACCAAAACCAAAGCCCAAAAACCTCCAACCTCAAATTTCCGAACCTTAATCGTTGCTAAATTTTGGTTCGAGCCTGCAAACCGGAGGTTCTGAAAAATTTTTTGGGTTGGCAGCCCTGGTTTAAACGTCTTTAGGACAATCAGAACTCATATATGAATTTTGTAAATTTGGCCCGTTCGATGTACACCTTCTATTTACACGAACATTTACCCGTCTTCATGACAATCTAAACTCAATATACATTTTTTTTTGTGCAAATTTCTCGAAATTTGGGCCAATTGATTCGTTCGATTTACACCTTCTATCTAAACTTATTACACAATTTTGCAAATTTTCGCGAATTTGTGGACCGATTGGACTATACGCGTCCTATTACCCGTCGACAAATGTCAACTTTTAATTCTTGGACCGGTTATTTTCAAATAATTCCAAAGAAATTTGGTTTGCTTAGTAATATTTGGGATAATTCGCAATGGGGACAGTTTTTCAAAAGACTTAAGTAAACAAAAACTGATGAGAGGACCTTGAAGTGCATAGCGATGTCAGTTGAAATCAAATCTATATAAAATATATCAAATTGAAATGAACGGATTTTGCTTTGGAAATTAATTAAGTTTGAATATTGGGCATAAAATCAATCATTTGCTACTCGGCTTAAAAAATATCCAAGACTAGCCTGTTTTCGTTAATGCAACCTTTTTCCCACTTCTTGAGTTTCTGTTAGTCTGGCCGGAAAGTACTTTCTAAGATAGGGCAATGTAAGAAAAAAGACCCAAAAACCATATCTAAGCTCTGGTCAACTGTAGAACCGCTAGATCTTAAGTTTGGTAAGGGTAAAGTACCATTTCCGGGTACCTTAAAATCAAATTTTGTCAAATAACAGCAAAGAGAGGCAGAAACGCAGTTGGTTTAGAGGAATAGATCTGAGTTCACACTTTCCTTTTGAATATTATGTGTTTTTCCCATTATTTTGGCCTTCAACTTTTGAAAATTGGCTAATCGAAGCTGCATGTAATCTGCTAAGCTGCCACCACATCATGGCGCATATTTGTGGCGCCCAGTGCGCCACACAGCAGCACCAGCAGCAGCAGCAGCTGCGGCACCGTCAGTAAGTAAGTTTTAGGCCACAAATTTCACAGCCCCAGCCTCGAGCAAGGGGTGTCGAAGGGGGGCAGCCCCATTGATGATGCAGTTGTACGTCTCGCGCTGTGTCATGTGTCATAACAGGGAACCGCCGTCCTATTCCCCCAGCTCCCCCCACCGCCCAAACTTCATCGGCGAGACTATGTAAATATTTGGAAAATTAACAACCAAACAATGGTTATATTTTCACACATAACAGCGGCGACAGCGGTGGACAGCCCCCCTCCCGCACCAAAATGTGCTGCAGTGGATGGTCATGCCTTGTATTTTTCACATTTTTTTCTAATTTTCTGGCCAAGCTTTTGGTTCTTGTGCTATGTAGTAGATGAGTTTTGTTCAATTTTATGCTCAAAGCGGTGAAACTTTCACTCTTTGGCTAAAAGGGAAAGAATGTAGGGAGTGAAGGTTGGGTTGACTGTGGGTATACCAAACGAAAGTGACAAAGTTTTTCGTTTGTTTTTTTTTTATTGATATTTTTTTGAGGTCACGAACTAAATTATATGGTTCTTGATTTATTGCTTTGTGCGACGAATAATTTTAAAATTTCCAGAAGGACGAACGTAACGGAATTGAGCGGCAAATATGTGATCGAAAGGTGACTGCAAATTTAAGGTTAGGATCGGGATGGAAGGCTCTCAACTATACTTTGGGCGATCCGAGGTTTTAAATTGAGTTTCATCGTTTTAATCAAAGATTCAAGCTAAGGTACCCGAGCCGAACTTATACCGAGAACCAAGCTAAAGTTAATATCTTAAGTAATTTTAAGACTTAAAAATTAAGAAGATGCACTTGAATGTTGGTCAATTGCCAAAAGCCTATCCCATGGGATAGGACCTCATAATTCTGCCGGCGTCGCAGCCAACACACGTATAGAGAGAGAGAGAGAGAATAAGTGTGTTCTATAAATAGCACGCTCTTTGTTCTCTCACGAGGCATTTGTTCGTTTGCTTGTTGCTCTTGTTGAAATGTCAAAAAACGTTTACTTCGTGTTTCGCTGCTACGCACACAAGCGCAATGCTTGATTGTGTGAGTTTGGACACCAATGGTCAATAAAGTGCCCATTTTAGCTTTTTTTCCCGTCGGTTTTGGAGTTTTATGAAGACGAGTGCGGAAAGAAAAAATTTTATTTACCCAGAAGAGGCTGAAAAACACTTGATTTGTCGATTTGTTCGCTAAAGTTACAATAGCAAGAGGTAGAGCCACATCTTTGAGAAATTATCGAGCCCCGGGGGCTGAAAATACCCAAAAACCATGGTCAACCTGAACATGAGTAAGTGATAACGTTTTGTTTTCAGCTGTACTTTAATTAAATCAAATAAATTTTGAGATGCAAAAATTTTCATTTTCCAAAAATTGTATCTCATAGATTGTTTGCGGTCAACAGCCAAAAAAGAAGCTCTCTCATAAAGGTGTCGTTGTCGGTACGAGACCAAGTGAAAAGTGAAAATTAATTACTTCACACACACACACACACACATACACAAGCACAGTGCATGCAACAACAATATAATAGTCCTGGCCGGCCCACAAAAAAGGCTCGTCCTTTTTGCTGCAACATCCCAAGCCTCAAAGGGCATAAACAGACACGAATGCCTCATGCCTGCGCCCAGGCACGAATGGCAACAATATCCTTTGGGACATAAATTACAAAACTTGTTGTTTATGCGTGTAGACGTCTCTCAAATAAAGCACGCAGGATGCGGACAAGCCAAAAACAGTGCAATTCCACCTTGTCTCATTCGGGGCGGGCACGTACGGATTATATTTTTGGGCATGAATTTGGTATTCAAATAAAATTTGTTAAATAAGACTCTTGAGGGAGGTTTCCTAATTTTCTTTTAACATTTTAGGCGAAATTGAAAATAGAAATGAAGTTGCTGGCAATTGAGTGCTCTGAATTGAGTGCGACCCCTGTAGAAAATGTTACACAAGAGAATCTCAAGAAAAGAATATTTCAGTGAAAAGTGGAGAAATGTGAGGCATCAGTTTGAGGCATAAAAAAAATGATTTAATTATGTCCAAAAAGTGTCTTTAGTCGCCATCACCAACAAAGCGAGTTTCAGTCGAAATGGCCAACCTGGCATACAAAAATTACAAATTTCAACTTTCGAATTCATTTAAACTCTTTTTTTTTTACCCACTGATTATTATTTTATTTTCCATTTCGATGTTGCGTTTAATATACGCACAGCTTGAGCTTGTAAACCGAACAAAAGTTGCTGCAGATGCAGTAGAAAATTGTTGTCATTCATTTTTTGAGTTTATAGCAGCTACGAGCCGAACGCATGCCGAAACAAGAGGCCCAGAGAGTAAAAAGTTCGTCAGTCGCTGGCTAGCGTTCGCATGGAGAATGAGTATTAGAGATCACATTTGCGCTGCCTCTCAATGTTGGTGGTGCCCAAAAAGATACTTATAGTGCCCAAAATGATACTTTTTGGTGCCAGTAGGAAATCACAATGGTTAGAGCGAGATGGACATATTCCTAAATGTATCCAAAGAGAGTAAGTGAAAGCGAGCAGCTGGCCAAATATATCCAGAGAGCCTAAATGAGAGCGAACAGCTGACTAATAGCTGACAGAAGCGGTGTCGACTGAGCAATTTTGCAGTCTACGGCATTCGATGCGGTCGGATTTGAGCTGGTTCACGGAGTTTTATTTTCGCACATCAATACACTCTCACTTTATGGACTCGCTCTCGTTGACCAACGCTGGTTTATAGAGAGTCAAAGTGTTTGTTTAGCTGGCTCAAGATCAACAGTTGATTATAATTCAATAAGCAAATCCACAAAGATTTATTACATTCGGATAGCAATGGTTCGTCTGTACAGTAGTGTTTCAAGGGCCTTCCGGTACTCTCATCAGCAGATTATATTGGTATCACACAATCAACACGATTTGCAAGTCAACAAAATAACCACTTGGGGATTATAAGGAACACTACAACGAGCCATCATTCAAGTAAATTCCACTACTGGCTTCTGGGCTCCGTTTTCAGGACAGCCGAAAGTTATGCAATGTGTTTGAAAGTGTAACCAAATATAAGTAATTCTTTATTGTTACATGGCGACTGCTAGGAGCTTTTTAATGTGCCAAGAGTAAACAAACAAATCTACAGGAGCTGATGACCTGCCAGCTGAACTGTTTAAGGCTGGAGGCAAGGAGTTGGTAAGATGTATGCACCAACTCCTCAGCAGAATATGGTCCGACGAGAGCATGCCCGAAGATTGGAGTCTAAGTGTAATTTGCCCACTTTCTAAAAAAAAGGAGACCCTGCAGTTTGCGCCAACTACCGTGGGATCAGTCTAAGCACACTGATGGGACACTATCAGTATGACTTTAGGCCTGGAAAATCCACCACAGACCAGATATTCACATTACGACAAACCCTGGAGAAGACCTATTAGAGAATTATCAAAACCTACCATATTTTTGTTCATTATAAATCAGCCTTTGACACACCGATAAGGTCAAGGTTCTTTGACGCCCTGTCTACCTTTGGTATACCAGCAAAGTACGTTCGACTTTGCATGATGACGTTGAGAAACACTCCAAGCTCCGTCAACATAGGAAAGAACCTCTCTGAACCATTTGATACCAAGAGAAGTTTTAGGCAGGGTAATACATTATCGTGTGACTTCTTTAATCTGCTGATGGAGTATATACTGTGCCAGTGCCCAAATGCCAACAGATCCGGCTCATTTCTTTATAAAGATCTAATGCTACTCGCATATGCCGATGATATTGACATTATCGGCAAAAACGAAAGGGCGTTTTCAGATATTGAGAAGCAGTCTAAACTGATGGGCGAGGACAAGACGAAGTACCTAGTATCCACGGACAAGAAATCTACGCATCTTGAACAATTTGTTACTATGGGGGAGTACAACTTTGAGGTTGTAGACAATTTTGTCTACCTCGGGACGATGATTACCGGCGACAACAACATCAGCCTGGAGATTCGAAGAAGAATTACTCTTGGAAACTGATGCTACTACGGGCTCAGTAGGGAGTTCAAGATCAGAGTCTTTTCTAGAAGAACAAAAATAGCGCTATACCAGTCGCTCATCATCTCAGTACTGCAATACGGCGCAGAAGCATGGACAATGACAGCAGCGGATGAGGAGGAGATTGGCGTGTTCGAGCGAAAAATTCTTCGGAGGATTTATGGACCTTTAAAAGTTGGCGATGGATTCCGCATTCGAAGGGAGGGGTCGTGGCAAAAATTGAAAATAAACTTGATCTGCCTGCAAATATAAGAAGTAAATGTCCCATACCTTTCAAACCTCTATCTCTTACCATCTCTGAGATCTCTTCGTTCATACGGATATGACTATATCGACTCGGCTGTTGATACTGATCAATGACGAATGATTCCTTCTCCGTGTAACATACATTTGCACAAACTTAATATAGTCAGTGTTCACCCAAAACAAATTTGTATCAATATCAATTTAATACGCGTTGTCTCAAATTAAATATACCAAATTATATGTTGTGGTCGTTTGTTGCTATCTTATGTAAATAACAAATGCAACTTCATGCCACAATGCTGCTGTGCCTGTTTCAGCGCTTTGCAAGTTGACGCACAATGCGAGAGTGAGCAGAGGAAGAGAACAATGTTTCCCATTGTGAGGCGCCCACACTTGACAATTTCATTTCATTAATGTAAATAAAATACATTTTGTGAAAGTTAGGAATAAAGTAAAAAGTTTCTTAAATGTTGTTTTAATTTTAATAGCAGTTTGTAGAGAACTAAATTTTTACTAGAAACTCGATAAGAAAAAATATTAAATTGATAAAAAGCTAGTATCAAAATAATACCACCGACTCTTCGGGGTTTTCCGGTCTTTATTTACACATTTTTTACACATTTACACAATTACTATTTACATTATCAATATCCAATCCAGAGGCCCAAAGCCAGTTCATTACATTAATATGTTTATAATACTAAAAAATTCAAAGAAAAAAGTGTCAATCTGATACAAGTTAGTATTAATTTGAAATCCTTGAAATATCCTTTTAATACTTTCGAAAATATCAACCTGACACTTGGAGTATTAAAGACAATTTGATACTCAATAGTTTCATATTGATGACAAAATAGTGTAATTTTGATGATTACTTTTCTTTCGGTGTACCTTTGGTACAGAGTATAAAAAATTAATTGTTTGTGTTTTTCGCCACATTTAGTGCCGAGTGCAGCTTATCTGAGAATTAGGTGCTCACTCTCTTTGTAAGATCTCCAGCACTACGAAATCCTTGAAAATCTCTAGAGCTCTCTTCAAGGCAACAGGTTTCATTTACACTTTGTGTTAATTTGCAAAAAATTCCTCATCTTCTTAAAAAAAATTCATTTAATTTACATCATGACCCAATCGTCCTTTTTACTTGATTTCTGTGTGTAACACAAGTGACAGCCGGTTTGCAAAGTGGATAAGGTAGGTGTAGACAGAAACATTTTGGGTGCGGCAAAACGCTGGCAAAGAAGAAGACGACACTCAGCCGTGTTGGGGTGTCGCATGTCCTTTATTTGTATTTTTCTCTTCTGGAGAGGGGCGAGGTTTTATTATAAAATACGAACTACAGTTCACAGTTTTAGTTGTCAGCACATTTTAGGTGGGGTAGCATGTCAGTTACACCGTGTCAAAGTTTTCTGCCTGTTGCCCTTACCAACATACCACATGCCCAATCTCACCCCAACCCCCACCCTCTGGGCACAAAGCTTTTCCCCAGAGAGAGAGAGAGAGAGAGCGGCAGCTTTCAAAAGGAAGAGGGGGGGTGGGGTGGGGTTCAAGGTTCAAAGTACGGAATTTATGTTTACTTGCCCCGCCGCAAAACACACACACTACACACGTAAAAGAGGAGGATACACCCAAAAACAAAAAATGAAAACAAAAATCAAACAAAAACAAAAAAAAACGGCAACAGTAGACCGCAAAATTCCTGTTTGTTATTTGTTTTGTTTTGTTCGTTCTGCGGTTTAACTTTCCGCACGGAGACGAAGCACACAGAGAGAGAGAGATAGCAAGTGAAAGCGACTTACCATACATTTTACCCTCATCGGATAAGATGATTTTTCGGCGTCCACATGGCGGATATATTGAAAGGGCCTCTTGAAAACTTTGCTCGATATCTGGACTCCAGACACCTTCGGCATCAGCGGATGAGAGATCTTTTTCATCCTGCAATTGGAAAGGAGGGGGCAAAGATTTGCATTCCATTTCGGAATTTTAGGTATCGAAATTTTTTTTGCACTTACATCGCTCATATCGCCAACATCCAAATTTTTACTATCCACCATGCTGCCATTTGTGTCTGCCGATCCCAGAGGACCCGGAGGACCGGCATTTACTGGTGTCCACGGAGATGGTATGGTGCCGGGTCCAACTGCAAAGAACAAAAAAGGAAAAGGGTTTGTTAAATTTGATGTATGATGTACAACAACCCAAGCACAGTGTGTGAATTCATATGTCTCGCTGCTTTACAAAAACAAATGTGCAGCTCGGGCATATTCCATATCATATATATCAGGCCATCAAATTGGAAGTGGAAATGTTTACCCAAAACCAAGCATCAGAACTAAAGCCGAAACCACCACTAGATATTTTTTTTTAGAAACGGTATATTTGGAGTCCAAAATTAACGTTTTTTCAGCTTGAAACATAGCGCTTTGTTGATGTAGCTTTCGTATATTCGTCTGTTTCTGTTCTTACTTTGTTGTTAGCGACTTTTCGTTAAAGAAGAAAAGTAGTATCGGTGAATCTTAAGGGGATTTTCCACACTATATCTCAAAGGATACCAAAGAATATCAGAAAATAAAATCCAAGGTTCCAATACGAAACCGAATACCAAAGTGAACTTAGAATCAAAATAGAATCTTTTACCAAAATATATTAACTGATATTAGAAAAGCGTTAAAAGTAGATTTATTTAAGTTTCGAAACTTTTCCTGAAATATGGAAAAGAGCAAAAATCTTGCCAATACCTAAAGGTAATGATGAGTTCAATCCAATTTCCATTCTCCCATTCTTGGCAAAAGCATTTGAGCGTATTATGGCTGCACAAATACAAGAATTTCTTGGTAGCAATTCATTGTTGAGTGAAGTGCAATCAGGATTTAGGAGGAAAAGAAGCTGCACAACAGCGCTCGTAAACATAGCTGATGAAATCAGAAAAGAGGTGGATAAAAGCAATGTTGTTTTCGTGACGCTTCTTGATCACAGCAAGGCTTTTGATACGGTGAATCATGATATTCTATGCACTAAGCTCAACAATATTTATAATTTTTTTAGTACTGCTACCAAACTTCTCAGGTCTTACTTATCAGATAGATTACAAGCCGTGGTCTCGGGATCTTCCACTTCTGATTTCAAAAACCTCATGCGAGGTGTTCCCCAAGGCTCGGTATTAGGACCCCTGTTGTTTTCTGTATATGTTAATGATCTTCAAAGTAATTTGTCTAATTCTTAAGTCCATATGTACGCTGATGATGTTCAGATATACATATGTTAGTCGTCCGGTAGCTGAGATTCTAGATTGTATCAATGTTTGCAGCGACGAACTTTTAAAAATAGATAGGTTTGCTAGGGATAATGGGCTTGGATTAAACCCTTCTAAATCTAAATGTATTGTTATACATAAAAAAGTACTGGATACGACGCAGCTGCCAAAACTATCTATTAATGATACTCCGATTAAATATGAGATCCAGACTTTCAACTTAGGAATCAATTTTAATAACACACTTTCGTGGAGTAAACATGTTACTAAAGCGTGTGGTATCACGTATGGATTGTTGAGGCAACTGTCAGTGTCGCAAATGTTTCTACCGGTACAAATTGAGCTTTTAATAGCAAAGACATATTCGGGCACTCCAATGTGGATGACATGAGAAAATTAACTGTAGCTTTTAATTCAACTGTTAGATATATTTATAATCGTCGAGTCTCTGATCATATTACTTTTTTAGCATGTACGATTTTTGACCTTCGCCTAAAAGAATGGATTGACTTTAGAACATTAATATTCTTACACAAAATTAGAGTAACGAAAGAACCAAACTATCCGTACTCCAAGTTACATTTCTCTGCCTCTCGGAGAACAAATAATTTAAATTACCCCCGATTTAAGCTATCTTGCTCAGATCGGCACTTCTTCATACCTGCTATCCGTCTATGGAATGAGCTGCCAAACCATTTAAAAACTATACAAAGCGAAACGCTATTTAAGAAAACTTTAAAAGCTCACTTACAAGGAAACCAAATAGTTTAATAAAAAAAAAATATATATATATCTAGTTAATAAGCTAAAACAATTGTTAGTCCTAAGTCAAATCAATCTTCCAAATAACTGTTTTATGTCAATGTGACTGGTGCAATAAATATAAGTTGTAACTTGTAGCACTGGGATAGTAAAGCAATGAATAAATAAATAAAAACTTACAGTGGAACAGGATCATAAACCTCACCCAAACCTAAATCCTAAGCACGCATTTCATTTAAAGCAATACTCTTAACCTTTAAAGGTTCAATCCGGAATATTAAAACCGTCCCAAAGTTTATGGTTCGGTCCGTGAAGCTGTTTTTACCATGACATTAACTTATTAAATTGTTGAAAAATATCTATCTATATATATAAAAATAGAGGAAAGCTAGCTTTGGCTCGACTGAAGATTATATACCCTTGTAGCTTGATGGCGCCACTACTTTGAGCATTTGCTTGCCAGTTTGTTATATGGCTGCTATACGATATATTCATCCGATTTTGACCGAACTTCCCAAAATTGTGTGGAAACTGATAACATTCCCAATTGGAAGGTAAAAGACTGAAAACTAAAAAGTTTTTCTCACTAGAACTACTTCTTCGACCGATAGTTCCTATGGCAGCTATATGCTATAGTCCTGATGACTTGATTTAGATCAAACTTGGTAGAATTGTGTTGTGGCATATAATATTGATCAGTAACAAGATTGGGAGCGATAGCATTGAAAACAAAAAAGTTTTTTCTACTAAGACTTTTTTCAGACATATCTTTTGTGTGGCAGCTATACTATATAGTTGTCCGATTTTCATAAAACTTGGTAGAATTATGTCAAAGCATAGAAAACTTAGAAATACGAGGTTTCGGGACGTTTACGTTGAAGAAAAAAAAGTTTCTCTCACTAAAACTAGTTTTTTGACCGATGGTTTCTATGGCAGCTATATGCTATAATCATCCGATTTGGATCAAACTTGGTAGAGTTGTGTAGTAGCATATAGTATTGATCAGTAACAAGTTTGGGAGCAATAGCATTGATAACAAATAAGTTTTTCCTACTAAGGCTTTTTTTCAGACATATCTTTTGTATGGCAGCTATACTATATAGTTGTCCGATTTTCATAAAACTTGGTGGAATTATGTCAAAGCATAGAAAACTTAGAAATACGAGGTTTGGGGACGTTTGCGTTGAAGACAAAAAAGTTTCTCTCACTAAAACTACTTTTTCGACCGATGGTTCCTATGGCAGCTATATACTATAGTCATTCGATCAGATCGAATCGATCTTGCCGGTTCCCACAAATGTGCAGCGTATTTGTACCAAAAGGCTTCGTTCAAAGTTTGGTTAAGATAGCTTTAAAACTGACGGATGACGGACAGACGTACATGGCTATATGAACTCAGCTCGTCATGCTGATCAAGAATATATATACTTTGTGTGGTCGGAGATGCTTCCTTCTATGCGTTACAAACATCTGGACAATTTTAATATACCATCTACAAGGGTATAATAATGTATTCTGGTTTGTTCGGATGCGAAAAACTTAAAAACGACTGGATCAAATTGAAGACTTCCTTCCGCGGATTGATTTTCTAATTGCTAAGAGTCTGAAAATTTGCAACAGGTGGCGCTGTAGGTGCACATTTCGCTTTTCAGTTCAAGTCAATTAGGCTACCTTTACACTGATATCATGTACTTGGTACAAAAGACATGATAATCAAGATATTACTACGAATTTTGACTATTCACATTGAAAATGTAACAACAAGCAAATTTTCAGTTCCACACGTGGCGCAGTAGGCGGTTCTTTCTGACTTGTTTCGTTCTTTCAGTTGTTTTCCAAATTTCAACTGCATCTTTTTCATTCGTTTGCCTTCTTTATTTTGTATATGGTATGGTATGGGTATATTTTGGTAAATTATAGTTTAGTGAAAAGTTTATGTGCGACTTATACAAAGTGATGATCATTTACGGTTCTTTATTTGTTACAATGCCAGAAAGAGGTCATGGTCACATTGGTCAGAATGCAAAGCGATACCGAAATGTCGGAGAGAATCAGCTCGAATCAGAATGATTAAAAATCATACGCGACTGTCAGAAGAGATCAACAAAGCTTACAATGAGCAAGAACGATTGAGAAGAAGAGATATTCGTGTTTGGCAAAGTGATGAAACAAGATAACAACGTCGGCAACAACAACTAATTAGTCATAAAATGGACTAATGACTCTATGTAATCTCCTTCAATGTATATCTACGAGGCGATATATTTATTACTTCTTAAAGTCGTAGAAAAAAATATGATAAATCCATCCAATAATTAACAATTATTTTGACAATGAAATTATGTCATATTTGGAATTAAACCTGTTCGGTTTGAATTTTAGAAGTTGGGTTTTTACTACGACTTAAGTGACCCTATAAACCCTACTCCCCCTATAACAGTAGAACAGAATTTAACAACGTTTTAATAAGCGTTTAACAACGTTATTTTTCGCGAACCAAACTTTAAGCATTACGACAGTTCCTAAACAAAGAAGTGAACATTCTGCACTTTCTTTTGAGCAGTCTCCTAGACGATGAGACGGCTTTCCAAATTGTTCGCGAACCGAACTTCATGCATTATGACAGTTCCTAAACAAAGGAGTGAACATTTTGCACCTTCTTTTAAGCAGTCTCCTAGGCGATGAGATGACTTTTTATTCATGTTTGGTCCCAGGAGACGAGTTTTGGTTTTTCAGAAAGTCTGAAGTGTCATGAGATATGTTTAAGCCACCAAGGAATAAGGCTAAGTGAGCATCTCTCTTTTCCTCTCTATGAGATTTCCACCATAGCTCACTTGCATTTACTGTAGTTTTAAAGATCAATTGTTGTCAAAAAGTAAAGCAGAAAAGAAGTGAAAATTAAACGCAATTGAACTACTTACTTTTATTTGAAGAAAGATTGTATTTTAATTATTAGAAGCCACCCCCCGGATATAATATTTAGTTCTTCGAGCCGGATTGCAGCTCTACTTTGTGATTTGGTGGAAAAAAGATAAGTCCAGGTCATTTTTTCCTTGACGCATTTGCACGCATTTGTAATTAAATGTTTTTATTTATTGAAGTTGATCGAAAATTGGTTTTAAATACATTTCAGATCAATGTTGTTTTTGGTTTTTTTCTCTGTGTAGGGATCAACGGTTTTAAATGACAATTTGAAGTACGCTTATAAATCTGTGTCACAGTCAACTTGGCCCACCAACCTGAACCTGTCCAACTGCAAAACAAACGCCAAACAAGGCCGGGTGGTTGTGGTGTTGATATGTATTATGAATTTGCGTGTGCTGGCTCTGTCCGTTTGTCCCAGATGAAAAGCGCTTCAGCACGCACTTAAGTACGTTTTTCATTTGATATATTTAACAATGCCGCCGCCAGAACGTTCTCTATGTCTCTCGGTGGGGGGAGGGAAGAGTTAGGGGTATTAGATGTGGATTGCATCTATTTTGCAGGATTGAGAATCGGCCAAGTTATGCATCATCCACACAGCTGGAGTGCAATTGTTGTGCGCATAGTTTTACATAGTTGAAACATACTCAAAATCAGATTAATTCGAATGGCATTTGGATTGAAGGTGATTGGAAAGGGATACGGAAATGTTTAAGTTCAATAAACCCTTCTTAAGCTGCTCAAGCAAAAAACAACACAATTGAAACATGTGGCAAATGATTTTGTTGTCTTTTTGCTAGTTACGGATTGAAAAATAAAGACAAAAAACTTGTTTTTTCGTACTTATTTTAAAGAAAAATTACTTTCCTGAAAGCGCAGTCCAGATTTTCATATAGCAATATTTTAATGTAGATCCATGGGTCGCTGGTACATATCCGGCACGAAGGACCCAACTGATTGTAGGGGGTGGTTCACAAATATGGCAAAATAAGTCTTTCATTCAGTTCTTAATTCACAATTTTAAATTTGGCACTTGGTAACTAGAACTTACTAACAAACTGAAGTCGACTTACAAAATGCTAACGAAACGTCCCTTCTTATCTCATCTTCTCACCTAAAGCCTATTGTTGAAGGATTTTTTACAATGATCACATTGCAATCAATAAGTGATCTCTACACTCAGAGAAACAATCGTGCTTGATATCACGTATATTTGATGTCAAAGTTTCGGTATGATGGAATTTTCTTGGATCCAAAAAAGGAAATTCTGAAATCAGGTATGTATTTTTCAAATCGAATTGCTTGGTATTAAATTAAGTAGGTAACATATAAAGCAGCGGTGGGCATGAAATTGGAGTTTGGGAGCAGCCCAACAACAACAGAAAAAACACCGGTTATCAGCGAGTCTCGATCGCCTAAAATATGCGTCTTGTTCGCGCCGTTCTCCGACTCGCATTGACTTTGTTGTTGTTCACAATTTAAAGCGAGTTAATTTGCGACGCAGTTTATTATGAGACTGACTGGAGCCAATTGCCGAAAAAAAAACCTCGAAGCAATGGGAGCAAGGGCTTGCCCACCGCTGATATAAAGCATGATCTTGGATCTTGGAAGTGAGCATGAAAAAATCTAGAATTCAAGAATAGATCTTCTTTATTTTAGGTAGAAACTGTTTTTAATAAAAAGCGAGAGCGAGAATTGTTCTGATATTCGTCTAGAAATTCAAAGTCCAGATCAATTATCTTCTCATCTTCAAATATTTTTCGTACTAATAAACTAAAAAGAAAAATATCTAAACTAAAACCGTTTTCAGTCTCGTCTATTCGCCCATTCTAAATGTAGATAAATTTATAAAAAAAAAGCTTGAATACAAAAACAAATATAAATTCTTTAGGTAAGTAGAGTTTTCCATGATACCTATATAACCCGAAGTATACCTATCGGCCGAGTTAGACACCGCAACCGATACCGAAAATCGTTTCTGTTTTATATTCTGAAAATAATGTTCGATGTCTCACCTTTACTTTTACGCAAGGCCTCTAGTAGCTTTAATTCAAAAACAACCTCGGTACACAGAATAAGAATCTAAGGTTTTTGTTTTAAGTTTCGGAAATAATCTAAGAATTTCCATGAATAGAACCAGGGTTCTTAAATAACACACATTTGTAAAAAAAAAAAAAGTCACAGAAAATCAACCCATAACGTTTGTGTAGCCTTTCTGCGCTCCGCGTTTAGAAATGAGTATGCTAAACGCGGCGTTCAGAAAAGCTACACACCGCGTGTTGAAATGAGAAAGCTACACGTGGCGTGCAGAAAAGCTACACGTAACGTGTAGGATTTCAATATCTAAACGCGGCGGGCAGAAAAGCTACACAAACGTTATGGGTTGAAAATCCCGGTCAAAACGTGTAGAAATCTCACATTTTCGTGTAGCTTTTGCATATTTGTTTTCTCTGTTTATCTAACTGGATATTTGCGGTGACAGCTGCATAATTCCATTCCAAACATCGCCGATCACACATTTTTATAGCCCTCACAAAGAGTTTGTGCCTGGCCACTAGAGTTGCAAAACTATCGATAGTGACACCATTGACAGTGTGACAAACAACCAATTATTCGATACTTTCGATGGTACTATCGATGTTTACCTGCAATCAATCGATTTTTACAATTGTGTGTTAATTACTGACCCTGAGAACTACTGTATAAAAAAATCCAGGTAAATGTCTTCTATCTCTACATAAAGTACGAAATTTTTACAATTATTGTCAACTTTTCCACAGTACAGAGAAATATAAGTAGCATTGTAGCCGTTTGGCAGTGACAAAGTCTAGTCCTGAAATCGATTCCCAGTCTAAGCAATTTAAATGTTTTAAGTTCTTTGTTTTTTCAAAAATTAAGGTGAATTAAAGCAGGTGGGAGTGGGTTCCTGAAGTCTTTGTATAGTCATTTTCCGATCCTATTGATGATATACCAAATTTTGTTCCCAGTTGAATATAAAATGTTCTTGAAAACGTAACAAAATCTATTAAATTAGAGCAGTGGTGTCCAAACTCACACAAGCAAACATTGCGCATGCGTGCGTAGCAGCGAAACACGAAGTAAGCATGTTGACATTTCAACATGAGCAACAAACATACAAAGCCGAACTCGCGCATCGTAAGAGAGCAAGCCGCCGAGCGTGCTATTTATAGAACACACGTATTCTCTCTCTCTATGTGTGTGTCGGCTGCGACGCCGGCAGAACTATGACTTCCTATCCCATGGGATGGGCTTTTGGCAATTTGGACACCACTGAATTAGAGTTTTTGCGTACTCAAAAAATATGTGTGAAGGGAGAACATTCTACTTTGAATGAGAATTGTATACTATTTTTGACACTGCTATAGGGTTTCTTTCACTATGTAGGTAACCTTTTATTAGTGTGCGGGACGCGACAAATGAGAATGTGTGAGGAAACAGGGTTGTGCACTTTGCACAAGAGTAAGGAGTTTAGAAAATATTAAAAAGTGGCGTCGCCATAGTCATAGCGAGCCCTAGGAGAGCCCATGACTAAGCTATAAAGCAGCGATGGGCACATAAATTGAACGAAAACATCTGAGAGTGGCGATGCTTGTGTATTGAGAGAAAAGATATCGGTTGCATATAGCTTACTTTGATTTTCATTTGGTTTTGTAAACAATTTTCCAACTGTAAACGTGTTTTACAACAACACTAGTGCACCTAGAGCAGTTTTGTGAGAGTGTGTGTAAATTAAACCTACTTCACCGACAGCTGGTTAGCGACTGAAAGCTGTTTGCTCTCTTGGCACAAGCCTCGACATGCGTTCGGCTCGTGTTGGTGTGAATAGCGAAATGTGTTCGGACCCTGCGGGCCAGGCATAACAATCACTGACCTACAGCATAGGCTGTAATCATGCCTGACATAGAAAGTGGGAAGTCAAAAATTTTTAGTGTTGTGTAGCTCTATCGAACAGATGACATAGAAATTAGAGGTACTAAATTTCTTTTAAGTAAGAAAAACTGTTTTCATTGTTAGAACATATCGTTTTTCAACTCAGCTTTTATCTATCATATGACTCTTTGAATTTTGATCAACGATCTGATCAAAATTTGAGGAAGACACTTCTGTGTAAGCAGGTATTGACCCTGAATTGAAAAGTTGACAGTTTTACTTGCGTTTAAGAGACTGTGAATTAGCGTTGGGTACTGAAATCTAACGAAAGAGCGCTACAACAAAATGATGATTTGTATTTCACCATGTATTGTCGATGAACGATCTTCGTTCGTTAGAACGTTAGACTCACTTTCGAATCATACATCTTATACACTCAGCGAAAAAGTAGAGAATTTCATACTTGGTTCAAGAAATTTCGAAGTCAAAGGTATGTCAAGTATAAAAATTCTTCATCCAAGAGCGATTTTTTTGATGCCAGAATGAACTTTTGATCCGGAGTTTCTCATTCATGAGTTTTAATCACTTTCTTTTTCCAATTTAGTTATTCATCTCCCCTTGCCTATAATATATAGAATGAGATTGATTTCGAGAACAAAATTCTTTAAAATTCAAGAACGAATTAATTTTTTTCAAAAACGTTTCGTACTCAAATTATTTGTTAAATAGTAAGAAAAATTTTTTTTTATAGAAAAATATCATTATGTCAGATCTTAAAAGGTTTGGTCGAGTGCGCAAGGTTAAAAACTAGAGAATTTCATACTTGAATCATAAGTTTTTAAAGTGAAAAGTACGCGAAGACTGAACATTTTGTTCCAAGAGCGAATATGCGGATCGAAAAAATAAAAGATATTGAGATCAAGTACAAAGTTCTTAGCAATTCAATAACTTTTCTCTCTGAGTGTAAGCAATTGTTACACTGATGCATTCTCTTGACTGTGAATGAAAACCCTTCTACTTTGCGTTGCTTCATCATTTGCATACCCGCGTTATTTCTATCAACAACATCTCAATTGTTAATTCGAGTTAAAGAAAGTTTTTTTTTTTCCAAATTTAATGGGGTTGTAACGGTAATTCTGTTGTTAATGTGCCTCGTCTTCTTTGTTTAATATGCCAGCCACATTTGTCCATTAATGTGACTTAATATGTTTGACCCAATGTTATTCAATAGCCTGCATTGGCTATCGGTTTACAAAAAGGTTGACCACCTTATCATCGTTTACCTAGGCACAGGTAAAACTCACCCGATAACGTTTTGAATTCCTCGAGGGAATCCAAATGTTTGGAGAACGGCGCCACGTTAGAGCCGTTGTCTAAATCGTTTTTTAAATAAATTTTGAAAAATTTTTCGCAACACCAAAAACACCCACAAAAACGAAATCAAAAACAAAAAAAAAACAATAACAAAAATCACTGCCAGAGGGTTGTATGCGGTGCGTGTATGTGTGAGTGCGGCCCTTCTGGATTTTTTATGAGTTTACAATTCGTCGCATTTTCAATTATCCTTTTTGGCGTCACATTCTCATCATCATCAGCATCGTCATCAAAACCGATTAACCGAGTTCTTTTTTATTCCCAGCGACAAGGAAACCAACAAAAACGCGTCTGTTTGATAGGAACGCGCAGTTGAAACTGAAAATGCCTTTTATTTTCCACTAATTTCTGCTTTTTGTTTTGCCCGCTCCTTCGACAGGGGATGGTTCTGGTTCTCAACAGGATGCAGTGCACACACAATTAAGGGAAGGCGGCGGTCCCCGGCCGAAATGTCGACGTCGTCGTCGACGTTGACTGCGACTGCGTGCGTCATTTGTACATTGAATTGAAGGGAAATTCCAAGAAAGCAGCGACGGCGGCAGCGGCACAAGAATGTAATTTTCAAGAAATATTCAAAGGAAAACAGCTAGAAGACAAATCAAGCTTAAAGCTTTTTGACGGGGAAATTCGCCTTTAAGTTTGGCAAAAAAAGGTACAAAATAGTGTGTGTGTGTGTGTGTGTGTGTGTGTGTGAGTGCAATGCCCTATGACAAAACACTTAGCCGGGTTGATGCAAATTGAAACATCTCAAAGGCAAGTAGGTAAAGGTTATTCAATGTAATTTATCTTGATATTTGCTACGTCTCACTTTGGCAACATGTTGTTTAAGGATCTGGCCATTTGACATTTGTCAGCCGTAGATTCTAGATCACAATGGTGGGGTCAAAAAAAAATCTTTAAAATTAAAGCCCTGCATCCTGGATTAAATATCATACAATTCAATCACTTAAAAATAAAATAAGAATAGAAATCGACTTCACTTCATAGAGCATAGTGCCAGAAATTCTGTAGAAGATTGGTTCTGCAGGTTTGAAGCCATCATAAAACAGTGCTGGTTTTGATATATACAGGCCTGTTTTCGTTTCAGAATTCGTGATTTCTAAGAAACGATTAAAGAACTCGTCAATTCTGATTCCGAACGATTTGATCGAATCCGAAAACTGGAACAGGCCTGATAGCTTCAAAATTTAGTAAGTGTTTGAGACGACAAAGAATACGAAACTCTTAGATGGGGCCGATTTTAGGGAAATTCAAAGAATACTTTCTGTTTTGGATGATTGTATCACATGAGCTTATTCCCATATAACTATGCGGCTGTTCTCTGCCTCTGTATAACTCTGCCGACATATCTCCGCGCGGGACTATGACGTTTATAAATATAATGTTTTATGTCTTAGTGAGCAATGGCGGAACAATGTCGTTTCATAGCGCGGAAATATATAATTTATACAAAACAATGCAGCTCTATCGTTAAACGACATAATCTCGCGGTAATCCCTGGCGAATTTAAGTCGTACGTAAAATGGCGGCGTTATGTAGTTTTAAGAGAATACACACATCTCGCGTTGAACCCTGACTGAATTGTCTTTTGTAAAACGACATAACCTTGCGGTGATCTATGGCGGCATTATGACGTTTTAAAAAACAAAGGTAATTAATTCTGTCATGTCGTTCCATAACGTCATAATTCAGCGCGAAGGTACTTCATTTATATAAAACGGTGCAGTTCTATGGTTTTAAAACGACATAATCTTGCGCTAGTCCCTGGCGGAATTGAGTCGTTTGTAAAACGTCAGCGTTATGAAGTTTTAAAAGGACACACATCTCGCGTTGATCCCTGACTGAACTGTCTTTTGTAAATTCAGCGCGAAGATACGTCAATTATATAAAACGGCGTAGTTCTATCCAACTATTCTAAAACGACATAATCTCGCGGTGATCTTATGCGAAATTATGTCGTTTGTAAAACGTCGACGCCATGTCATTTTAAAAGAACACATAACTCGCGTTGATCTCTGACTGAACTTTTTTTTGTAAAATGGAATAATCTCGGGGTGATCTATGGCGGAATTATGTCGTTTTGGAAAAAAAGGTAATTAACTCTGCCGTCATTTTGTATGGCGGAACCATCTTGTTTCATAACGTATTAGTTCAGCGCGTAGTAAAACGGCGGAATTCTATAGTTATAAAACGACAATCTCGGGGTGATCTTATGCGGAATTGTGTCGTTTGTAAAACGACGACATTATGTCATTTGAAAAGAACACACACCTCGCATTGATCCCTGACCGACCTGTCGCGGAATTTTATCATTTGAAAATAAACATAATAGCGATAACCGCGAGTTGATCTTTGGCGGAATTATGTCGCTCAGAAAAACACTTTATCATTAAACACTTAATAATACCTATATAATAGTTAGAGATATGTCGCTATGCTTTGAAACGTTCTCGAAGTGGTAAAACATCAAATCCGAAATATCATGAATAACCTATTCTCGTTTCTCGAATTCGATCAATTGAATTTGGGAAAATTTTGGATTTCCAATAAGCGAATTAAGTGGAAGCGTTTTGCTATCAAGTCAGTGAAACTGAAAAGTCAGGCAATTGATATTTGAAAATGTTAACATTTAATATTATAAATCCAATTCCGCAAGATTTCAATGAAATTGAAAATGGAAGCAAGCTTGATTATTTTTCTTTTCTATTAACCCATAAAAGGCTGTCTATAGATCAGCTCTTACGATTTTAATTAAGTTTTCAAATGTGTGCCTGGAAGACCTTCATAGAAAAATAAAAAATTAAAAATATTGGGAATTTTAAAATTAGCACCATGGTTTCCGAATTAAGTTAAAAAAAAGTAAAGCAGAA
Organism: Lordiphosa magnipectinata; assembly: GCA_037044535.1. NCBI lineage: Eukaryota > Metazoa > Arthropoda > Insecta > Diptera > Drosophilidae > Lordiphosa > Lordiphosa magnipectinata. Next base: position 302,300 of record JBAMBO010002335.1, on the reverse strand, counting down.
AAAATTGTATTTTTAGTACACATTATGGATTATCGGGTATTTTTAACCACCATTGTCTATTAATCAGGTGAGAAAGTCAGGTGTGTTGACACAACGCTGTATATTTTTCTCCATTGCATACAGGACACCTCAAGGTATCTGGTACGGGTGCGCGTTTTCCCATTTTCCTTTATTTGGCAGCACTTCTCGTCAACATTTTCCATACAGAAAAAATCCGATATTTTCACCTGTAAAAATCTACAGGTAAACCACGGAGAAGTACACTGTTCTATTTTTTTCATAGTTTAATTCTTGCTCTTTACTAAGCAAAACATTTTGCCACGGATATCTCTCACATGCCCTGCTCTGTAATTTTTTAAGCGTCAACACTTTCTTGGGTATTTAAATACCCATTAGCTTGAAATGGGTTGAATTAACAGAGAAAGTTCATCTTACGGTTCGAGGGTCTCGGGAAAACCCGAATTCAGTTGAATCGTTTTAAATGCAAATTCAATGTACTCTTGCAGAAAATGAAAAATTTTTCTAAAGAATAACTATTACCATTTTTATACTCTGTACCGAAGGTACATAGAGTATATTAAGTTTGTGCAAAAGTATGTAACAGGGAGAAGCAATCATTTCCGACCCTATAAAGTATATATATTCTTGATCAGCATCAACAGCCGAGTCGATATAGCCATGTCCGTCTGTCCGTCCGTCCGTCCGTCCGTCTGTCCGTCTGTCCGTCTGTCCGTCCGTATGAACGAAGAGATCTCAGAGATGGTAAGAGATAGAGGTTTGACATGTATGGGGCATATATTTCTTATACTTGCAGGCAGATCAAGTTTATTTTCAATTTTTGCCACGCCCCCTCCCGCCCCAGCAATTTGGAAAAAACGTCATATCTCCTACAGTTTTGAAGATAGATCGTTCGTACCTTCTAGAGATACCTTGTAAATAAGATTATTTATCGATTTGCTGAAGGAATGATAAAGATCGGATGAACGATACTCAAGTTATGAGCAAAAAACGGCCAGTAAACACCCAGCACCACCCCACCCACCACCGCAGCATTCTATTGAACGTCAATCTTAGTGAGAGAGAGAGAGAGAGAGAGTGAAACTTAGAGATGAGCGCGTATAACTCGTGAGCAAATGCGAGCTGAGACGTTAAGGGTACAGAGTATGTTATAGTCGGGCTTGACCGACTTTCTTTCTTGTTTTTTCAAGATTGACGCTATATTGTGAAAAATTTGTTACAAACTAATTTTTCCAAGTATTGTCCATCGCTAGCCACTACTTTTTGACATCTTTCTGGAAATTTTCGGATACCATCTCGGAAAAACGATCAATCCAATTTTGGAGTTCATCAAAAAAGCAAAACTGCTTATCGATTGGATGCATCATCGACGAAAACAAATAGTAATCGGAAGGGGCAATGTCTGGACTATACGGCGAGTGGGGTAGGACTTCCAGTTTCAGTGTTTCTAGGTATGTGTTTCATGGGGCCGAGAGTTGTCATGTTGCAAAATTACCTTGTCGTGCCTTTGCTCGTATTTTGGTTGTATTTGCTTCAATGCTTGGCTGAAACGCATACATTTAGTTCGGTAGAGTTGCCCTGTAATGGTTTCACAAGCACACAAAAACTATGTTGTTTACATTTCAGCAAAACGACACATACTGGAAAAGAAAGCCTAATGATGAAGCTTCCAAATGAATTTGGTTGCAACATTGCCCGATTCGGTTTAGTACTAGTGACGCCATCTCTAAAAAATCCTTTAAAACTTTTATGTACAGGTAATAATATTGGCAATAATCAGGCCCGGTGGTTTAGTACAAGTTCTTGGGTAAAACTTAATTATTGAATACTAAATTACCCACCGGAAATCCCGAATCTGAGAAAAGTTCGGCTCAGATGTCTTTATTATTATGGTAAATATACTTTCGTTAAAATCCTTTTACGTAAGTCTGAGAGGTTTGTATTTCCATATAACAACAAAACATTAATATTTCTCGAAAACAATGTATATCGAATACAATCAACATTTTCGATAAGTATGTATCTTTACTAAGTAAAGATTGTTTGCGAACTATTTTTATCTTCATAAAATTATGATGAGTTAAGTTAATTTTTTGAACTGCACTTTTCTAAGGATAAGTTCAAATTCGGATTCGAAAGACCGCGGGTGTTTCGGTTCAGAATGAGATTTCTGCTAGTGATAGTACCGCAGGTGCTTAAAATAGCTATATAGACAAACTGTTTGTTTGAAAAACCGCAAGAAGCTATGGAATAGTGAAAGATATAAGTCTTACGAGAATTCGGGTTAGTGCAGGGGCTGAAAAACTCTGCGCTTTACACTTTCTAGCTCTTAATGATTTTGATAATGATCAAATATCTGAATGTGAGGTGTTGCGAGAGGTTCTTGGTAAATTATCTTGCAAAAAGCAGGGCCACACACATTCATTTTTAACATTATTGACAGTTATCGATAGAACTTTTTTCATAGATAATATCGAATATCGAGAAGCTACACAATGCGCTACATCAAACCGAATGCCTAAGAAATGTTTAAGTTGGAGGTTTTTGAGACCCTCGAACCGTACCATGAACTTTGACTATTTTCTCTATAAATTTACTAGAAATGTCAAATAATCATCGAGCTTGTTTGCGTTTTCAAATTCGTTTAAATCTTGCGGAATTGGATTTATTTAATGTTACCATTTTCATATAACTAAAATGAGCTTAATTCCGTGTTGAGCGCATTAACGGCCCGGGTTAAGAGGGCTTACTATCAGGGCCACTATCAACCACGATTGAGATACTAAGAGCATATTTTCGATATGGGGAAACGTTGCGAGTATTCTTTGATATTTACTAAACTTGCGCCAGATGGGTGACGCATTTGCTCACAGTTGAAAGATTGAAGACCTTCAAATAAACCTGAAATCAAAATTAACTAAACCTTAACTCCGGCGACCTGTTAATGCACAAATGATTCAGAACTCCCCCTCATCCCTTTCCCAAAATCAAGCCAAATACCTTACACTACTGTACACTCAATTCAAGCTGTACAATTGCAAATTTTGTTTTTTTTTTGTTGAGGAAAGCCCAACCCGGTTTAACGGACAACTATCTAATGCATTGGGCTGCAACCAACGAGAGGGGTTGCTAGCCTTACATTCTAAATATTTTTAGGGGTGACTCTGTGCCATTTTTCATACACATATTTTGGGCTGCAGCCACGTTTCCGGTTCATTGTAATTTCCAATTAGAAATTACAAGAAACCTATGGGCCTAGGCTCAGAGTTTGGAATTCATTCAGAACTCAGCTTCAGCATAGATCAGTTCACAGCTGCTGCTTGCAGTTGAGGTTTGAGAATTAATAAGGGAATGCATGTGCGTGTGTGTGTGTGTGTGTGTGAGAGTGTCCCCAGCTACTACATATTTCCTACCCTTGTGTGTTGGCAATTGGAATTTATGGTATGTATGCTTTTTTTCCCTTTATTCACGGTTCGGCGGTGTGACTATGAACAGCTGTGCCTGGACAGGATCAGGATCAGTAAGGCACAAAACACAGAGTGCGCTCAACCCCACTGAGGCACTTGAAATGCCTATGACCTCGCCAAGCGTACAACTACAGTGGGAACTAACTAAAAGTGTTTGAAATGAAATTTAAGAAATTTGCTTCGAAATCGAAAATTTAAAAATTCATGCATAATTTTCGAAAAATTCTAGGAATACTTTATAAACTTAATTTAAAGCCTAAACTTGAAACTATAAAACTTATAGAATTAACTAAGAGTGAATCTAGAACATAGAATTGTCAAAGAATAATTCCAAAAAAGTTAGTACTTTCATAAAATAGTGAATTTTTAAGGTTACTGAAAGATTCAGATATGTCAAAATGACAGAAAATTTGAAAAAAAAACCTTAATAAAAAGATTTTTTTAAAGTTTAACAATTTCTAATGTTAAAATTTTAGGTTCTAGGAAAGTTCTATTTGACCTCGGTTCTCCAAAAAAAACACAAAATATCAGTTTCGGTTTACTTTTCTAGTCCTTACTGTACTAGGCCTTGTTAAATCTGCCCAAAAACTGCATCAACCGTACCATAACGTAAGTGTCCTGCAATGTGCTTGCTTAACCAAAAGCAAAAGTTCACCCTAACCTACACTAAACGCAAACACACACACACAATGAAGTCTCCCTCCCCTTTCTATCAGCCAGTGCCAGCCTGCCTGACTGCCCATCCCCCAACAATACGGCCTGCGTGTGTGTGTGTGTGTGCTTGCATACACAATTGGCATTCCATGGTGTGCGCGAGTTATCAAAATATGTATCGTAAATATTTCGTTGGGCATGGCATACTTTGCTGGCCAGGCACGTATATGTATGTACGTATGCATGTTTGTATGTATTTATGCGCCCAGTGTAAGAAGCCTGTCGAAAGGCGCGTCTATTGTGTGTGTGTGGAAAGTTCTATATGTGACATAAAATACACTCAAACACACTTTGAGAAAAAGTATGAACAAAAAAACTGAAAAGAAACGGCACTTGTTGTGCTGGAGATGTTTAAGCAGGTGTATGTTAAAGATCTATTGGAGTTGGGTTAAGGCAGGGGTCGGCAATGTGAGCAGAGAAGTTGCCACATATTCACATTTTGGCATTGCGTATGTGTGGCCACTGGCTAAGCAGCGCAGCAACTAGCTTATACCGTCGGTGTGTCTACTGCGCTGCTGCTGAGCACTTTTGTATGCACAATAGATAGCTACGCGCCCACCCTTGATTTACATTACACGGACAGTTAGCTTTCAAAAGCTTCGATGTTTGCTTTTAGTTTTTTGCTGGCCACTGCCTACTTGGCAAGCAGAGCCAGAGGCTTTAGAGCAGCGGTGCCCAGCCGTATGCTCTTTGGGTACGTTTTGTTTTTGTAATTGCACCGAAGATAGAAAATCAATGATCGTATACATGCAGGGCGCGAGGTACACAAAACGACACACATGCAAACGATTTCGTGTGTATGCGTCGCGTAGAACAAAAACCGAGTTTGTTCTCTTCTTTGATTGATGTTTGCGCGCGCAAGCAAACTGACCAACAATAAGTTCATGTGATTTTGTTGTTGCCTTACACAATTTCAATGTTTTTTATGAATGAATAGCTTATTATTTATTTTGTTTCTAAGTTTTCTGTCACCTTATATAATTATGGCAACTTTATTTAGATTGTGTAGATATCCCCTCATAACTTATCTGTTTATGTAAGTTTGATTTCAGTTGTAATGTGTCTGATTATGGGCGAGTTGTTTTGTGATGATATAAAATATGTTAGGTGTCAAGTTTATTGAATGGGAGGTAGTTGCTAAGTTTATATTTGTCTGTTGGGAAGTTCCCTAGGGAAAAATTTGTTGAGGCGTCTTCTTACTCTACTTCCAGTTTCAATGTGATTTTCATATTGTCTTGTCTTCGAGCTTGCATTGGTATTGGTGCTTTTCTTATTTTTCTGATTTCTTTTCTGATTTTGGGCTTGCCTGCTTTAGAGCTTTAAAGATCACTACGATTTCAACTTTTTACAGTTGATTTGCAAGAGTTAAATGTAATTTTATTTCAAAGAATCTTTGTCAGTTTCTCCTGCGAAATATTTCAGTATCAAGAACTGCGTAAGAAAATCAAGTAGAAACGATATTAAAATCTATTAAAATTCGATATTCAAATTTTGATGGTGTAGACTTTGGAATTATTTTTAAAAATCCGCCAAATATGTATCGATAAGTATTTTAACGTTAAGGTGTTTTAAGATTATGACTATGGTCACACTGTATATAGAATGATCGAGAAGAGTAGGCAGACAGACAAGAAAGCATAAGGGAAGGGACGACACCGAGACGAAAGAGGATAGACAGAAAACCCGTATCGACATTATAAATAGTAAACTGTGTGTATATAGAAACCCGGGTAAAGAAAAGCCCGAATACCGAGAAAAACACACGTTTACCATAATTCATATTGAAAATTCAATTTTTTTTAGATTTTTTATATATTTCAAACTAAAGCTCTTATCTTATTGATATCATTATCGAACATTTTAATGAGGCGCTATATCGGAAATCGAATAGTTTTTGGTGGTATTTTGGTTGGCTTCTGTTTCTTGAGGACATTTTTGGGATATCAACGCAACAAATTAGAATTATACGTTCTATACATAAAAAATAGAGGAAAGCTAACTTTGGCTCGACCGAAGTTTATATACCAGCTTGTATAATTTATATAAATTAAGGTTTTAAATGATTTTCTTCGAACATTCTTAGCTGAGGTATTTCCCAAACTCAGCAATAGATGGCGCCACTATTTTTACCATTTGCTTGCCTGTTTGTTCTCTGGCAACTATACGATATATTCATCCGATTTGACCAAACTTTCCAAATCTTTGTGGAAACCAATAATATTCACAACTGAAAAGCTTTAAGACGCTACCATTGCAAGCAAAAAAGTTTTTCTCACTAGAACTACTTTTTCGACCGATCGTTCCTATGGCAGCTATACGCTATAGTCAATCGATTTGAATCAAACTTGGCAGAATTGTGTGGCAGTATATAATATTGATTAGTAACAAGTTTGTGACCCATAGCATTGAAAACAAAAAAGTTTTTCTCACTAAGATTAGTTGAGCGTTCCTATGGCAGTTATTTGCTCTAGTCATCCGATCCGGCCGGTTCCGACAAATGTGCAGCGTATTTGTACCAAAAGACTTCGAGCAAAGTTTGGAGAAGATAGCACAGAAACAGACGGACCAACAGACGGACATGGCTATATCAACTCAGCTCGTCTTGCTGATCAAGAATATATGTACTTTATGTGGTCGGAGATGATTCCTTTATGCGTTACAAACATCAGGACAATTTTAATATACCCTTTACAAAGATATGAATATGTTTTCTGTTCAAATTAAGCATCAGAGAACGGCTTCGTGTAATTGCAAAACGTTTATGCATTATTAACCCGTCTCTGCAAGATCGTAGAATCTGACAAGGAGCTATGTTCCTTCATAAACTAATAAATTACCATATTGACTCTTGTTTTCTTTTGAGCTTAGTTAATTGCGCGATCCCAACTTGATCTACACGAAAGTTCCGGCCAATTTCCCTACATATAGATATAATTCTAATTTCTAATCTCATGATCTCAAATCATATGCATGGTTTATAATGATTTTAACATTTGTTAACTTTTGACGGTTCTATGTTGTTAAAATTATCTAGTATTTTGTTATACCTATCTTCCCAGTAATTGTTAATCTTTGCCTCCGACCACCTGTTGTTCTTCTAATTCGGACGGAGGCGGGATTAGGATTAACTATTATTTTAAAATTTTTGTTATTAACAAATAAACAAAATACAAAATATCAAATCTGAATGATATTTCGATGTGCTCTACAACAAATTTTCATATGGGCTTTATGTTATGTCTCCCTGATTTGATTCAATCCTGAGTTTTGTTGATTGATTAAGTGTAAGTAATAGTTTTTGTGTATGATGCAACCAAGGAAAAAGTGATTTTTGATGTGCATCTAAGCATCTTCCATCAATCCCATCAAAATAAATTCATAAATAAGTTTCCACAACTGTTTTTGGTTATAAATGATTTGCATAAGGGAAGAGGAGGAGAGGGAGGTTCTTGAAACAGCTGTACAGTCTGCTAGCCTTCTTTGCAGTGGGAGTGTGTGTGAATGTCCTGTTTTTAGAGCCAAAAAAGTGTTTAAAACAGTCACAATATAACTGAAATAAAATGCACATTTTTTGTTAAGGTTATGGAAATACATTTAATCTATATTTTCTATGAGCTTTGTAGTTCCGATCTCTAGATTTTGAAAATAATACCTTAATTATCCACAATATACTTGCTCATTGTAAAGATGTGTCCATTGTTTGAAAATATTGATAATATCGTTCTTATTTTTACAACAAAATATTAATATCGAAATTATACTTTTTCTAGATATTTGAAGCCTAATTTTTAAAAAAGAAACATTCAGAGAACAGAAGATAAAAGCACAAAGTGTTGGGAATCAATGAAACATCTTCTAAGCAACTGTCAAAATTCTCTTTCCTTAATGCTGGCTCAAATCTGAATGTAATCTAAGCGGGAAAAAAATAAATCAAAACTACACTGATGGGCTTGTTCACTCAATATGACGTCCACGTTTTTGTTTTTAAATCATTTCCATACAAAATGTGAGAAATTTTAAGGATCAGAGGCATATTGTCCTTATTTACAACAAAGCTTAGCATCATGGTGCTTTCAATTTGATGTATTGTATTATTGTTTATTTCTATTTGGTTTTCAAATTAAATTAATTTTATTAAAGATTTAAAGCTCAACCTTCGGACCTAAAACTTTCAAAAGAAATGCCATGATTTTAATCTATAATACTTTATTTTAATTACAAATTGTTCTTTTGATTTCAACTCTTTCGCTGTGCCTTTGAGTGTATGTATGTGTGTGTGTGTGTATGTATGTCGATCCCAAAGGGATGTACCCCATGACTCAGAACACTGTCCTTGGCCTTTGAGATTCATCCAACGGGAGGGAGCTAGGCGGTAAATGCTCTGTGAAGTGTTTCCATATTCATGTCCGGGCACTTTGTGCATATTTTCCACCCTTAACATGTTCGCATTCTTTACTGCGAAAGTGTGTGTGTGTGTGTGTGCGTGTGATAGTTCATCATCAATCAACTACGCAGCAGAAAGCAGCTTTAATAAGTGCGTACAGATGATGCACATACTTGACAAAAAAAATGTATATATATATATACATATGTGAGTACAATACAATATTGTGTATTCAATCATCTCTCCTACAAAAAAAAGTCTAGGGTGCGTGTAGTATACCAAACAGGGCAAGTTTTTATATTCCGAAATGGCACTTATGAAACTTTATACCGAATGATTAAGTTTCAGTTTTAAGAATTGACCGGTGCGTCACTAAAAAGATCTTATCAAGTCTAACAATGAGATTCTATGAATATTTAATAAAGTTTCTTATGCTGTTACTAATCAAAAGGAAGAGCTACAGTAACCAAAGACTAGAACTCACAAAGATGAGTAACGGCCAAACAAATAAATGTCGCGTTATCAAACGCGATGGGTGCCCTAATGCCTTACGCTAGACAGCAAGCAGTTGTTTGAATCTGACCCAATGAATTTGTGCCTCAAATAAACAGTTGCAGCAATATAATTTTTTGGAAGGATTTGCTCAAAAGAGGAAAGATCAAGATTTAATGGGACCAGTTCTGGTTTCGGAACTAAATATTCTTGGCTTTAGCCCATAAATTGGAAAGCTATTTCCAATTTGTTGATGAGTCAAGGTCACTGTATTGAATCAAATAAGGCTTAATCAAAGACCAAGAAATCTACCATCACTGCATATCCTTGCTAGAACGAGTTGGGAATTGTAAGAACAGATTCGATTTATACAGTGTTGCATACTTTTGGGAGATTGCATTGTAAGTCTATTTTGTAATCAATCAAAAATAATTGGAACTTGAATTACGAATAAAACTTTTCGATTGACTGTAAGAACTAAAAGTTCTAGATTAAAGACCGTTTGTTCTTATTTCAATAATATTAACAGTTTTTACGAACAAATCATACTTACGACGAACAAATCATACTTAAAATTTAAGGTGCAAAGCTGTGGAAATTCTATCCCAATCGGTTTAGAACTCTACCATTCTAAGTTTAAGCTCAGTAGTTAGTAAATTTTGGAAACCCTTGATTAAAGAAAGCTATATAACTGAACAAGAATCTGTTCGGTTCTCGAATACCTGTACTCAAAAAATGCAAAATATTGCGTCTGGTTTTGGTTTTGAGAATTATTCGGTTATTTTTGGAATACTGTGCCGGTTTCATTCCCTGATTGAAACACTAAAGCAATATTCTTTATTGTTAATCAAGTGACGTTTTCGGAAACCGATTTTGCAAGAAAATCAAGACAATCATTTGAAATTTGTTATTTCACTCACCGGGAACTCAAATTTATCAAAACCCCTGCGTACCGAACCACTTACTTGTATTCGTAAGCAGAACCTCGAACCAAACCAGTGTTCATACGTAAAAGAAAATGGTTGAGTTAAAGCTGTTTAATTGGGATCATTAAGGTTAGCTGAACCACCTTAGACTTATGTTTAGCCTACAAAGAGGAAAAAAACCTGTTCAGAAAATAAGTTGCCTTAAAGTCAAAATACGAACAAAACTTTATCAAAAATTTGAAGTACAAATGTTCTTAAAGTGCTTGAATTGAGCACAATTCAACTCAAGTCAACCACTACTCAGAAAAGTATAAGTAGCAGTTTAGACTTGTAGCTACAAGAGAAGACATTGTAGCAATGTGCTATCACGCCATTCCATACGTTGATCCAGAGTTCCATTCCAAGTCAAGCCTGAAAAAATTGTTCTGTGTTTTTCTGAAAGTCTCAAATGAACCAAGTTGGGTGGAGTAGTTGTGGGTAGTTGAAGTTTTATTGTACAGCAGCAACCTCTCATAACTTCCAATCCCGTTCCCTATTCCGAAGATCCACAATCTGAAGATCTGCTTATAACCTGATCCAAAATCAACAAATTTTTTTTTCCCCAGTTGAATTTTAGAAGGAACAATATCAACTTGAATCAATTTTTCTTAAAAAAAATTTCTTAAAATGAGAACACCACACAACAAATAAGAAAAACCATTCATGCACTGTTTTTGACAACGTTTGCGCTCATCTTGAGTACAATGTTTACGGTTTAATTAAAATTTATAAAGAGTTCATAAAGAATAAAAGTGAAAAAAGAGCTTTTGACCTGTGCAAGCGTCAAACCTCTAACAAGTGTTTATAACCGAAACAAGACACAACAAAACATTGATTCCTGAATATCCGGCTCGAAGGACCGTTTGAATAATGAACCCAAAATATCAATTTGATACTCTGAATTTTGTTGTTTCAAATTAATATTTTTTCCGTATTAAACTAATATTTAAAGGATCAAATTAATACCCAAAATATCCAATTGATAGCCAAAATATCAATTTGATACGTTTTATATTTCGTATTTTCAAATTAATACTTTTGCGAATATAATTAATATTTCAAGGATCAAATTAATTATTATTAACCTAAAATATCAATTTGATACTTCTTATTTTGTAATTTCAACTTAATACTTTTGCAAGTCAAATCAATTTTTTAAGGATCAAATTAATACCCAAAATTACAATTTTATACTTGTGAGTTTACAAAATTTGTATGGGGCTGTTTTAGGGTTTCTCTACTTTCTAGTTTGATCTTCAATGTTTGCGGGTACGAAATTTGCTTATATATTGAATGCTTACTTTGATTGATTTGTCAAATAAAACACGAAAGCTCCATCCTAAAAAGTTAGGAAGTTTAGCAATGTTTAGTCATGATAATACCAAAACCGCAGTACAGCTAGCTATAAACACATGTAAGAAACAGAACCTGTAGTTAAACACAAGGCTGCAAATAGGTATAGCACCGAGCCCCGCAGAAGCGGTTCGGTACATGAACTGAACTTCAATCAGTTTGGAAATGGTCTACTTTCGTCATATTTATAAGAACTTATAAAGAGTGATTTTTATGCTATTTGGTTTTTCCATGAAAATTTGTTGACACCTCACGTGTAATTCGAAACATGTGGTAATGCCAAAAATGCTCAGTAAGGTTGGCCATTTCACCATAAATAGACTAACGAACGAACAGCGCTTGCGAATCATTAGATTTTATTATCAGATTTCGTGCTGTGTGAGAAATGGGTTTTTATCGAAAAATGGTCTTCAGCGACGAAGCTCATTTTTGGCTCAATGGGTACAGAATTTGCCAAATTTGGTCTGAAGAGCAGCTAGAGGCATTTCAAGAGCTGTCAATACACTCTGAAAAATGCACTGTTTGGTGCGGTTTGTGGGCTGGCGGCTTCATTAGACTGTACTTTTACAGTCTATGGAACCCAATATGAAAGAATGAAACTTGGTTGACATGCGGTTTCAACAAGACGTTGCCAAATGACACACGGCAAATGAGAAGCGAGTTTGGTGAGCAATTAATCTCACATTTGACCCCACTAGACTACTTATAGTAGTTACTCGTAGAGTAAAAAGGTTATACTTAACTCGTGAAAATACATATATGTAACAGCCAGAAGGAATCATTTCCAACCATATAAAGAATATATTCTAGATCAACATCAACAGCCTAGTAGATATATACTACGTTAATACACACAAAGTTTATTTTGCTTATTGCTCTTTCAAGTATGCAATGCTTTTAATAAGGAATGATTCAGAATTATATTTATTTTATATATATATATGCTTAACACAAGATTATATTGTATACCTATTACTGGTCCGACAATCTGGATGAATTTACAGTGTGGATTATGTATGACGCAGCCATAACTGGCTTTCAATGTTTGCGTTTTAAAAGAAAACATGTAAGAAAGTCGGTCAAGTCCGACTGTAATATACTCTGTATTTGGAGTAGCAGCTGAAAGCAGCGTTTCTGAACAATAGAAGACAAACAATGATTGATTTTTAAAACTGACCAATGGATGACACCACTTTGTTTCAAAGGCGGAGGAAATAACTTTCTTTTCATCCGATCTTTATCATTACTTTGGCAAATCGATAAATAATATTGATTACTAAATATCTTTAGAAGGTAAGAAACAGCTATCTACGAAACTGTGGAAGATATGACGTTTTTTCAAATTGCGGGGGGCGGCAAAAATTTAAAATAAACTTGATCTGCCTGCAAGTATACAAAGTTTATGTCCCATATATGTCAAGCCACTATCCCTTACCATCTCTGAGATATGTGCGTTCATATAGACGGACATGGCTATATTGACTCGGCTGTTGATGATGATCAAGAATATACAGGGTGGTCCATCTAGTGTTTGGAATTTGAACAATTCATAATTTGACTTAAAAAACGTCAAATGTCATTCGGAAAGCGGCTAATACTTAGTAAAAACTTTGACATTTACGAAATGGGTCGCTATTCGCTTGAAGAAAGTTGGGAAATATTAAATACATATTTCCAAAGTGGTGAGTCCTCGACTCAAACTGTGCGAAATTTGAACAACAAAAAAACATTTAACAAACGTGAAACTGGAATGTTGGTGGATAAACCAACCCGTATACGGTTGCTGAAAATGTGCGTGAACAACCATCGACGTCAACTCGCCATCGATCTCAACAATTGGACATATCGCGCACTTCTTTGATGCGAATTTTGCATAAAGACCTTGCCATGAAGCCATACAAAGTTCAATTGGCGCAGCAGCTAAAGCCAATTGACCATCCGAATCGTCTGTAGTTCGCAAAATAGGGCGGAAGATCGTTTGGCCGAAGATGGTGAATTTTACCGAATTCCACCTCGGTGGTTATGTTAATAAACAAAATTGTGGCACAGAAAATCCGCATACCGTCGTCGGGAAGCCACCACGTGTCACTGTTTGGTGCGGATTTTGGTCTCGAGGCATCATTGGTCCATTTTTCTTTGAAAATGAAGGAGCCACCGTGACCGTGAATGGGAAATGTTAAGTGATTGGTTCTTCGAGGAAATTGAAGCGGAAGACTTGGACGATATTTGGTTTCAACAAGACGTCGCTACGTGCCACACAGCGCACGCCACAATCGATCTTCTCCGCCCTAATATGGAGATGTGAATTGGCCGACAAGAAGCTGTGATCTGACACCGTTAGACTATTATCTTTGGGGAGCGGTCAAGGACAAATGTTATGCAAACAATCCTGAATCAATTGATGAGTTGAAGAACGAGATTCGAGTGCCGAAACAAGTGAAAATGTTCTCAAAAATTGGGTGGATCGAATGGGCTACTGCCAAGTCAGCCGTGGTGGTCATTTGACCGAAATTGTTTTTCATAACTAAATGACATGAATCAACCTTTCCAATAAATGTTCAACCTTTGAAAAATATCGATCCGTTTTTTTTATAGTTTTTTTATATTCTTATATTTACATTTATATTTACTGTTACATACTATGTACCGTTGGTAGAGAGTATAATTATATAAGAAATAAAGTTTGCATACTTTGAAGGGCATTAATCATGATAAATTTCCCTGCAAACAATTTGTTGCGTTTCTTATCTGTCTCGTCAAAAAGAGTGTTTGGCGATAGTTTAAGGGGAGAGTTAAGTGATAGTTTGGCGATTATACCAACAAAATATATATGGTATCGCATCTTTAACATTTAAGGGATAAGGGTCTGTAATTTTCATCATCCAATCTGGGCATTGGCGATTCGTCAAAAATTTCAATGGCATTATTTATATTGGCTGAGTATGGAATTCGGTCTTGAGAGTTACAAGCAAGCAAATATAAGCAAATAAAATATATTCTTATTCTTATCCTCCCACATAAGAGACTCATTCATATCTTCAGGAAGAAACGATTTCCTATATCCAGAGTATACTTTTTCTCATTTCCACTTTTTCTTATCGCTTCAAAGGGACTTTTTCTTATCCCCAGAATGAAACGCTTTCTTATCCGTGCGAAGAGAAGTTTCCTATCTCCCAGAAGAAACGCTTTCTTTCCTCCCAGAAGTGTCGCAGAGTGGCACACTTCTTCCCCAGACTTGAGATGCATAGCACATTACTGATTTAACAGTGGCTTCAAACATTCTGAATTTAGTGCTCAGCAAAATGTGTCATTTTCCGAAAAAGTTTTTCCAAGTATTTGGCGCCAATTTAAAAAAATAAAGCAAACATTTTACAGAAGAGGACAAGGATCTTCTTTCGGAAAAACTTGTTACTATGATGGGAGATTAAGCAATAGGTCTAAAGCTAAGTCCACCCAAGCAAATAGTTTGGACAAATTTTGATGGAAATTTAGCTATATAGGCCAAATTGGGGAATTTTCCGGCCATATTTGATCAATTTATTTCCGTATGAAACCATAGTTTTAGTTTTAAATCCTGTAAAATCTTTAATCATGACTATTTTGATCAAAGTTTTGCCAAATTATTTGCCAGTGTGAACTTTGCTTAAGCAATGAACTAGTTACTTATTAAGAATTCAGACTTAACTGTTTCTAGCAGCAGTTGGTTTTAGTTTTCAAATATTTTTAAGTGTGACCATATGAACGCAAACATAACGAGAGCGTAAGTTAAAGTCGGCTCTAACCGACTTCGATATACCCGTTACTCATGGAAACGATTGTTTAATAGCCTTCCTGTGAGCCTGAGGTGGGGCAGCCGAAACAATTCAACATTTTTTATTGCGGGGGCGGGGGTGGGCGTGGCAAAAAATTTGAAACAAACTTGATCTGCGTGCAGACAATAGGAGTCTACATTTCAAAATTGGTTGCTCTAGCTCTTCTAGTCTCTGAGATCTAGGTGTTCATACAGACAGACGGACGGACGGACAGACGGACATGGCTATATCGACTCAGCTGTTGATGCTGATCAAGAATATATTATATATACTTTATATGGTCGGAAATGATTCCTTCTGCCTGTTACATACATTTGCACGACTTTAGTATAGCCTTTTACTCTACGAGTAACGGGTATAAAAATACATAATTTGCATTAACATGTACATGGTTTTGAAATCAATGAGGATGAAGTTGATGGCAACGAAATCCACCTAGATGGTTAGACTTAAACATGAGCAAAGTAAATGAAGTAACACCCAATTAGATTTGCAAAAACAGCAACATGAGTAAACGGCCCTTAGAGTCTTGCAGTTTTTCTTGTAAGTGAGGTTTGAAGCTCCAATTTCCAGTGATGGTCACGCCAACTTGCACTACGCCCTCTTCTGTCTTTCACAATCAAAACTTTCGTCTTATCCACGTTTATCTGTTGACTCCATTATATGCAATATTCAGAGAGCTTATCAATCATGGCTTGAAGCATCTCGGGGGACTCTGCTAGTAGCGCCATATCATCAGCGTATATTAATGCCTTGGTGGTGGTAACATTAATGTTAACGCCTCCAGGAAGTTGAGTTGTAACGTCGTCGACATAAAGGGAAAACAGAAGTGGGCTAAGCAGGCATCCTTGCTTAACTCCAGTGTTATTTGGAAACTGATCTGAAAGTTGTCGTCCATCCCAAAAAGCAAAAGTGTTTTCTTCGTACAGGCTTAAAATCATATTAATGAAGCGCGTCGATACTCCTAAGAGGCTTAATTTTCGTAGTAAAATTCTACGGTTAACGGTATCGAACGCTGCCTTGAAAACTATAAAAACAGATATACGGCTTTCGCTTTGAGGAGAGGTAAGATTTGGCAATTGCAGTAAGCACAAATACGCTACCGACTGTTGAGTAGTCTCGGCGAAATCCAAATTGAAACTCGTTAAGGATATTATGTTCAGTTGCCCAGTCTGTAAGTAGTCCTGGCAAAATCGAGGCAAACAAATTCATGGCAGCATTTATGCAGGATATACCCCTGTAAATGGAAGCTAATGTAGGATCTCTTTTCTTGTAGATTGGAAAATTTATGCTTTCCCTAAAGTTATTTGGAGTGCTGGCTGAGCGCAGGATCTGATTATAAGCTTGCATCATCATGTGGATGCAGAGCTGGGTGGCATTCTTAAAGAATTCGACAGGAACTCGGTCAAGTCCTGGGGCTTTGTTAGGTTTCGCCGTCTTAATGGATAGACACACTTCCGAATTTGAAATGCACGCATCACGAACTTCCACTGTCGTGTACGGGAGCGCATATTCAAATTGGGCTGGAGGAGTACTGACAAATAGTGTAATTTTGAAGTGATCAGCGAGATTGGAAGCGAAAAACTGCCGTTTAGCTTTCTTGCTAGTGCCCAAAACTCTTTGGTGCTGTTGACCCTGGCTACTTCAAGTTCCAATTGCTGATTGACTGATATTTTGCAGGGCGCTATTAGCTTCCTGATAGTTGGTCCTAGAGTCTGGTGTGTTTTCCATCCTAGATCAAACGAAAGTTTACGAGCTGCCTTGTAGTGCGCATCTCACCAGGGCTGCGAAAATTATGAAGTTTAGGCGGCAGCTTTGGAAATGCTTTAGGTTATCAGGTCGAAGTTAGGTTCTGTTTGACCCACAGAGGAGAGTAGACTGTTTAGTATTGAGGCATAAGCACCTGCCCATCTTTCGCGCCATTTACCTATAATTTAACCATAGAATCTATGAAATTTTCATTAAGATGGGTTAATTAATAGCGGAGTTATAAGAATATTATATTTGTCATATATTTGGGCTTGGGGCCTGTTCATAAAAAAAGTGTTGCCTACTTTTTGGCTTTTCCTTAAGAGCTACATATTCATGAAAATGGTCCAATCGACCACAACCAATTTAGAGTCGAGCATATCTTAAACAAACTAAGAAGCTATGAACCAAGTTTCGAAAAGCTTAGGGTGGATGGTTTACAGCCTTGGTTTAAAATGTCTGTAAACCACAGAATCGAACCAATCCACCAAATAATCTTTGTCTTTTCCATTCTCGTTTGCCAAGTGAAGCCAAGCTGTGAACACATTCAAGTGTTCCACTGATAAGTGGCCCCTCGTTTTATATCATTATCAGAAGTCATCAATTTAGTGTCTGCTGTCTTTCTTTACTTTACCCCCCCAATTTTACTATTCTGACGTATCTATTTTTGTGAAAGGGTATCTAAACAGCAGTTTGGGCATAAATATTTCGTTCACATGTCTCTTTCTTGGCATAGACTTTCCTTTTGCCTGGGGTAACCACGATCACCCGATGATGTTTCTGGTGATCCATCGCGGCAGCAGCAGCAACATTTGTGAATGTGCTTAATTGGTTTTGCTGCCAGATGAGGAAAGAAAAAAAAAAAACACTAAATAAAAGCGTCGCACATACTAAGACGTTTATGTATAACAGTTCTTGCCGCAGCAGCCAAACGGCACTAAACCGGTTAACAGATTTTGCCCTGTGCGCCGAAGGAGCGGCAGCAACTGGGGAACTGGTTTCCGCTTTTTTTTTTTTTTTAATGGGCAGCTGGTGAGCGGTGGAGCTGGAGCTGGAGCTCTAAGTCAACTTCATTTGGCCAAAACCAAAGCGAGGGTACAGCGGTGGTGGGTGGGAGCTGGTGGCAGGATGCATTTGAGGACTGACACTTGGGTAATTGCCTGTTGCTACTGTGTACTTTGAACTACTTTCCCAAGCAGATGTACGGGGCGTAACCTGTGTTATCAATTCCTGATGGGGGGATGCCATCTGGATACCAACAGGAACTATGATTAATGATTTCACAACTATTGTAAATTGGTGTAGTGCAACGCTACCGACCGTCTGGTGGCCATGTTGTGTGCTTGTGTTCATTGACTAACATCTCAAATCGTATTTAAAATTAAAACGATGACTCACACAGGTGCCTCTGCTGCGCTCTCTCGTGAAGAGCACACACTAGAGTTCCATTTATTCTAGTTTAGGGCCAGCACGAGTATGTGAGTACGTAGGTACGTATGTATGTGTGTGTGTGTGTGCGTGTGTGTCGCATTGATTTCACTTTGGACCAACGCGGCGCGATTTTTATTTATTATTTGTTTATGTCTTTTTGTTGATGTTGTTGTTGTTGTTGTCTGCTTCTTAACTCAGTCGCATCCAAATTGGCAACACTTTTCCCCAACCAAACGACGAGAGACGAAACAGGAAGTGCGAGGCAAGTCACGTACCCTCCTCCTCCTCCTCCTCCACAGCCATCGCACTTAACGCAGCAGAACGAAAAGCGTGCAAAATGAGTGCGAAATAAGCTTTAGCGGGAGATCAACATACAAATTTGCGTAAACAATTGAAAAACAATTTCTTAATTGTCAATAAATAGCTTAACAAAAAATAACAAGCTGAATTATAATGGGAAAATTTGCTAAAAATTACTAAACCTGAAGCGGAACCTCAACCACCGAAGCACCAAAAACCAACTGAGTCTGCACAAGTTTTGACCTGGGTTTAATTGAAATGTGCGTTATGGATAACTCTCTCTTTTTTAAAAACCCGGCATAAGACCCTAAAATTATGATAAAAAGGACCTCTGTAAGCATCACCACATACCCAGTTTTACGAATAAAACCTCGGTTCGCGTTTTATGGGTACTTTTGTACTTGCATATATACTATCATCTCTCAACCAGGGAATTAAAGCGGATCCAGAACCGGAAACGATATTTAAAATTTATTGTATACCCGTATCCGAGAGCCGATAAGACCGAAAAAAATCTAAACGTTAAACCGGTACAGTTTCGGTTCTGAGCAACAACTAGACTGCACAGCTGGCACTTAGTTTTGTGGGACCTTTACGTAACTTGGTTAAATCGCAAGCTTTCAAAAAATGAGTATGGTTCAGCAAATCTTATGGAGTGTGATTTAAAAAACCGAGAAACCAGTCTCTTTGAAAATGTTGCATCCTATATTTTAAGATCCTCATTATAATGTCATGATAACCTTAGAACAAACAAGTGAGAAAGTCGGTCCAGCCCGACTATAACATACTCTATACCAGTTCATTTGCCTCCGACTATAATATTATAGTACATCCAAGGAGTCACGCGGTTATCGTGCAATATTTATACTCTTGCAAAGGTTATTACAATTTTGCCCAAAAGTTTGCAACGCATAGAAATATTCATTTCCGACCCCATAAACTATATATATTCTTGATTGAGCTTTGTCCGTCCGTCTGTCTGTCTGTCTGTCTGTCCGTCTGGTCTCTCAGTTGTAAAGCTACCTAGCTGAAGTTTTGCACAGAGTCTTCTTTTTATTGCACGCTGAACCGACTGGATCGGATGACTATATCTTATAGCTGCCTTAGAAACCATCGGTCGAAAAATGGGTCTTAGTGAGAAAAACTTTTTTGTTTTCAATGTTAGCGTCCTTAAACTCTGCCATTATTAATATTATATGCTTTTAAACAGATTTGCAAATTTTGGTCAAAACCGGATGACTATATCTTTAAGCTGCCATAGGACCGGTCGGTCAAAAAATGGGTCTTAGTGAAAAAAACTTCTTTGTTTTCACGTAAATCGTTCTTAAGGTCGGTGATTTCTAATATTAAACGATTTCAAACTAACTTTAAAAAGTTGATCGACATCGGGTGACTATATCTTATGGTTGTCATGGAACCGATCGGTGGAAAAATAAGACTTAGTGAGAAAAACTTTTCTGTTTTAAATTTTATCTTTCTTAATCTCGGCGATTGTTAATTTGATATGTTTTTTAAAAAGATTCGCGAAATTTGGTCGAAATCAGATATTTATCTGTCTATTTAATTTTTATGTAATCGTTTTTAAACTCTGACATTTCAAAAACGGCCTTTGCAAGGGTATTAAAACTTTAGCACAGACGAAGCTAGCTTGGCCTTCTCCTTTATTTCTGGATTTACCAGAACGGTCTTTATCAGTTCCAAAAACAAGAACGGAGAGTTCTTCAAATAAGAAAAGCGTTCTTCAAAAACACGTTCTTTAAATAAGCTCGATGTTCTCGGTATAAGAAAAACGGACTTACCCTACTATTGAGAACGAAAATTCACATTTTTTTCTGAGTCTAGCGTCATTATTGAGTATGTGTTTTGTTGTTGTTTTTACAACTGCGGCTTGCAGTAAACAATTGTGCCATTGAAATGGTACCTCGAGTGTAACAGTAGTAAATATATTTTGTTATTGTTTTTTGGTTTACTGGGTCATCAGTAAAAGTTACCATTAAAATAGTACACTTGATGCGCAAAATTTAAGTTGCCGTATTTATATTATTTATGTGGGAATTCGAACTTGAGAATTATAAGTGGTTTCATTAATCCATTTCAAGTTAATGGGTATTTAAATACCCAAGAAAGTAGTGACAATTAAAAAATTCGACCGCGGGGCATGTGAGAGATATCGTGGCAGAATTGTTTCCATCGTAAAGAGGGAGAATGAAACTAATAGAAAAAAAATAGAACAGTTTACTTCTCCGTGGTTTACCTGTAGATTTTTGCAAGGGAAAATCGTGGATTTTTTCTGTATGGAAAATGTTGACGAGAAGTGCTACCAAATAAAGGAAAGATGACTTGAGGTGTCCTGTATGCAATGGAGAAAAATATACAGCAATGTGTCAACCCACCTGACTTTCACACCTGATTTAGTGACAATGGGGATTAAATATATCCGACAGTTACTAAAAGTACAGTACAGATTGATGTACATTTTAGGTGTACGAATCGTATTTTCTTTAAAGTAGGACAATTGCCTTGAAAATGCCTTATATGTTCTTTTTCGTGCATGTTGCATAGGCCGCATAATTATTCAACTCTAGATATGCACGGTTTGTTATTAAGATTTAGTGATTGTGGGAGCGATTCAAATAAGTTAACCAACCAGCAGATTGAGAAGCTTTTTGTATAAACTGCTTCCGTTTCATTTACTCAAGTTATTCATAATATTTTATTCACTCTATGAAGCACTATTTCAGTTCTATGACGCATTGGGGATAAAAATCCAATTTTCAAAATAAAAACTGAGACCCTTTATTGAGGAGGTGTTAGGCAATTAATTTGGAAAGTCTAAAATCCGGCATTTGCATAATTCTTGAAATATATAGCTAGGTAAAGTGACGCCTCAGAGTGTAAGTGACTAGTGGAAGCCTGGTTTCAATGTATATGGCATAATTGGGTGTGTTTTGAGGTAGTCTAAACTGTAAGTATTGTGGTAGGCTGTTAACTGTTATCTTTTTTCTAACAAATAAAGTTAACAATCGTTCAACATCTTGAAAAACTTTATATTTGCAGCTGGGTTTTACCTCCTTTTTGCTTAGCAAGCTTTTCCAGGTCGTGTTTACAGCCGTTTTGGAATTCTTTTAATTGCAAATAACATGCATGTTATAGCTCATGTTAGCTGTTAATGTAACCCTTTCAAGTTCAGTTTCATTTAAAGTCCACTTTTCTGCGTTCATGTATTTGCCCCTGGATTTTCGTACAATCATAACTTTTGACTTTGCTATATTCATTTGCAGATAACATAACTGATAGCAGTTGGATAGAACATAATTTTCTGTAAGCCGTAAGATGAATTGGTAAGAATGCACATAACGCTCACTTACTTCAAGACTGGCATAACTCAAAATAACGCGTTTAAAGTTCTCAATGGACCCAGAAAAAATAGTTCTTTTAGTTTCGAGTTAATTCAGTAAAAAATTAAAAATTGGAAATGCGCATTAAAAAACAAGAAAGAAAGTCGGTCAAGCCCGACTATAACATACTCTGTACCCTTACACTCGCATTTGCTCAGGAGTCAAACGGCCAGTTAACACCCCGCGCACAACGCGGTGCGCTTTCTAAGTTTCTCTCTCTCTCTCATTCTCTCTCGCACTAAGATTGCCTGTGTTGAACGGTTAGGGTATGTTGCTGTGGTTGTTGGTGGGGTGGGTGGTGTTAACTGGCCGTTTTTTGCCCATAACTTGAGTATCGTTCATCCGATCTTTATCATTCCTTCAGCAAATCGATAAATAATTTTGTTTACAAGGTATCTCTAGAAGGTACGAACGACCTATCTTCAAAACTGTAGGAGATATGTATGGAGATATTTTCCAAATTGCGGGGGCGGGAGGGGGCGTGGCAAAAATTTAAAATAAACTTGATCTGCCTGCAAGTATAAGAAATATATGCCCCATACATGTCAAACCTCTATCTCTTACCATCTCTGAGATCTCTTCGATCATACGGACAGACGGACGGACGGACAGACGGACAGACGGACATGGCTATATCGAATCGGCTGTTGATGCTGATCAAGAATATATATACTTTATAGGGTCGGAAACGATTCCTTCTCCCTGTTACATACTTTTGCAAAAACTTAATATACTCTATGTACCTTCGGTACAGAGTATAAAAATGGAAAATATGGTGTTTTAACTAAGACTGCAGGACAACTGAGAAATGACGCTCTGGCATTAACAAGAAAATGAACTTGTAAAATGAAATAGCGACTTACTCTCATCGGACATGGAAAGTATAAAAGATATTAATATGAAAATTGTACACAATAAGGAACACGATACAGCGAATAATTCTGCATCATTAAGTCAAAAATCGTGTTTTTTAAGTTAAGCGATATCGTCTGAATAAAACAGAGTTTTGATACATTTTTAAAATATTTTTTTGAATTGTTTGTAATGTTGTCAGACAAACTCCATAGAGCAGAGTTTCCCAGCCCTAGCCCCTGGGGGCCGAACATACTCGCCATTTCATACCGAATGCTTGCCGAAGTCATGCATCACTGTGTGTTAGAGAGAGACTCTCTTCTTGGGGAACCCTGTTTTAGAGCAGGGGCCGGCAAAACACACATGCTCATTTTGGCTTTGCTTGTGTGTGTTTAGCCACGCGAGAGCGCCCTCATTTAGCACTTCTTTGTTGTTCCAAGAGAGAGAAGTTTAAGCTCGTATACTGTCGGTGTGTCGACCACTTTAGACTGGGAAGCAATGTTGCCATTTTAGCTATTTAGTTGCTAGATCTAGCAATTTTGAAAGTGGAAATGCTATTAATTTTTTGAAAATGCTATCAGCTACAAATCTGGCAATTCTATTTTTTTGTTTCTATACTATTTTGTTTCTTTTGAGTTGTAGTGCAAAATAGTGCCTAATAAGTCCGTTTGAAACCTGAGCATTTTATGCTAGAGAACTTTCCCTCAGTACAACAGAAGTAAGCAGTGATGAATTAGGGCATTATCATTCGAAATAGTTCCAAATTAGGCCTTTTTTTTAGTATTAAGACCCAAGAAAGCTTCTTTCAGTACTATGGTCCAATGAATGCTTTGAACCTGGTGAGGACTAAATTGCTCAACAGAATTCAGCTGAAGAAGTTAAATAACATTTTAAGCAGGGTTGCAACCCCAATTATTGTTTTTAACTCCCATTCGCGGGTTCGAGCCGACATTGCCCAATGGTTAATGTTCGGAAATTTAAAATTCGAGTTTTTTGGGAAAGGGTTTTGGTTCGATCTCTGGTTCGGTTCAAATTTAAATCATGTTATGTGACTAATATTCCAAAAATGTTCAGAATTTCTGTATTTTTAATCAGAAAAACTAAGTTTTATGGCCCTAACAACTGAGAATTCATAAGATGTTACTGATAAAATAGAGCGCAGTAACTGTAAATGGTTTCAAGTTTGAATTAGTCGGTTCTCCATTATTATTTGAAACACTTTGGTCGTCAAAGTCGAAGAAATAACTTTCGTCATTTTCTGAACGTGAAATCAAGGATCTAAAAAACATAGCTCATTGTGGATGGATTTTTTGTTGTTATTTCGAACGACTTTTTAGTATTTGTAATATGAATCCATTATACTTTCGTAATGATTTTGAGTCTGTCTCATAATATTGAACAGATAATAACAATTTTTCAACAAGTCTTTAATTTCGTTGTACCCAACCGGAAAATTAGATTCGTTAAATGTTTATTATAGATTCAGCATTTTTCTCTACTTCGGTTTCGTTTAAGGTTCAGTTCAAAGTTTGAAAAAGTCGGAATTCCGGGTACAAACCGGAGTGCAGCCCTGTTTTAAGCAAGCTTTATTATTTAATATTATTTCGAAAGTATGGACTACGCAGATATAGCAAATGTTCCCCCTCTTTGACTTCTCGGCCAAATTTTTAGCTTAAATTTTAACGAACCAAAATTTCACAGAAGAAGCATATGGGCATTTCTAAAAACAGGTGCACTTTTTGTCATGTTCGACAGCAATTATCTTGGAAACGAAAAAATTGGAAAAAGTCAGCTCGAAACTTGACAATTTATGTTTAAAACTAATCTATTTTATTCTTTTTTGTGCGGCGATTCATGTTTGGCTCAGACTCCCAAATAACCTGGGAATTCCGACTCCAGATCTGTTTTAAGAGCGCTATTTAAGTATTTTTGTAGTCTTAACTCCTTGAAAAGTACTTTTTTTTAAAGGTTTTTATTGGATTTTAGGCTTAGAAACAAAAATTTGTTTAGTTTTTGACTATTAGCATTACTATTTTTAGCCTCTTTTTTTATTTTTAACTTTTTCCAGTTTTTTGTTTTTTCCAAATTTAGCAACTTTCGCTCCTCGTGTTCTGGCAACACTGCTTGACAAGTGTAAAGACTGCTTTAGCATAGCCTGATATTACTGATTATCGGACTTAAAAATCTCTAAATGAAAAATCCATGTAAGAAATATAGTCAAAAATTCCAAAACTGTTTGTTAAAAGCTAAAGCTAAGCAGTATTGCTGTGAACATCGATGGTGGGCACCATCGATAGTTTGAAGATCGATAGTGAACTCCATCGCTAGTATCGATTGTGGAATGAAAAGGTTTGAAGGTTTTAGAAATACGAAATTTCCTGCTCCGATACATCGATCAACAATCGATTTTTGCCCAAATTCACAACCATCGATGCTATCGACAGTAAAAGTTGATGACTAAGGGCCATTTAATTTCTTATCGAAAGAAATACTAAACAATTTAATTGGTTTTCCCATCGAAATTTACCGAATATTGTGAAAGTATGTTCAAAGTTACTGAGAAAATTTTCAAAACATTTGAACAACTGAACAAAAAGGAGCATAACACACATTTCGTGCAAGATGCTCCGTGCACACAAGCTTAAGTCTAGGTGTGTGTGTGCATGTATATCCTGCCCTATTGATCCTATCCTTAGGCCATTAAGATCATATCAAAGAGTTCAAAATAGGCCTTAATGGATGACAGCAGCAGCAGGTTCTGTAAAGTAAACAACATATGAAGTTGGAGTGCCTCTCTCTCTCTCTCTCTCTGGCAATCTCGGTCAGGTTTCTCTTTTTGCCTCTCTCTCTCTCTTCGGCAATAAAAGTCAACAACGTTGTTGTCGCTGGTGACAAAGCCCCAAGCCTTTAGATGCGAATGCGATGTTGGTCTTCTTATACAGGTTTATGTTGTTGCGTGTGTGTGTGTGTGTGTGTGTCTATTCAAGCGCGTCGAAGGTGGGGTTCACAGAACCCAAAACTTAAACGCCTCATCATCATCATCATCGTCGTCGAGTCTTGCGCAATATTTTTCTCCGGACTTGGCGCCCAAAATTGTTTTGTGCTGATCTGGCCCGTAGTCTTGCAGACACCGCGACGGAGTTGGAGTCGATTTCGCTCTGTTATCGCGCTGTTATGCAAATTAGGCGCAACCACAGAGAGACCAAGAGATAGAGAGAGAGAGAGAGAGAGAAAAAACACATTCGACTTCGACGTGTGTGGATTTCTAGCAGGCGAAACAAAAAGTTGTCCTACCAGTTTTTTTTTTTTTTTGTATTTCTGCTTTTTGGGGCCATTCTTTTTTTTTTATTGTGCAGTTGTTTTCTTCCATCAATTCTTTGGCAGTTTTGTCTAGATATTGATATTACGCAACTGAACTGGGTTCTCTAAGCTATAGCTTCTTCTTCCTGTCGATAATACCTGCAGTTACGCTACGAATCCAATTAGTTATGCCTCTTTATCCCAACTAATTTCAATTAGTTTATGGCATTTAAATATTTCTCACATTAAAACAGTTGTACATACATATGTATGTATGTATGTACGTTTGTATGTATGTATATGCTTCCGTAATCAAATGCCAATTCTTAGAAAATACCCAATGGACCGACTCGCGTGCACATAGCTGTAGGAAATGAGATTTGAAATAAAAACGAAAAAGAAAAAAACAGCTTACTTGCCACAAATTGAGATTTCATAAATTTCCGCTTATATTTGCAATACAAAATTCAAACTGTGTAAAGTTTTAGAGACGATTCAACTGAAGAAGGTTTAGAATGAAACCAATATACAATGAATCTGCCTGAAACTGCGATCAATTTTGACCTATGTTAATGAAAATGGGCATTATGGATACCTGGGAGACAGTAAATTACTTCTTAAAGCAGACTTTTTCTTACCTAGCAAAAAAAAAGACGCTCAAAATACAAGGATTACCGGCTTAGAGAAATTGAAGCATTTATTCCATATTTCCTTAACGATGAATACATAAAATTAGTTTTTCTTAGCTGGCTTTAAGGCTGCAGCTGAACTGAGAAGGCCTTAACATGAATAGCTCATTTGACTCCTATTCAAAGCATTTTTATGATGATAATAACAAAAAATTGGCAAGATCTCTAACACAACACCATCAGCGAGGCACCACAAAGTAATCAACCGAGGCATACAAAAGCACCCAACGCGAGGCAACATCAGCCACCCTCAGAACGCATATACACCACTCAAAACCAATCAAGCACAACCTGAGACCAGGAGTGCCCAAGCCTATTCCGCAAGCCACGCAAAGGTATAGCTCGCGCGTATACGGTTCACGCGAGCCATAAGCCTACATAAAGCAACAACAATTTGATATGCGTGCTCTCCTCTCTTTTTTGCGAGCTAAGGTTTTGTTGTTGATGCAACAACCTCATATGCGACTGTCTTCTCTCTCTCTCCCTCTTATATTTTTGGCAAATTAAAAAGCAACAACAATGTTGCTTATACGTACACAGAAAAAAATACTGATATTATCATCAATATAAAGCCGATATGACACACTTTATCAAAGTGAAATTTTCGACCATTTCAAAATAATATTTTTTAAGATCAAATTGATATTTTATAATTTTATTATTAAACAAAGAAAAACAAATGATTTGGAAATGGCACTTTTTATTTTTTACCTAGGTATTTTTTTGTTTAAAGTATTATGAATATTTGTGATCAATACGAACAAAATTTTATTTTTGCATAAATACCGACATGGTTTTAAAACCGACAGTCGTTCTGTAATTAGTATGTCATATAAGTCTGTTCCCATTTCCGAGTGGATTCAAAAAGTAAAACGATTGGAATTCCGAATCGTTTTCATTATGATGTTCCCGTTTCCGAGTGAAATAGAAATCGATTTTCTTTTCGAATGAATGTTCGAATCGTTTTCAAATTATAATTCAGCTGAATGGCAACCTTAACAATTTCGATCAACACTGCGCATGCGCTGATGCGGAATGGCGAACAGCTCGGTTTCATTTCGATCATTTTTGCTTTCGTCTACATGCCATTTCTGAGGTGCAACTTTGTAAAAATTAATTGTAAATCAAATAGACCTATAAAAATAAAAATATTTGATAGACAAAATATATAACCGTTGACATGAAAATTGTCAATCACTTTTCAAAACTTTTGAAACCGAATTACTTCATCGTTTTTCGGAAACGGGAACAGCTACCAATTCCGATTCAGCATGATCTGATCTGAGATCTGATCTGAGATGGACAGTGCAACAATTGAATGCAGGTATCAACGTCTATATAAAATATAAGAATTATATAGAATTGGTCGTAAATTTTTATTTGATAAGAAGTAGCCAACCGGCAATTGAGATTACCGAGAAAAGCGAAATTGAAAATTGCAGGTGTGTCATACGTCAGGGGCAATCAATTGTTTCAAATGAAAAAGTCAAGTGAGAGTAAATAAATTGGATTATATTAAATAAGAGCGCAAAGTGTAAGACAAATAAGTGTGCAGACGATGGGTGACGCGATTCCATCCAAATTCTATAAGAAGCAACTGCAGCAGAAGAAGCAGAGAAGTCACTTTTTAACTGTCATCTGTTATTTTTACGAAACGTTGGCAACTTTATGATGGTAAGCTCTACAATGAAGTCACTTTGTTTTCTCTTGCCTAAAGAAAACCCTTAAATTTACTTTTGCCGCCTCTCCTCTTATTTTTTTCTCTTCGTGAATAATGAAACGTTTAGTTAACAAGTTTTGCAGTGTTTAAGGTATAAATACAAATATATTTGTGTGGGACTTTTTTGTCTTCAACGCGAACGTCCCCGAACCTCGTACTTATAAGTTTTCTATGATTTTACATAATTCCACCAAGTTTGATGAAAATCGGTCAACTAAATAGTATAGCTGCCATACAAAATAGAGTTTTGAAAAGAAGTCTTAGTAGGAAAAACTTTTTTGTTTTCACTGTTAGCGTCCTTAAACTCGGCCATTATTAAAATTATATGCTTTCAAACAGATTTGCAAATTTTGGTCAAAATCGGATGACTATATCTAATAACTGCCATAGGAACCATCGGTCAAAAAATCGGTTTTAGTAAGAAATTTTGATTTGTTTTCAATGTTAGCATCCTTAAACTCGCTGATTACTAATTTTATATGCTTTCAAATAGAATCGCAAAATTTGCTCGAAATCTGATAACGATAACGTCGGAAGTAAGAGATATTTCTGATTTTAGTGTTCTTAAACTCTGTTATTTCAAAACCAGCATTTGCAAGGGTAGAAAAACTTCGGTATAGCCGAAGTTAGCTTGGCCTTCTCGTTAAAAATATTGCATCCTTTATTCTTAGAAACTCAT
Source organism: Lordiphosa magnipectinata (assembly GCA_037044535.1). Lineage (NCBI taxonomy): Eukaryota > Metazoa > Arthropoda > Insecta > Diptera > Drosophilidae > Lordiphosa > Lordiphosa magnipectinata. The sequence continues at coordinate 272,977 of JBAMBO010002335.1, read as the reverse complement.
TAAAATGTCATGATAACCATTGAACAAAAAAGTACTTGTGTTATCCATTTCTGTTTAAGCGAAACTGCATGAGCACAGCAGCTCTGTCACAAATCCGTTAGCTGAAATTGGAGGCTAATTTGAATCATACATAGAATTGTATGAAAAGTAACAGGAAAATACAAATATTTCAGTATTTTCTCAAAACTGTCTAATGACATCAATCACTGGTTCGGTTCGGGTTTTTTGGGTCCATCGAACCCGAGGTCTATTACATCGAGAACCTGAAGAATTAAGTTTCTTTATATTCCGGATGGAAAAAAATCATTGTTTAGTACTGGGATCGATTGGTGCATTATCTAATGGAGATCAGTTTTGTAAGTCATATCCAAACTGGGAATATTCCGACTATGAGAAGAGATATAAAGTAACAGTCTAGCTCAGCGGTGTGCACGCCCTTGCTCCCATTGCTCCGAGATGTATAAGACGCAATAGAAATTGCGACTAAATTACCTCGCCACGATAGTTTTTGCAGTTTTTGTTGTTGCTCTGCTCCCAAGCTCAAATTTCATGCCCACCGCTGGTCTAGTTGTAACATGACAATTGAAATTTTTCATACCTATGTACGAGAACACATTGGAAGAACCAGGGACTTTTGGAAGGGGAAGTATGATTGATGGCGTTACCCTTAGTCAATAGCTGTTGATAGATATATCAATGTCCTCTTCAACAAAAATAAGGCCAAGAAGGTTTTCATTTTAACCGATTTGCTGAAATTCATGGAAAATTGAGGCAAACATGTTTCATATATTTCAGATGTTATGAACCAAGGTTCGAACCAAAACCTCTGGTTTGATAAGTTAAGGAACCGGTCATCGAACCGAATCTTTTAACTCACGAGCATCGAACCTTATACTTCACGATGGGTTCGAACCTCCGGAGTGAACCTTATGCAGAATTTTAGAGGTTTGCAGCCTTGTTAGTTTCGCTGAGCTTAAAATGTTTACAAAACCAAGAAGATGAAGTTAAATGGTGGTCAGTAAACTTGACAAAGTTTCTACAATTGTGTTTATGTATGTTTTTGAAAAGGGCAAATAAGTGTAGAACGTTTGTTTACCGAGGTGTAATTATTATGTATTCGCTATGAAATTGGATGGACACAAAACCAATGCCCAATCCTTCTTTATATTTTAACGGCACGTACCTTTATACCGAAATACAAATCCAGGTACCGATACGGAACCGAATAGCGAAATAATGTTAGAACCAAAACATGACCTTTTACCGAAACATAAGTTTCGGTACGTACCCAGAACCGAAACCAGAATCGAAATACGATTCGGTTTGATTCCCTGTTTAGAAACTATGAAATGATTAAAGTATTTATTATATTGTATAGATATGGGGAAGTACTGCACCATGTTAAAATTATACATTTCAAAGCGAGCTGATTTCTACCCGATTCAAAAGTACCAAAAAGTTGCAAAAATTAGCCAGTTTCAGCATTTTAAGTTCAAATTTACAGCTTATCTATATCTAGATATATGGAGTTTCTAGAACTACATTTGGGTTCAGCGTATCAAACTTGTTTAGAATCATTAAGGGGGTCTTTTTAGTTTAGACCGCTGAATTTTACCTAATTTTTACAAAATCGTGGAAAGAAAATGCGTAAAGATTCCTTAATTCTGTTTTTTTGTATTTGGTAGGGCAATTAATTGAGAAAAATTCAAAATTTAAAAAAAGTGAGTTTATGGAGCGGTTAGGAAGTTCTCGGCCTCCAAAGAAGGGTCTCAAAAAAAAAGTATGTCTAATGTTCGCACGATTACGTGATGCACACGCACTGCATCCGAAAAAGAAAATTAAAGAACGAGGAATTAGTTGGGATGAATGCCTTTATCGTGTGAACCTCCAGAAAAAAAATACAAATTTTTTTTGTAGAAATGGCAGCCATTTGAAAATGGAAAATCGATTTTTCACTTATTTTTTGTAGTCCAGTGTACAAAAAGAATAGTAAAAAAAATTGTTCGACGATAATCGAGGTTCACACTATAGCGCCGTTAATTTTGCGTCGTTTGGCGTTTATTTCAACCAAATCGGTCGAGCAAGACTTGAGAACATGGACATTCGACAACTGTTTTCAATAAATTAAAAAATATGTTTAATAAATTTAAAACAAGAATTTAATGCATATGGGTGTTAGCTTTCACCGAAAAAAAAATATTATCAAAATCGGTTCAACAGTTATCGAGAAATTTCGGTCAAAGTGCTTCAAGATATGGTAAAAAAAAAAATCTCATTAAAGTTTCAAGTAAAATTTTTGTTTCAAAGGCAACTTTTTGAAAAATTATTATCATTTTATAACTTTAATTAAAGCCTTATGATAATAAAAATAAGAATACAGATGAAAATTTTTTTACATACGAGAGTCAAAAACAAATTTTATTTTGTTTATTATTGTAAAACATATTGTCGGATCTGCTTAAAAGTTTTACAGGATGTTTTTAAGACCCTAATAGAACGTTTAAGTTAATAATAAAAAAATCGTAAAAAAAAATGTTCTAAATTAGAAGACCCCCTTAATTTATTTTCCAATTTAGCTGTTAGAACGATGCAGAATCAGAATAAAATAAGAACCAAATTTTACCATTCTTGCAAAATAAGTGAAAATAAGTAAACATTTTCCATATGTCATTACACTTTCTTGACATTCTGTACAAGAAAAATGTTCTAAGTTATATTGTGCTAAAAATGTGAAACTTTTTATTAAAAGTAATACAATATATGGCCCTCGTTGTTGTTGTTCTATTGTTTATTGTTGCAGTGAATCAAGTTTCAAGGTTAAAAATCAGTCTGCAATGGTTTCAGCCCACGGGGTCGAACCTTTTGCAGTACTTTTCGCCTTTTACACTCGCTTGAATGAAGCCCAAAGAGTGTGTGTGTGTGTGTGTGTGAATTGGATTTTGTAGTAATCAAAGCGCTTCTTTAGCTTTTAGATAATTGGACTCAATTGATGGTGAGACTTGAATGAGTCAGCCAAGACACCAGCAGATGCGGACCGGTATACAATGATTAAATGAATCACTTGTACGAGCGTTTAGTATAAATGCAAAATTCAATATTCCCGGGTGGTCGCTGGTCGGTCCACTCCATGATGGAGCCCAGAGATAGTGAGACTTTGTGTATGTATGTGTGTGTGTGTGTGAGTGTGTGTAACGCACCTGCCGTCTCTGGTTTGCCAACCACGTCCAATTCGCTGCTGTTCAGATTGTTCTGCAATTGCAGCAGGCCAGTGCTGCAAGTGCTCGAGCTGGTGATGTTTTTCATGCAGCCAGTTTTGTTTGCCCTTCTCCCTTGGGATAAATATGTATGTGTGTGTGAGTGTGTGTATTTATGATGTCACTGCCACTGGCCACTGGTTTTTCTGCACTGTTAACCGACTTATTTGCGTTTTTTTTGTATTATCATCAACAATTTGCCGAGTGTTGATAACGCTGCTGGGAAGCGTTTTACCGTTTACACTTTTGCTTTTATTTTTATTTATTTCTATTTTTTTTTTTGCACTCCACTTCCACAAAGATTTGAATTTCTCAATTTCTTGAATGCAAAAAAAGCAAAAAAAAATAAAATAAATGAAGTTGAGATTGAGATCGGTTGTTGGCGGTTCCTTGGCGCGCTGCCTCTCTCTCTCTCTCTCTCTCTCTTCTGTCACTCTCTTGTGCACTCTGCGTGTGTGTGTGTGGAGCAGCTTTCTATGTGCGTGTGTGCTTGTATGTTTCAGTAGAAAAAAGGCGCAGCAAGTCAACGGAGAGCGCAACGATTTGCTAATTTTTCTGTACTTTCTGTTTAGTTCTGTAAATTAAAGTTGTTTGTATGTACATGCTCTCGCACACACACATACAGACATACATAAAGCAGGAACTTTTATCTTTGATTTCGTTTACTGAATGAAATTTTTAAACATTTTGCCCAGGTTTTGGCAAGTAAACAAAAAAAAAAAAAAACAAACACACACACGCACACACATGTACAGAAAGCGGCGCCGCGATCACAAATAATATTTGTTAAGTTAAGCAACTTAAGTAAAAACAAAAAAAAAAAATTAAATAAAGCACACACACACACACAATTGCACGAGACGTGGGCGCGAACGTGCTGTTGTTGATGGGGGAGGTGAGGGTATTTTTCATACAACGATGACGACAACAAAAAAATCGCGGAAACACTGCGAAACACGCAACGCGCAGAAGCGAGAGAAACTCATCGACTGAATCTGAATCAATACAAAGAACGACAACGAACACGAAGTGGAAGTGGCTGGCCCGACAGTAGCTAGTAGCTTGGCCTGGGTTGGCCTGGCCTGCTTGACTGGTCTAACACACACACATACAGACATATTCAATCCGATCAAGCCCCAACGCGCTCTCGCGCTCCCTCTCTCTTCATTCTCAATTGTGGCTCGTGTGTGTGACTAATGCAGAGCAGCCGCTCATTTACTTTGCGCTCATAGAAGAACAGCACACACACAAACACACAGCGTTATAGGCTTGTACCACAGTACCAGTACCAGTACCACAGAGCAGCGCTGGCAAGGTACACAATTCACTGCTGGTCTGTACAACCTGTACCTGTTGTTCCCCCCTAGAGAACAGCTGATCGGACTGGAACCCAATTGGTGGTGGGGTCACATTTTTTACTGAATTTCTTTCAGAGTATTATTAATTTGTTCATATGTTTAAATTTGGTTTTGGTTTCGGTAAAGGACTCATTTTTAATCACTGATCCTTGCCTACTTTTAGGGGTTTCCCAAAATTGATCATTTATAAAGAGTCATAACTGAGTCAAGTCATAAAATAAAGAAAAATCATATTATTGATCACTGATCAACCTCTCATTATATTAGGCTACAGTAGCTAATCCTTTCTAGAACACTTAGCCTAGAAGTATGCTACAGTTTAAGGACAACATTTAGTTGAAGAATTTTTGCAAAATTGCAATATTTTGAGAAATTATTCGAAAAATTTCAATTTTTCGAACTTTTTTTTTTTTAGATTATGATGGGATTTTCCTGGTCAATGAGAGTAGGAACGAAAAATTATTTAAGAAAAACCTACAATGAAGTTAAATTTAGTAGTGCAAAACGGTGAAAGAATAATTAGGAACCCACAAAAAACCAAAATAAAAAGAGCGAGAGTTAAAGTAGGCTCTAACCGACTTCTATATACCCGTTACTCATGGAAAGAAATGTTTAATAGCCTTGCTGTTTTCCTGAGGGGAGACAGCCGAAAATTATGCAACATATTTAACTCGGCTATTTATTATCCGATCTTGATGAAAATTGTAGGGATTATCTACATATCGAATTTGGTTGCTCTAGCTCTCCTAGTCTCTGAGATCTAGGTGTTCATACAGACAGACGGACGGAGGGACATACGGACATGGCTATATCGACTCGGCTGTTGATGCTGATCAAGAATATATATACTTTATAGGGTCGGAAACGTTTCCTTCTCCCTGTTACATACTTTTGCACAACTTCATGATCCACTTTTACCCATTTTCAATGGATTTTTCATGGTTTTATTACTCAAAAGCGCGTTGATTTTATAGTTGTACATTCGCATGATAAGAAAAAACTGTATTAGAACAAAATTTTAAAGCCGTCGGTTTAATTTTGGCGAGCAGTCAAAGTCAACTGATTAAAAGCAGTCCTGACTTATCGAAAATCGGTGGCAAATATTGATAGACTTTGCACGTGTGCTGTGGCTTATCCATTAAAGAGAGAATAAATTGGAAATATGAAAAATGTTCGTACTGGTAAGCCAAATATATGTTTAATATTCCGATTTGCTGTTGGTGTATTTTAATACCGAAAATCTGACAAGTATAATCGTGTCTCGTGGAGTATAACTTTTTTGCTGCATACTGCTGCACGCAACTAAAAACGACAAGTTGTTCACAAAAGTGTATAGATTAATGTGTAGTTAATGACTTTTTCCCGTTTTGGCCACTTTTCGAAAATTTTTATCTTTTTTAGTGCCAAACAAGTAATAGCCTATTTCCACCAAAGAAATGAAGCTTCATTTCTTGAAATGACAAGAAATGAAGAAAATGATATCATTTCTTCCATACAAATTGTTGTTGCATTTTGCCCTTCATTTCCTTCATTTCTCAAAAATGATGGCATTCCCCACGAAGGAATTTGGTATTTTTTTAAAAAGTACTCGCTACTCTCAGGCACTACTCGTTACTCTCTGGAAATAGAAAGTGTCATCACCAATAAACTATTGATTTGAATTTAAAAATAAGGCGCAATTTTGTTTCTAATATAATTAAGTCAAAATAAGTTGTGTATTTAGCTTTCTGCCGATTATTCAGGGCGTTAACAATGCGTTCGCCCAGGGTAATTGCTTTCCTGCCGGGTATGTCTTTGTTTGGGTAAATATTGCAAAAACTCCCCGTGAGTTTGAAAGTGGCGCCTGTTGTTTAAATCAAACCATTCAGCTGTTTTTGTCAACGTGGCATTGCGAATATCAAAATGATGAAGATTTGTCAATGGAAACAGCATCATTTTTAGAAATGAAAATGATAAGAAATGAAGCCAGTGGAAATAGGCTATTAGTTACTTGAGGTTTGGGACCACAACAGGCGCAATGATTCTCTACTAAGTGGATACTCGAAAAAATCTATCAAAATTACCTTAGCAGTTCGCAAATTGATATAATTGATCAAAAAAATTACGAATTTTACTTTACACATAAAGCGATATTTTCAAAGATGCCAAAGTATGTTGTCCCGTTTTAAGGTTGAGCACTCAAAAAGGCTTTCTGAGAAGATTTCGTTATTCCTTTAGAAGTCCATCCGCTTTTAAAATGGGTAGAACATTTTATACAACTGACCATAATCAGCGGTGTCACAGAAATCTCTTCCAACCAAATTCCAACCCAAAACCAATTCTCGGTGTCACAGAAATCTCTTTCGGTTGGTTTCAAATCTCTCGTGTTTTGTCAGGAGATGTAGCAAAATTCACCACCCAAACAATTTTGACAAGTAAAATTAGTTTTGGAAATGTAAACAATTTTATTTTTCTGGATATGTTGCATCAAAGTCTTTCGTATTTGTCAAAAGCAGCCACCTCAAGTGGCGCCATCTACAGCTTGGTCGCCATCTATGTAAATGCCAGCTGACTAAGGGCTGGCAAATTACACTTCATGAGTGGCGCGAACACATTTTTAAATTTCGCATTTTATTTTTGGAGAATATGAAATGAATATATATAAATTTGAATTAAAATTTTAAAATGCATCATAAATCATATAACACAATCAATAAATATCACTTTTTAGAGATGATAGTACAATTGGAATAGCTTCTGTTCTAACTAGATTTTCAAATAAGAAAATGAAATCTCTTGAAGTTCTGTGACACCGACGAACTTTTCGAGCGATTTGCAAACCAACCGAAAATGAAATCTCTAGAGATTTCTGTGACACCGCTGAATAATTTATAAAATTGTTATATGATTTAAATAGCTATTTCCTGCGAGCATCCCATAGATATTGATGCATTCAAGGCCTTTTTTGAAAGAACATTTTCAATATATTTACATTCATGTCCCTGGTATCCAATGGTCCACAAAATGTTAATACATGGCTGGCAAATAATAAACTCCTCCTTAGTTCCGGTAGGATGTCTAGGAGAGAATGCTTCAAATGCAAGAAACAAGTACTACAAGGACGACAGAAGATCACAGACTGTACAACGTGCCCGATGTTCTTCATAGGGCAATGGATTCTATGGATCCATTAATATCAAGTCTGTGCTTAAGTGGGAGGCTCTTACAGCAGAAGTAATAAATCTCCTAAAATCACCATCGATTCCGAAAAATCAATGAAGCATTTCTCAGGCGGAATATATAGAATCAGATGCCGATAGCGATGAAGAAAACGCTCTTATTGGAAAAATTTTATGAATTTTTCATTTGAAGTCATTACATATGATCATTTATATTTTACACATATGCAACATGCCTGATATAAGTCTCGACAATAAAACAATATCATATGTAGATAATTTTAAAATTCTTGGCATTACATTTGACAAAAAATTAAACCTCAAAACTCAATGTGAAAATCTTTAAAAAAAACCTAAATAATAGGCTTAATATAATTAAGTTCATTTCATCCAAATTCTCCCACATACACACAAATGCTCTTATAAACATTACTCGGGCTCTGATATTATAGAAACTGGACTATGGGCTCCCTATCTACGGATGGAGCGCCAAAACACACATTAAAAAAATTCAGCCTCCTTACCACGCAGCAGTTCGTCGTTGCCTTAACGCGTTTCCCACATCGCCCATCAAATGCATCTTAGCCGAAGCCGGACTCCCGTCCGTTCCAGAACGACTAGCTGAAGCCACCTACAAACTGATCCCAAAACTACAACACACGCCAAACGGACTTCTTCGCAAACACTACATCAGTGCCATCAAAGCCAAAAGGTCATATAGAGTTAAGTCTACAATCCGAAGAGTCGCAGAATTTGCCAAGGAAATTAACTCCACCAACATTTCACCTTTATCCAAGGTCAGCTGCTACCCGCCCTGGCATCTCCACAGCTCCTATACCAACACTCGATTGCACGAGCATAAAAAAGGAAATACAAGTCAAACTGTCTACAAGCAACTGTTTCTAGAAGAGAGTCAAAAATACGAAAACTGGAGATGGCTTTTTACCGATGGTTCCTTACGTAATGGCAGGGCAGCCTTTGCGGCCGTCGACTACACCAACACTATCGTGTCCTGCGGAATATTAACAGAATGTGCATCGGTGTTTGACGCTGAAGCGCATGCAATTTTAAATGCTTGCAAAACCACACAATCATCCGGAAACCGCCATGTTGTCCGTACGGACAGCCTGTCCACCATCGAAGCTGTAAAAAATCTAAACGCTGGAAACGAAACCATAGCGCAAACTCGAAACCTCATAATAAAATGTAGAGGAAAGTTTGTTCTTTTCTGGACCCCCAGTCACACGGGCATCACAGGAAATGAGAACGCCGACCAGGCAGCCCGATATGCTCTATCGGCACTCCTTGTTACAATCGCACCGCTGAACGACGCATCCCTGATGCGCTAAATTCACGAACATCTACTTGCACTAAAGATGGAAGACTGGACCACCTTCAACCACCGGTACCGGAACTTTAATCTTAACTGTACAGGCGTAAAGATACCATCAAACATATCCAAACCCAAATGGTCAGCATACATTAGACTCCGCATAGGGCACACAGCTATGACACATGAGCACCTACTCAAAAGATCCACAGCTCCAACTTGCAAATGCGGAGCAGTCATCACAACCGACCACATTCTCACAGACTGTCAAAACTACAATGATATCAGAGCCCGAATATTTTTAGGCACATCCCCTTCCGATAGCTTAATATTACCCACAACTCAAAACATTAATAGAATTTATACTTTTCTTAAACATTGTAAAATATTAGACAACATATAAACACATTATAGAGTCGAAGGTCTAGTTACTAGTACTCTAAGCACCACTCAAACCTCTTAGATTTAATATTGAATATTATATCTTAATTTGTAAATAAAAATAATAAATAAAAAATTAATTTATATTTTGTATTTATTAAATTGCACTTATATATAAAAGTCATATAAACAATTTAGTCAACTAAGTACATAAGAATAAACGTACCTACATATTAAATTTCAGAGCACTTCCTTTAGAAATGCATTAGAATGCATTTTCTCATTTCGCAGTGTGCAGTGTATGAAAAGTCATTAAATTAAATAAATCCTTTTTCCTCTGTTAATATTGAAATGGTATTTTCCTTTATCTTTAGTATACATCTTAAGTCCAGAAAAATGAGTAACAATTACTAAAGTTATTACAACTTTTTCTTCCAACGACCAAAAGTGAGATCTATTATACACTGCTCGCCACTTGAATAGGACACCCTGTATGCTCTCTTTAAAACTGCTCGTAACTCGAAAACGAAATGGTAGAATAACGGTATTTTTTACATATTATCTTTGTGCAAGCATTCTTCGCTCTTTCTGGTATATTCCAAGTTTTGGAATAGAACCGTTATAAAGTTGTTTGCACTTTATGTGAGCATTCGCAAAAATTCAATGGAATTTTTGCGCCACTTGAATAGAACATGCTTTTTATATGGTCGGTGTCGTTGACACGTGCACACAAATTTTGGTTTACTTTAACTTTTTGCTTTAATTGAAGTGTATAAAAAATTAAAAAAAATTAAAATGGGGCGTGGCACTTCATTATCTGAGTCGGAGAAAGGAAAAATCCAAGCTTACAAGGATTCTGGCCTTTCTATTGCCAAAATAGCCAAAAAAGTCGACAGGAGCCGTCACGCCATAACAAATTTTTTAAATAATGAGTCTAATTATGGTAAAAACATGAAGGGCCGCACCCACAGTGTGGTTATCATCGCGGGCAAGCGACTTATTTTAAGAGAAGCTTCCAATTCGCACGACTCTTTGGCCAAGATAAGGGAAAAATGCAACGTTAAAGCTAGTTTGACAACCATGCGTCGTGTTATTAATAATGCTACACACCTGAAGAGACTAAAAATCAAGAAGAAGCCACCTCTTAACCCGGCTCGGAAGCGCGCGCACATGTCACCTGGACTTCGGAGTGGCAACGTGTTGTCTTTTCGGACGAAAAAAAGTTTAATTTGGAGGGCCCCGATGGCTACAGCTACTATTTTCATGATCTTCGAAAAGAACCACACCATCTTGATAAGTTGCACAGCAGTGCTGGAGGTATTATGGTATGGGGGGCCATTTCCTATTATGGCACCTGTGAGCTTAAATTTATTCCAACCACCATGAATGCGTTGTGTTATAATGGTATATTGAAAGAGGCCTTTCCACACTTCCAAACTCTTTTTGCAAATCTAAAATGGATTTATCAACATGATAATGCCCCTATACATACGGCCCGGATTGTTAAATCGTATATAGCGAGCCAAAACGTGGAGTTATTAAACTGGCCACCCTATTCACCGGACTTGAATATCATTGAGAATGTGTGGGGATGGCTAACACGTGAAGTATATGGATCAGGTCAGCAATATTCGAGCGTTCCCGAACTAATTGCAGCTATCAAATTAGCATGGGGCTCGATATCGTTGAATTATTTGGGAAAATTGTATGCATTCCTTCCAGACCGAATGTGTGAGGTTTTAGAGAAAAAAGGAGGCTCAACACACTATTAAAAACTTTTTTTGGTTTAAAAACATGTTAGTAATTTCTTTTTTAAGTAATATTGTTATTTGAAAAGGATTGAAATATTCTTAAATGGTTTTTAGATAAAATGTCCTATTCAAGTGATGCAAAATGAAGAAAATGAAGAGAAGATGCAATTATTTGCTAATGTTTTATTACTTGATAATGTCATTTATATTTGTTTCAGAAAGGAGCATGTAAAATGTGGGTCATCCGACAGAGCGCCCGACACCTGGGAATAAAATTAGACCATCTGAATTTGTATAATCCAAATAGCCTCCCAATCGATCACTATTCTGCTGATGGACCAAGTGTCAAAACAGCGACGGACAAGCGGTCCAGTGGGGTTGGACACCGATAAGTCCCAGACAGCAGCTCCACTTAAATCTGAAATGTTTGTCATCCACAGGTACGAATTCCTTGAAAATCGTGTGTCTTTCAAAAGGAACCGGATAGAAATAATAAAGAAATCAAAACTAGAATACTAATGTTATTGTTTCTAGCTTACAAATGCCAAAAGCTACGTGAGTGGGACTCCTCGTAAGCAACGCTCGTCACAGTACACTCGTTCATCACTTGCAAAACCTTTTTGCTTTTCAATTGCATTTAGCAAAACAAAGTCACTTTAATTCATTTTGATTGATGCGCAAAGCTGTTGTGGATGCGGAAGTGGACGCTGAACGCAGTAGCAACACCTTTGGAGATTTATTGAAAAATCGTGCAATCGATGACAGAACGCGCGTATGTGGGAATCGGCTATTAGTCCTCTAGTAAGATCTTTAATCTCCAGCTCCTGTAAACTTATACATAGTTCCCAGGTTTCAAAGCCGAAAGACTTACTCTTTAATTTTTTATCTCGATTAACGTATACCAAATGGAGGAAAGCTTACCTGCAAGAAAAGAGAGAAACAAATTGAACATATTAATAAAATTCAACCAGCAAATAGATGTAAGAAGTAAGAAAAATCAAGTTGGAAAAGTAAGTAAGCTAGAATCTAGAACAGATGTGCCCAGAGACAGCTTATAGCTGCGTAGACACCAATACAAATGAAGAAAATATTACTCAAGCAACAACAACCTCAAGAAATAGAAAGAGAAAATAGATTATTGCCTGCTGGATGTGTGAAATCATTCGTCTTTCAACAAGAAAATCTACATTATTGCGTTTGAATTTGCAATAGGAGAAAATGAAAACACATATGAAGTTATAGCTAGTAAACTAGTAAGCTATAGGTCAGGGCTATACGCGCGGCTTTCCCTAGGCGGAAAACCACCTTCCTGAGAATATACACTAAGAAAAAACTAGAAAAAAAATGGTTCGTTCTTGAATTTTCAAGAATTTTGCTCTTGGAATCGAGCGAAATTCGTTCTCAATTGGTTTTTTTAGGCAAAGGGAGTGGGGCAAGTAAACTTTGAGAGAATAGCGTTAGACTCGCTCTCACAGAGAGAGAGAGAGCGCATGCGCAGTTTGTCGTTGTCAGATGCGTATAAATACCAACTGCGTTCATTTTTAAGTATGGTTTCGACGAGACGTGTAGCTTATGGATGACAGTCGAGTGGGTTAAGCTGCCCGTCGGTCTGTGTGTGTTTCAGTCTTCAAATTACCGAGTTCAAGTCCCAGTAAAGCAAGTAAAAAAAAAAAAATGTTTATCTATGCGGCTATCTTAAAATCCAATCACAGTGGTCAAAGTGAGTGGTGGTTGATGGTGAATAGTGGTGGGGGGTGTGGGAAGGGTACGTCGGTCGAGTCGGGTCGGTCGTGTCTCTCACACACACCCCCCGAATATTCTTTTTAAGTCTATTATTTTGAGAATTATTCGTACTTTGATCAAGTACTAAAACACTTGAATCCAGAATGTCGGGATCGAAAATGCACTCATGGATCAAGAATTTCGCTCTTGGATCAAGAATTTTCAGTATTACCGTACTTTTGAGAACGAATGCTCTTGATTCAAGAGAGAAATTCTCTATTATTTCTCTGAGTGTAGAGGATGCGCATGCAATCTTCGTAAATAACTGCATGTAGCCGCCCTTAAAGCGCGTTCAACGGAAATCCTACAGGATCGCCGACTACAATCTCGCCTCCCACCTGCTCCCGATGCTCTGCTGCGAGGCAGTTGACTCGTACGAGAGACTAAAAGAGTTAAGAAGCTGCTCGTTAGGTTTAGGCAGAATGCCACAGACCGTTTTCTAGAAGGCGTTACTTCTGATGCGAGTACAAATTATGCTCTCTGGTCTCTCCCAAATCTTCGCATTAAATGGCAGAAGCATTTGCTGAAAACTTAGAGGACAGATTTACGCTCCTCGAAACGTCTTCGCGGCTTTTATTATTTTATTTTTTAATATTTCTTTATTCATTTAGTAACCTTAAGTCTAAATGTTTACAATTTACTGTTACTGATTAATAATAACTTATATTGTAGTGTGCGTAGTATTTCATTTGTAAGTCAGTTCTTGTTGAAGTGTTTGTTTTCGAGTAGTTCTAGTTGTAAGGATTTTAACTCCTAGTTTGTTAACTTAAGCGTGATTGTATTTTGTTGTTGTGAACTAATTAAGTTTTAAAATTAGTCATAATTAAAGTAAGTATTTACATTTATAATTACAGGTGGGTGTAAGTTTGTGGGTTATAATAGGTGGATATGTTATAGCTAGATCATTCGTTCAGCCAGATCAGTTGGGTGGATCCTAAGGAGTCTTCTTCTAGCCCTGATCCCATTGATCCTTCGTCTTCTGAGGAGTCTTCTTGCAAGGCTGTTTGGGTGGCATGCGACTTTATTTAGGTATCGCGCTGCCTGTTTCTTTGGGACCCCACAATCTCGCTCTATGTCCCGTGTGCGTAAGTACCACTCAGCACCTGTGATACGTCTGAGTATTCTAGCCTGAAAAACCCTTATTTTGTTCAAGTGGGTTTTTGCCGCAATGTTATAAACATGAATGCCGTATCTTCAAATTGGCGCAAGGATAACCTTATAAATAAGGACCTTATTTCGGAGCGACAGTTTGTTGTTGGCGTTAAGAAGCCAGCCCATCCTTGTCGCCTTGGTTGGCAGTTTTCCAGCTACTTCAGCGATGTGTTGTTTGAAAGTGAGCCGCTTGTCTAGCATTACAACTAGGTATTTATGCCCTGTGTTGTGCGGAGGGACTTCACCGTGTAGGAATACTCCAGGGCTGATGTCTCTTCTAAGCGTATAAGTGACGCAGGCGCACTTTTCTGGTTTTACAGAAATGTTCCACCGGCTTGCCCAGTTCTCAAACTTCTTGAGGTAATCTTGCAGAGTATCAGTTGCCCTGTTAATACACCCGTCTCTTGCCATGATAGCGGTGTCGTCAGCAAAGGTGGCGTCCTGCTGGTCTTTGATGTCATGCGATGTAGGCATGTACGAGGTAAAAAGGCTGTATAGGGTTGGACCTAGCACGCTGCCTTGAGGTACTCCTGCTCGAAACCTCTTCTTCTGGGATGCAAGGCCATCCTGGACCACTCTGAAGACCCCGTCTGAGAGGAATGATTTAACCATTAAGGGCTGTTTTCTCATGTTCATGTTTTGGCTCAAATCGAAATCCATCTAGATTTTGCAACTAGATGGTTTTTGTGCAATTGGTTGTCTCATGTAGGTTGATTATAAATTCGGGCATTTGCGCCACGGTCACACCGGGAGGGCTGGAATGGTATAATACTAGGTTGGCTGCACCTCTGCACTCGGCTGATTATTGTTTTTTTTATTGCGCGCCAATTTTAAAAATTAAAGCAAGAATTTTACGGAGAAGGAGAAGGTTTTTCTTTTGGAACGAGTTGTTACTATGATGGGAGATTAAGCTATGTTCACACAGGCAAATAATTTAAACAAATTTTCATGAAAATTGGGCTATATAGGCCAAATTGTTTAGCTTATCGGCCATATTTGATAAAATTATTTGCGTATGGAACCATAGTTTAAGTTTTTAATCGTGTCTATTTTTATCAAAATTTAGCCAAATTATTTGGATGTGTAAACTTAGCTTAAGCAATGAACTAGGGGAATCAAAATGTGCATCTGTAATTTCAGCAATGTCTGTAGGTGTTCTTGTATATTAAAGGCACATCCAATATTTTCCATTTTTGGTTTACTTAATAACAATTCAGAATTTACTGTTTTAAGCAGCAGTTGTTTTTTGTTTTTTTGTTTTTGGATACATAAAAATACTTAATTTGCATTAGCATGTACATGGTTTTGAAATCAATGAGGATGAAGTAGATTGCTACTAAATTCATTTAGATGGTTAGCATTGAACATGAGCAAAGCAAATGCAGCACATCCACCTAGATTTGCAAAAACACCAACATGACAAAAAGGCCCTAAGAATATTTGAGGATTGAACGTTCCCTTGATGTTAGCGAGCAGGCCGTCGTGGCAGGTACAGTCAAATGCCTGTTGAATGTCCAAGTACCATGTCAAACTGGAACTTTGGTATTTTTCATTTGACTGCAGGAGTTTTCAGTGTTCTAAGCAGAAGGCAACTTTGGGAAAACGAGCCACTGTGCGCCGATCATATGGACAGATCCAAATGGACATGCTAAAGAGAACTGCTACGGGTGCATACATTTCATAAGTCGGATAGAAAGAAAAGAATGTCAAAGACAATTGTCGTCCATGGTCCCTTTGCTTCACTTCCACAGCAACATTCGGATGTAGATCCACCACCTTTTGATGTCCGAGTGCGGATATGGTAACGCTAATGATATAGCAGACAGATCCCAAAGACCCACTGAAGAAGACGATGAACACAATCGTAACACAATCTGAAATGAATTACGTTGTCACCAAGCTGGGATTGTCTCAACGCAAATCTGTATTTTTTATCAAATAGTTAACTTTACGAGTCTATTTTTACATTTTATAAGTTTCTAGGTCACAAATATAAAATACAATCTAATGAAAATGTTTTATTTAACAAAAATTATAGCATTTTTTGTATCTACACTCTCGGAATAAATACTAAATTGAAATAAGGGTTCGTAAATAACACACACTTAAAACACATTATTAAAAAAAAAAAAATTTGTTCTTTATATATAAATAACATGTGTGTTTCAACATGTTTTGAACAGTGTTTTGTACAACTTCTGTCAGAATAACGAACACTAATAAATAACACTAGCTTTTTGAACAGTTCAAAATCATAGGTGTTTTAAACACATACATTGTTAACACAATAGAAAACATGTTCCTTTACATTTCGACACACGAGAGCAATAACAACAAATTAAACTTTCCTTCCGAATTTTCACTTCGCAAAAGTTTTGCGATAAATCCCGGTTTTGGAACAAATTTGGACTCAAAAGCGAAAATGGGAGCATGGCTGAATAGGTTATCATCAACCTTTAATAGTTGACAATTGTCGACGGGTAAACAGGACGCTTAGACCAATCTTTCCAAAAATATCGCAAATTTTGCAAAATTTGATCAATTTTGATTATCATGAAGATTTAATAGTTAGCAAATGTCGAAGGGTAATTAGGAGGTGTGGGCAAACAATATAGTCAAGATCATTAAGAATGTATTAAACCACCGTTACTGACAAATTATTTAATCGCAAAAAAATACCAAAGAGGATCAACACTTGTCATAATGCCAAACAAACATTACTTCCAACCAAGTCCAAAATAATGCCAGGATCAATGCATATCTCCTTGGTAATAAAACCGCTAAATGCGTAAGATGACAGCTTTTCAAGACAGCAAACGATCAATCATAACTTCGTTGCCCTGTTTATGATAATACTGAACCATGGATGATCAGTGATGAAGAATTTACCTCTGGCCACTCAGGTGTCTGTCGAACAAGCGTTCAGTGCCTTACCGAAAGTTTGCACAAAATTGCGAAATATAATATAATTAAAAATATAATATAATTTGTAGTTACAGTGTTCAAAATGTTATTGCTATCGTGTGTCGAAATGTTAAATGTTCAAAATGTAAATTAACATGTTTTTTATTTGTTAACAATGTTAGCATTCGAAACACATTTTATTTTACACTGTTAAAAACGCCTAGTGTTATTTATCATGGTTCGTTATTTTGACAAAAATTTTATAGAACAAGGTTCAAAACATTTTGAACATTTCTAAACACACAATGAAAAAAACAATGCTTACTGTTTTTTACATTTTGGGTATTCACTAGCTCTCGTAAAAGCGTAAATCAAAAAGTGTAAACTCCAAAAGTTTGCGACACAACAACAAAACACATAGGAAAAAAATTACCAACTTTTTGTTGCCCTGGGGTATGTTTATAAAATCGCTTGTAAAAGTGTAAAAGTTTTTTTTTTGAGCTGGTCAAATGAAGAGTTTTGTAGGTGTGGTAAAGTGCAACAAAATTGCTGAAGACAGTAAAGTAAAATTTCAAATAGTTTGAGATAGACCTGAAAAACAGAAAAATTTTTTCAAAAAAATCAGAAAACTTCAGGAGTCCATTACAAGAAAACCTTAGCCAATCAGACCAAACCCAACCATGGTTTGTTGTTGGTCTTGCTGGTATCAAAATTATGTGGTGCACTCACTGTGTAATCAGACACATTACACCCATGATACAAAAAATAGAAGGTAGTTCAATGCGATGCTTGTCAAACAAAAAATTCCTATGGGAAGTCGCAGACACAACATTTTGTAGTTGTTAACATTTTTTAAAAAGTGTGCTTCGGTAAGCAAAATGAAAATGAATTGAAATTATTTCAAATTTCAAATTCCCAACCTAAGACAGATAAGTCAATTGACGTCACAGAGTCACAAAGTTATGCGCATGCGAAATGGAGAAAAGTCTTTGCACTACCTCGTATTCATTGTAACATGCATTACACCTGAAATTAAACTTACATTAAAAGATAAGTTATGAGTATATCTGGGGCATTCCAAGCATAAAAAGATATTTTCTGAGTTGATGTCTCCGAATTGGATGATAATTGGCCCAAAGGGAGCTTGTTATGAGAAAAGCTTAACTCCATTTTTTGGAGCTTTTTGCGGAAGTTATACGCTTAAAAATTTAAAATTGTGAATTATCAAAATTTTAAATAACTCTAGAACGGTTTAAGATAGAGTTTTGAATTTTTTTTTCAAATGTTCAGGTTTAAAAAGAAAGGATTTCTTCAAGAAACTTAGTCTAGCAAAAAAGAACCATCCTTTAAAAATTTTCAAAAAAAAACATATGTTAAAGCTGCATCCATTCCAAACATTTTGAGTGGCTGAACATGACAGTAGCTTGAAAATAAGGGAAGTTATAGGCATTTTTGTCATATAATCTCAAAAATATCAGTATAGAAAATGTGTCAAAAATTGGTAAAAAATTTTATTTTTGGTTCTTAATTTGCCAATTTGGTAAACCACTTCAAAGACTTCAAAGACAGCGCACGGCAAAGGTGCTTGTGATGGCGTAGGTTAAACGTCTTGCCAGGCAATACTGGCCTGCAGCAAGGAACAAGAAATGAAGTACTTACCAGGGCTTAATCCCGAAACGAATTTCGGTTCCGGTACCGGTTCCGGTACGTACCGAAATGGATGTTTCGGTTAAAGGTTCTATTTTGGTTTTCAATTAATTTCGGTTTTCGGTTTCGATACGGTACCTGGATTTTTATTTCGGTATACCGGTACGTTCCGGTATAAGTACTACTTATTATAAATATTGGAAAAATTAAATTCTGAGATAAATCTAAATCATTTTATTCCTGTGTAATAAAACGAATCAAAATTTAACACAAAATGAATGGTCCAGCATTCTTGTGATTTGCTCGCAGTAACATAATTGCATTCAATGTGGTTGAGTCCATACAACTTCTTAGCGGATTCATAATAAATTATGCCAAAGAATAGGCGTTCCACGCTAACCTTTGCAACTGGACCCGACTTGCTGATCTCATACAATTCCGGGAACTTTGTGGAGGATTTTGACCACCAGTTAAGAATGTTTTCATGGTTTCGAACACATTTAAGTGCGAGAAAAGTCTTAATGGAGTCCACAACCAGGGTTCGGAATTGCACATTGCACGCTGCTCGTAAGTGCAGCAGCTGCACGCTGCTCGCGGACTACCGCTCGCTGCTCAGAGCGGGAGTCAATAAGAGTCAGTGTAGGCTGCTCGCGAGCGAGCAATTCCGAACCCTGCACAACACACAATCGAAGTGTTTTTATCACTAAGTCTCTTTTCCTGCAATATCATATATGCCTCAACTTTGTCGGCGCTTTCAGATGATCTAGTATTAGAACTGCATTCATCATTAAGCAGTGATTGATCAGCAACCGACGAAATTTGTGCATAAATATTTTGTTAAAGATTGATACAAGTATTTTTTTGCTCAGTACTAAGCGTTAGGTTATATTATATCTATAAAAAAGCATTGTTTTCAGAAAAGGATTTCCCTCGCTTTTCTTTGAACAAACTTTTCGTTAGAGAGGACGAATTTTTTATTTCCAATTTGCAGTGTATCCAAATGGAATAAAAATCACACAAAACTAGATTTCGGCTTGAAGTCCGCTGGTTCTATGTAGTATGCGTACAATTTCGCGAACTGCACACATGCCGGTGCAGAAGAAAGTTGTTATCTGCAGCCGCAAAACTGGAGCAAATATTATAGCATCCTGTAGGTTGATCTCCAACGAGTGACCAAAACTACGATGCGCTGTGGAAAGGCGAAAAAACCGAAACTGTACCGGTACTATCGTTTCGGTTTCGTTCCGGTTCTATCGGTTCCATTAATAACGGTAAATGGTTTTCGGTTCTCAAAAAAATATTTGTATCGGTTCCGGTTGCGATTCCGGTACGTGATTTGAATCGGTTTATTTCGGTTAACGGTTCCGGTACCGGTTCCGGTATTAAGCCCTGGTACTTACTGCTAAAATTCTTTGGCAATGGGCCAAATGACCATTTGAAAACCAACAATGTATTTTTTTGCACCACAAAAGATAACGAACAGTGTACAGAATATTTGAAAACCAGGCGAAAGCATCAAAGGGACGCTTGGCATTCATTTTACAACTCCTGTGAATGATTCCTCTCTTAAAGTTAAGACGACATCAAGAAGTGTAATTTCAAAAAATAGTTCAAGTCTAGTTTATGTTTTACTATATTATTAATATTATATTATATTGCTACTGCGTATTAATGTAAATTGCTTTAGTTTTTCTTTTCAATTATACCCGATTAACTAATTTGAAATCGTTCAACCGTACTAAAGCTCTTTGTTAGATCTTTGTCCTAAAATTTTATTCAATAGCTCTAAAAAGTTGTTTGGGCGAATTAAGAACCAAAAAAAATGTATTAGAAATTTTTAACAAATTTTCTATACTGATATTTTTGAGATAACATGACAAAAATGGCTATAACTTCCTTAATTTTCAAGCTACCGATATGTTCAGCCACTCAAAATGCTTGGAATAGATGCGGCTTTTACATATCGCTCACTTACTTCAAGACTGGCATAACTCAAAAAATACGATTTTTGACTTAATGATGCAGAAATATTCACTGTATCGTGTTCTATATTGTGTAAAATTTTCATATTGATATCTCTTATACTTTTGATGTAATATGAAAATATCTCGCCATATCATTTTTTAGGTTCATTTTCATGTTAATGCAAGAGCGTCATATCTCAGTCGTCCTGCAGTCGATATTGCTCATAAAACATCATATTTTCAAATTTTTACAATGAGCATTTTTATTTGTTAACATTTTACTAGATTAACTCGAAACAAAAGGAACTATTTTCTCGTGCTTAAATCTATTGAGAACTTTAAACGCGTTTTTCCCAAAATCGAATTTTTTGAGTTATGCCAGTGTTGAAGTAAGTGAGCGATATGTTTTTTTGAAAATTTTTGAAGGATGGGTCTTCTTTTGCTAGACTAAATTTCTTGAAGAAACCCCTTTTTTTCCAAATAAATGTGTAAAAAAAATATTTCAAAATTGGTTTTAAAAGAGCTTTTTAAACCTGAACATTTGAACCGTTCTCGAGTTATTTAAAATTTTGAAAATTCACAATTTTACCCTTTTAAGCGTATAACTTTCTCAAAAAAGCTCAAAAAAATCTAAAATTTGGGTTTGAGCTTTTCTCATAATAAGCTCCCTTTGGGCCAATTATCATCCAATTCGGAGACATCGACTCAGAAAATATCTTCTTTGCTTTTAATGCCCCATCTACACAATCTAAATAAAGTTGCCATAATTTACATAAGGCGAAAGAAAGTTTAGAAATAAATAAAATGCGCATAGGACCTGGGCACCCGTAATCTAGAACTCCAAGCGAACCGGATCAATGTGCCAAATTCTGCCCAAAGCATCCATCAGACATGCAAACAATATTTCATTTCCTGAATGGTTTAGTTTTTGAGTTAACTTCTGTGATCACTTGGTTTGATCACTGATCAGATAGCACAGTGTCGCCATCCTATTGTACGTTTAATTAAATTATAACTAATGAATTGGGTAAATTTTGATGACAAATGTTACCGGAATAAATGATAATGAAGTGGCAATCAGTTAGTGTTGTTGTTTTAGTAATAAACAATAGAGTTTGTTGGTATAAATGGTAGAGAACAGACTCACACACACAAACACACACACACACCCGCGCGTATAACAGCTTTAGCAAGCAAGTTAAACGAGTCATAGTGTAGATACATACATACAAACATACAAACATATCTGACTATTGCAGCCAAAAGCTGTCTTTTTGTCGCCAGACTTTGTCAGCTGTGGACTTTGTGCAGGTGGAGTGAAGGAGTAAGTAATGCAGCATCTAGCATCACATACATATATACATACTTACACACATACACTAAGTATACGTGTGTGTGTGTGTGTGTGTTTGGGTTGACCAACTGATGGCCCAAGACGTCTGATCTTGTCGCTTATTGTTAGATGAGGGAACAAGTTTTTTCTTTCATAAACAGGCCCCCTGCCCCGGCTGAGCATGTGTGTGTGTGTGTGTTTGTGTGTAAGAGAGGGGGATCGATCGATCGAGAGAGAGAGAGAGAGAGTTTAGGCATTGCATCTCTGGAGATTGATCGTGCGCCTAACAGCACCAACTCGCTGTTAGTTAACAGAAATTTTTGAAATATTTCCACGATGAGTGTACCAAACTGACAACAGGCCAGGCCATTTAGGTGGTAGCCAATTGCCGTTTTCTGCTGCCGCTGCTATGGCTGTCGGCACGCTTTTGATTTAGCGCAAAGAGAGAGAGGCGGCAGCGAGAGAGTGAGAGAGGGGGGGTCAGGGAACGATAAATAAATACGTCTGTCTGTATTTTGTACATATAAAACCAAAATGGGACTTGGCCAAATTTTGGACTACAATTCGTAGAATTTTATGGCTGAAAACCAAAACTAGAGAAATAAACTTATTTCGGCTGTGACGAAGCTCTAACACCCTGGTAAATTTATATTGGTCGCATTCAGCGGAGACACTTGTTGATCACTAATTAGCTCCAAAGAGAACGAGAAGTTTGCCGAAGTTTTTCTACCCTTGCAAATGCTGATTTTGAAATATTAGAGTTTAAGAACGCTAACACTTGAATTAAAAATTTATAATCTTCGCCCCAGCTTATATTCTTAATTGAAAGCTCAAATTCACAGTATGGAATCTTAAGACATTTACTAAAATTAATAAAAAAAACGAAAAGGCCAAGCTAACTTCGTCTGAGCCGAAGTTTTTATACCCTTGCAAATGCTGTTTTTGAAATGTTAGGAACGCTTACATAAAATTTAAAAATTTTTGAAACTAAAATCCATTTTCCGACCGAAAATCATTTGATTTCGACCAAATTTCGCGAATCTTTTTGAAAACATATGAAATTAACAATCGCCGAGCTTAAGAAAGATTAAATTGAAAACAAAAAAGTTTTTCTCACTAAGACTCATTTTACGAAGGATCGGTCATATGGCAGCCTTAAGATATAGTCATCCGATTTCGACCACATTTTGCAAATCTGTTTAAAAACATATAGAATTAGTTATCAGTGAGTTTAAGGACGCAAACATTAAGAACGAAAAAAATTTCTTACTAAGAACCATTTTCGACCGATCGGTCCTATGGCAACCATAAGATATAGTCACCCGATGTCGATAAACTTTTTCAAATTAGTTTAAACGCGTTTAATATTAAGAATCACCGACCTTAAGCACGATTTACTTGAAAACAAAAAAGTTTTTTTCACTTAGACCCATTTTCCGACTGATCCTGTCTGGTCCGTGGCAGCTATAAGATATAGTCATCTGATTTTGACAAAAGTTTGCAAATCTGTTTGAAAGCAATTAATTTTAATAATGGACGAGTTTGAGGGCGCAAACATTGAAAACAACAAAGTTTTTCTCACTAAGGCCCATTTTCCGACCGAAGGTTCCTGTGACAGCTATAAGATATAGTCATCCGATCTTGACCAAAATTTGCAAATCTGTTTGAAAGCATATAATATTTATAATGGCCGAGTTTACTAACATTGAAATCAAAAAAATTTTGCTCACTAAGACCGCTTTTTCGACTGATGCTTCCTATGGCAGCTATAAGATATGGTCATTCGATCCAGCTCGCATTTGCTCGCTGGATATGACGTTTTTTCCAAATTGCAGGGGCGGGGGGCATGGCAAATATAAAAAAATTAACTTGATCTGCCTGCAACTATAAGAAGTATATGTCCCATACATGTACCATCTCTGAGATCTGTGCGTTCATACAGACGGACAGACGGACATGGCTATATCGACTCGGATGTTGATGCTGATCAAGAATATATATACTTTATAGGGTCGGAAATGTTTCCTTCTCCCTGTTCTATACTTTTGCACAAACTTAATATACTCTGTGTATCTTTGGTACAGAGTATAATAAGTATTAATAAATCGAAACTATTCTTTTAGTTCAAGCGAACCAAGGTTCGAACCAAAACCTTGAGTTCAGAGGTTCCAAAAAACCGGTCCGCGAACCAAGCATCTGACTTTATAACGGGTTCGAACCCCTGGACCGAACCTTCTGCAAACCTTGTAGAGGTTTTCAGCCTTGGTTCGCGCACTGGCCATGCAATGCTTTCGATTTTGTTTTGCGTTTTTGTTTCAATGCTGTTGTAAGCAAGTGGCCGGTGTCTCTCTTGTATGCACTGAGTCCCAAGTCACGTTTAATGATGCACGATATGCTGTCCTTGCTGATATTCATCTCATGAGACATGATTTTCTGCTTGCGCAGTGGATTTCGACGAATTCGAGATTTCACGGCTTTGATAGCTTGTGGCGTTCGCACAGTGCGCGGACGGCCGGATTCCATCAGTATCCTCAAATAACTCCACGGTACAATACACAAAGTTTCGGGTGATTTCCAGTGATTTTTTTCAGCTGAAAGATTTCAC
The DNA here is from genome assembly GCA_037044535.1 of Lordiphosa magnipectinata. Lineage (NCBI taxonomy): Eukaryota > Metazoa > Arthropoda > Insecta > Diptera > Drosophilidae > Lordiphosa > Lordiphosa magnipectinata. The sequence continues at coordinate 248,358 of JBAMBO010002335.1, read as the reverse complement.
CTTTTCGAGCAAGCCCCATTCCATGATTGCAAACAACTGAGGCCAAAAACTTTTGACGCAGTAATATGGCATAAATGTCACTTGTCAAATAGCCGTCAAGTTGGAGTGGATGCGTTCAATGGTTCTTGAGATCGAGTGTGTTCAATACGTGTACCAAAACAATTACGACTACTAGGTAAGGCTGGATGGCTTCTTGTATTTTCCGCAAGAAATTTGATCGACAAATATAAAGTAAAAAACATAGTCCAATGCGTCTTCTGTTAATTCCTCTAGCTTGAAAAAACGGGACATGTCAAGGTCCGAGAAGTGATCAGACTCATGGGCATAGTTCACAGCTGGCACATCCATGGTTGGCAAGTCATAATACTGCAAATCCAACCACGGCACTTCATTGCCTTCTAGGTTTGTGTTGACGCGTAAAATATCCGGGTTCTTGGCTATGACAAACCTGTTCATTTTACTCCTTTCATTTACTCCTTTGTTCGTGTTTTTTTAGTGAAATAATTTAAGAAGTATTACAATTTCGATTTAAGTTGTAAGTGATGTTAACGTTTCTTCAAGAGTAACAAGGTCTACTATCAGTACTACTATCAGTAGACCGCCATTACGGCTGTTTTGGAACATTTTGGACAATTATTTGTTTGTGTTCATAAGACTATTGACACCGCACTGGTTCTGGCGTGAATATATTGACAGTAAGACGGTGCCCCAGCAGTTGTCTGTGGAGCTGGAGCGTACCGCTGGCGTGGCTGAAGCTGTGGAGAGTTTGACCCCGATTTCGGCTAGGTCCGAATTGTGCCTGCTGGGTACCAGCAATGGGGAGTCGGTGGCTGGTGATGTCAAGGCCGCGGTTGTCTAACATAAGCAAAATCAAAAATTTGTAGTTCGGGATTAGCAGGGGGAAAATACCCTTAGGTATTTTAAGACAGATACGTTGGTCAAACTGTATACAGAATGATCGGGAACTCATAAGACAGACTAGAACGGAGACTTGTGTATATAAATGGACAGAGACAACCCGTATTGACAATGTATATAGAAACCAGGTGTATATAGAAACCCGTGTGTACTATACTATACTACTCTCATACAGTGCCGCTCAACTGAATAGGTTTGACTTTTTTTTTAGGTTTGAAACGTTGTATCTCTGTAACAAGCACTCTGATTTAAGCGAAATAAATTTTGTTGTATAAAGAAATCAATCATTTGTGAAATAGCAAAGTTTCTGTTCTGTTAAGTTTGTTTTTATATTACTTTTATTTTATTTTCAAAAATATAACAAAAAATCTCCATTTTTTTTGGCTCAACTGAATAGGTTTGACCACTAAAACTATTAAACAAAAGTATATAAAACAAAATGTCAAGGCACTGGGACACTGTTTTAGCATTATTTAGTATTTGGTATGCCCTCCCTTGTTCTTAATTATTTCAAACATACGGTTTGGTAAGGAATCATAATATTTTTCAATTTCATTTAGTGAAATTGTTATGCAGACTTTTTTAATTGCTTCAACTAGGGTCCCAGAGTCACTAAATTGTCTTCCTCCTTCGTATACTCTCCTGGATAAAAGTCCCCAAATGTTCCCGATAATGTTAATGTCAGGGGAGTAAGGCGGGCAATCGAGCAATTTGATGTTTTGGTCTTTAATCCACTGTTTTACAATCCGAGCGGTATGGATGGGAGCGTTATCATGTTGGTACGTCCATGGAATATGACCATAAATCTTCGAAAACTGGGGAAAAGCCTTTTAGAGCACAGTTTTGTACACATTTGCGTTCATCTTCGAGGTGACCAACTGGAGCTCGCTTGTTCCATAAAACGATATGGCTCCCCACACCATTACTCCACCTGCACAAGAGTGATGACGACTTAAAAAACATTCTTCCTTTCGAATATTGTGGAAATAGTAATTATAGCCATCCGGTCCATCGAGGTTGAACTTCTTTTCGTCGGAGAAGACCACCGTCTTCCACTCCTTGTTCCACGTCAGGTGTTCTCGGTCAAATCGTTGTCCTGCTTCCTTACGAGCATCATTGAGGTGTTTTTTTTTTTTATTTTCAATCCCTTCAAGTGTTTGGCGCTTCGAATAATTCGTTTTACCGCGGCCAAATCGGTAAAAGGTTTTCCGCGGTCCATTTTACAGAAAACTGATATCAGTTGTTTTAAATTTTGGAATACAAAAGAATTCAACTCTTTTCAATCGCGCAGTCAATCAAAAAGCGAAGTCAAAAGTGTCAAACCTATTCAGCTGATCCAAAAAAGATTGAGATTTTTTGTTGTGTTGGAAAAAATAATAAAAATGATATTAAAACAAAACTAACAGAACAGAAACTTAGCTATTTCACAAATGACTGATTTCTTTATACAACAAAATTTATTTCGCTTTAATCGGAGTGCTTGTTACAGAGATACAACGTTTCAAAACTAAAACAAGAAAGAAAGTCGGTCAAGCCCGACTATAACATACTCTGCACCCTTAATGTCGCAGCTCGAATTTGTTCACGAGTCAAACGGCCAGTTAACACACAACGCAGTGCGCTCTCTAAGTCTCTCTCTCTCTCTCTCTCTCTCACTAAGATTACTTCTGCTGAACGCAATGCTTAGGTTATGGGTGGGGTGGGTGGGGGGTGTTAACTGACCGTTTTTTGCTCATAACTTGAGTATCGTTCATCCGATCTTTATCATTCCTTCAGCAAATCGATAAATAATTTTGAGTACTAGATATCTCTAGAAAGTACGAACCTTCTATCATCAAAACTGTAGGATATATGACGTTTTTTCCAAATTGCGGGGGCGCGAGGGGGCGTGGGAAAAATTGAAAATAAACTTGATCTGCCTCCAAGTATAAGAAATATATGTCCCATACATGTCAAACCTCTATCTCTTACCATCTCTGAGATCTCTTCGTTCATACGGACGGACGGACAGACAGACTGACAGACAGACGGACATGGCTATATCGACTCGGCTGTTGATGCTGATCAAGAATATATATACTTTATAGGGTCGGAAATGATTCCTTCTCCCTGTTACATACTTTTGCACAAACTTAATATACTCTATGTACCTTCGGTACAGAGTATAAAAAAAGTCAAACCTATTCAGTTAAGCGGCACTGTACGAAACTTTATTTTACATCCGAATCGGAAAGGCAAAGTGTCTTGAGTGACCTTTTTATCTTTACTTACTTCACTTGGGAATAGCCCAGGCCTGCTCACAGTGGTCGCACACTCTTGCCACTGCACCACCGCACAACCGACTTTACTTTAGCAAATCGAATTAACCATTTGTTGTCCCCCTTCCCCGCCCCTTTAGTACGTAGATTTGCCACACCTTAAGGAAAGCAAAAAAAAAAAAAACACAAATAACCAAGTACACATGCATCCCAGATAGTACTTATGTCTGTATGTATGTATTTATGTGGTTTTGGTTACAATTCAATTCACAGTTGTTTGTTTTTGTAAGCCTATAAGTACTTTTTCCGTCATCAACCAGCAAACTACTTGTCTTGTATTGTGTGAGTGTGTGTGTGAGTGTATGTATGTAAGTACACACATCAGCTGCCACAACAATGATGTGCGGTTCTTTATGGCAAGGCAACACTGACCACCAGATGGACAGCCTTTGGGGAGTGAAGAGCAGCAGCAGCAGCAGCAGCAGCAGCAGCGGCAGGGAAATTATAAAAGACCAACAAGTAGCGTGTGCGTGTGCGTGTGCGTGTGCGTGTGTGTGTGTGCGTGTGTGGAAATTAATAAGTTCCAGTTAAAGACCAACTGAATCATTTGTTGTCGCACCAACAGACACAGCTCATCATTAATTGGAACCCTCACTGGTCCCAACGATGGTATCTACGGAGGAGGATTCCACTATGCTCATACGTGAACCATACTTAACGGTGGTCCCCACCAACGGCTCATCGGGTTTCTGCCTCGGATGAGCCAATTCGGACGGTTCGTTGGGTCCCGCTAGCCAGGCATCTTGAAAGTTTCTCTTGATGCACAACTGCTGAGCATTCATTTCCCTGCTATAGTCTTTTGTCATCTTTTGGGAATTCCGAAAGCCCATATATACCTCTGGTTCGGGATTGACATAGAGTTCGACGGGCAGTGCTAACCCATCTTCAATGTCGTTCAAAGTTTTCTCCCACTCCACATAGTCGGCGGCATCCTCATCATCGTCCTCATCGTCCTCATCGTCATCCTCATCATCGTCCTCAGTGTGCTCCTCCCCGGTTGCCTCTTCCTCTTCCATTGGTTTTTCTTCCTCTTCCTGTTCCACCTCCACCTCCACCTTAACTGGCTTCTTTTCTCGTCTCAAACGTCGTCCCAAGAAGGCACGTCTCAGACTAAACCGACGTTCGGCATCCTTGTTGAACGGATTAAATGACAACAGCTCATTGAACACCGCATGCTGCACGGTCTGAAAGGAGCCCAAAACTGTTTTCAAATAGCTACGCTCCAGTCCCTTGTACACCTCCGTCCAATTGGGCATCGCCAGTATGCACCACAACTGATAGGCATGCTCGCTGATGCTTCCCTTGGTGCTCTGCACATGGTGTATGCTGTTCAGCAGCATGTAATCCTGTCGATAGCTGGCCATAACCTCCTCCGACTCGCTCTCTTGGGGCTGGAAGGGTTCCTTCTGGGCCAATTGGGCTGCTCCCCAGATGTAGGCCAACACATAATAGTTATCAACGGCGAAATGCTGACGATCCTGATTACTGGGCAGATGGAAGTTCACTATGAGGCGACGTATCAATCGCACATAGCGTTCATATAGCAACAGGGCAGCCGCTATGGTATCCTCCGCCTGTAGCACACCCGCCTTGAACAGGCCGCACATAAAGAACACGAACATCAGCTCATTCCCGGGGCCATAGTCCAAACTGGTGGGGCTGCCGAAGGAGCGCGACAAATACTGACCCAACTCGTTGACATGCTTACAGGTGGGCCCCACCGCTGTATCCAGCATAGCGAAAACATAACGATGCATCTGACGCATCCACACACGATAGGAGTTGCTGCCAGATGGCCGGGTCGTCGATTTGGCCGGAGGTAGGAGTTTGTGTATATTCTTTAGATGCCAACCAGGCGGCAGATTCTCATAGACCAAACGTTCGAGTCCCTCGAAAATACGGCAAAGCTTAAGCATGCGCGGAGTCGCCGCATAAGAATCGCCCTTTATTTTGTGTCCCTGTATGGCCATGCTGGTATTATTGATATAGCCCACCACATCGAAATAGGCCTGCGAGCGTACCCACTTGGGGAGATCCGATGTGGAGCGCACGAGCTTCTCGGGACCATGTTGCATGAAACGAGAGGCTTGTAAGGCAGATGCACTGGGCTCAGTCACTTCGTACAGTTGCTTGGTACTCATGTTGCGAGTTGTATATAAATATATATATAAAGTTTTGATATACGTTTCTGGGGAAAGTATGTAGTCTAGAGTGAAGGCTTTCACTGAGTTAAGGTTGTTGACAAGACTGCTAGCAGTTTCCAAGCCAACTTTGTAGATTTTGGAATTATTTGAAAAGAGGTATTTCAGCTTTAAGGTATTTTAAGACAAATCATAAAAATGGATGATTTGACTGAGTGTAGAACGCAATAGGGAACGAAACAGAGAGAATAACAAAGACACACGCTGTATATAATGGACAGATCAAACCCGTATTGATAATGTAAATAGTAAACCGTGTGCAAATAGAATCCCGTGTAAAAAGTTTGTAAATAAAAGCCCGAAAACCCGAGAAAATCAACCGATTACACCTTATGGACTAAGCCCCATTATTATTATTATTCAAAAACTTCAAAAGACCACTGATGATAGCGCTCAGGCGCTTTTGAGTTTTTTTTCAGATCTTTCGGAAAACGTTTAGAGGTCGCGCAAGTCGATTTTTCCCCAAAAATCGGGTTTCAATAATCACGATTTTCTTAGATTTCAAATCAGCATTTTTAAAGAAAAATTAACAAATTTTACTTTTATGAGCATAAACGATACGTTTTGGCTATGCGTTTGCTCATTTGGGTAACATATATTACATTTTTTAGAAAATTTTGCATAAATTTTGTAAAAAACGCATTATAACTCTTAAAATTTCTATGAAAATCCAAAAAAATAGTGATGCAGTTTAAAAGATGCTGCGATTCTCGTGAACAGAGATTAAAGCCGATCGTCTTTTTCCGGTTACGATTATATTACGGTTGTGGGATATGGGTTACGGTACGGGCTACGGTTATTAACCTTATTCTGTTTCGGGTTTCGGTTACGGTTATTGGTTTAAAATATTACTTTGACAAATCATGTAATCAAAAACGGCCCCATTTGGTGTCTCATTTATTCAATAAATGTACTAAATTCAAATTTCTTATACAGAAGTATAGCGCTATGTATAGCCCTGAAGAATTCAACTAAGAATCATTTTCGACCGATCGGTCCTATGGCAACCATAAGATATAGTCACCCGATGTCGATCAACTTTTTCATATTAGTTTGAAAGCGTTTAATATTAAGAATCACCATCCTTAAGAACGATTTACTTGAAAACAAAAAAAGGTTTTTCACTAAAAACCATTTTCCGATCGATCGGTCCTTTGGCAGCTATAAGATATGGTCATCCGATTTTGACCAAATTGTGCAAATCTGTTTGAAAGCATATAAAATTAATAATGGACGAGTTTAAGGACGCTAACATTGAAAACAAAACAGTTTTAATCACTAAAACCAAGGTTCCTATGGCAGCTATAAGATATAGTCATCCAATCCGGTCGGTTCCGACATATTAGAAAGAAGACTCAGTGCAAAATTTCAGCTCGATAGCTTTAAAACTGAGAGACTAGTTCATTGGAAAAAATCTTAGAATTGTTTGGGATAGTTTATTTCAAAGTTAAAGAGTAGTTCTTTCCGATAATATCAAAGAAAGTCAAAATAAAAGTAAAGGTTCTCCACAAAACGCGTATAAAAAGAGTCAAATAAGGTTGGATCTTTAAACTAAAATTACTAAAATTCTTGACGTGATGGACTATTTCGGAAAAGAGATTCGTGTTTAGCACACGAAGATCATCTAGATTCACCACCGACCCTTCAATATACTGGAAAAAGTCTAATTTGTTGCCTTATGTAATGAATGTTTTTTTTGATTTTGTACTACCGCTCCAAAAGTGCCTCCTAGCAAGGGAAAATGTATGACCATTTGCACATTTTTGTCCTCGGCACATACCCCCTATCTCCCCTCCCTAGGGGGGTCCCAATACAAAATTTATGATAAAAGCATGTTTGAATGAATTTACTTATACAATTTTATGGCAATATACTTAGGTGGCTCCCATCATACAATAGCTACAAGGTAGCGCACTGCGCAGTTGCAATATTCTTAGTCGGCCTTGGTTCGATGACTCAAAGTTGTAATCTGGTATATCGGACCAACACGGTCGCTTTCGATTTCCTGATGAAGTACGAAAATTCTATCGAAAGCTGTCAAAAATGTAAACGACTGTGCGGCCCTGGATTTTGTCTGTGTTTCAACCCTGAGGTTCGATAAATTCTCGCGCATGCGAAAAGGCATTTCCGGTTGCGCTACCTTGTAATTATTGTATGGGTGGCTCCCATAAAAAATTACATTTACATATTACTTCAAAAGTACAAAAACCATATTGAATAAAAAGATTTAAAATTAATTTAAATGTGATTTTAATTTTCATGTTATTAAACGCTTTTTTTTAGATATCATACATATATGTATTTACACTCTTAGCAATTGGAGGCCCAAATCAAATTAATTTATTTTTATTACATAACGGAAATGCCTAACGATTGGCACTGACGACCTGCAATAAAAATGGTTTTTCTTTTTAATTACGACATAAGAAATCATTATAGTCTTCCATTAATTTAACTCCCCTTTCAGCTGTATCGTTGACAACATGTAAGTTGTGCAAGATCTCTTGGGTTTGTTGGTAGTCTTCGCGCTCTGCCCAGGTTACTGCATCAGTTGAAAGGAAATCTGTAGACAATTCGAAACGTTTGAAAAATCTTGCCGTTTCACACGTCACGAAATCGCTTAAATCTCTTGTGATGAATTGATTTTCTTGATTTGTTGTCATCGAATTTCTTTTAACTCCTTTATAGGCAACAATTTGCCCTGTACGGAAATGTCCTTCGCTAACATTTTTGTCATCATCGCCGTGCTTATCGTCAGATTTCTCATCTTCTTCGAAATCGCTGCCTGAATAATCGCTCTTATCCATCTCCTCCTCAATGTCAGAAAGGACTTTTTCAAATTCAAGAATCGTTTTTGCCATTTTACGCTTGATGTCAAAAGGACCATTTGGATCAAATCTAATTCAATTCTTTTGAAAATTCAAGTGCACCCCTGATCAATAAAACTATATCATGTACACGTCGATAGATTGCTAAGAAATTATTTCAGATGATTTTGTACCAATTTTTTTAAGTGGTAACAAAAGTATTTTGTTATCAGGTCAAGGATAACCCAGTTAAAGGCAATAACTAAAAACTACTTTCGACCACTTCTAGTGAAAATTTGTCAATTTTACAGTCACATTCACTTTCACATAAATCGATATAATAATTAGCTAATTTTGATAACAAACTATTGAACAGTTAGCTAACTCTTACCTCACTCGCACAACTACACACACACACACACCTCTTCATGGTGTAGTAGCTCGTGGCTCTTACCAGCTTTGTTATCAGGCCTAAGGTAAGTACACGGGGTACAGTACAAGTACAACAATGCGAGGCAACATCACTCAACTTTGTTTGTGTGCCATAAAATGTAGATTCTGATTTATATATGTACTTTATGTGACTTGGCCAAACGTTGTTATCTTAAGCAGCTAATCTACTTGGCAGCTTTTAAACCAACCAACCAACCAACCAACACCCCCTGCACACAAGAAAAGTCACCTAGCTGGAATTTGATATTTGTTTATTGGATGTGGGGGGCATCTCCTTAGAACAAGCGTTGACACTGCATCATGGCTGCAGCACAATATCCCGGGAATTGTACGCACTTGAGAAAGAAATCAGCCATGCCCTGTGCAAATCATTGTGTGGTTGGGTTTAAGTAAATATCTGAATAGAGTCAGAGTCTAATCTGGCACTTACATGACAACAGTTACAGCATTGAGAGAACAGATAGGTCCAAATGTAGCAAACGGCACCAAAGAAGGCAACAAAAAGTGAAATAAATAGCAAAATAAGCAACCAAACGAGAAACCATAATGGATTGCCCATATTGGAAGAATACAAAGTTCCGCCGTACTGCTAGTGATTAGACATGCGAAGCTACTAAGCGAAGTCTGTCCAGAATTCGACTGAATTATCAAATCCAACCGACGAATCGAGTGTTTCTCTATGGAGTGCAAGTGGAAGGGCTCGAGCGGCTAATCAGTTATTGACATTTGGGTACTTAAGTACGCACTTGGATCAACGATAAATTAGACTAAATAATAGAGTTACACAGAGAAAACAAAATTGGCTGCACGGCGCGTGTAGAAACGTCAAAACTAAACGAAACAAAATATAGAATGCAGAAAGCTACACGTGTCGTGCAGAAAAGCTACACGTAACGTGTAGAATTTCAATATCTAAACGTCGCGTGTGTAAATTCTAAACGAAAAATGTAGCTCGTAATCAGTACTGAATTCTGACCCATAACGTTTGTGTAGCTTTTCTGCACGCCGCGTTTAGAAATGAGAAAACTAAACGCGGCGTGCAAAAAAGCTACACGCCACGTGTTGAAATGAGTAAGCTACAGGCGGCGTGTAGAAAAACTACATGTAACGTGTTGAAATGAGAAAGCTAAACGCGGCGTGCAGAAAAGCTACACAAACGTTATGGGTTGAAAATCCCTGTCGAAACGTGTAGAAAACCTACATTTTCGTGTAGGAGTTGCATATTTTTTCTCTGTGTAGTTATTTGTCCAACTTGATTGGCAAATGACGATACCCACTTTTTCGCAGTTTTTAGATGTGAAAATATTCTTAAAATTATTCAAACTTCTAAACTGAAGCTTATTTTGAAAAACGGGTCGGTACTGTTAAGGCTAGCCTAAATTAATGATTTCGAATCGTGATCTGGCTCGAAAATTTGAATCCCATAGTTTCTGAAAGGTTCGCTTTGGCATTGGTATGCGGTAATTAGAAACAGAGCAGGTCCTGTTCGGGCTTAGGTTTGATAGTTTTTTAAGTTCGGCATTCGGCTCGAGGGACTCAAAAAACCTGAGGTTCTAAGAGGTTCGCTTTCGAAACGCTGTTCAATTTTGTATATTAAATGTATCAACGACTTCTTTAAGGGTTCTAAAACGTTGCGACTTATTTTAGATTAGGCGGAATTCTATCTATATATCTCTTCTCTCTATTTATATACCATAAATGAGTTTGACCTGACTGATTCACTGACTGACTGATTGGCAATCTACGCAGAGTCCGAACGGAGATAGATAACGAGATAGAAGGCTGAAATTTGGACAGGAGTTTCCAATTGTGTTGAAAGTGTTTCGGAGAATTCCTCCCCCAAGGGGTGGAAAAGCGCCGGAAAAGTTTGTATGGGGTAACATTTTTTTTCATCCGATTGACTTGAAAGTCGGTTTGTAAGCTTAGTACGTGAAATATTTGGACACGTATATTCCCGATTTTCAAAAATTCGACCACGAGGAAAATTCCCTAAAAATTCTGTAAGTTTTGTAAGGAGAGAATACGAAATAATTCGAAATGTGGTTTTCCAATGTTGGTAAATCCACCCAAAATTCTGCATGCAAGCAACTTTAAACTCGGTTTGTTGGAATAGAATACGAATTTATTTGTGATTTCATTATCTGATGTTCCAAAATCCGCCCAGCCCGTATGATAATTCCTTAAAAATTCTGCATGCAAGAAACTATTTTTCATTCGGTTGACTTGAAACCTGGTTTGTAAGGCTAGTTTGCCAATTAATTTGTGATTTCAGTTTCCGATGTTGTAAAATACGCCCTCCGTTGCGAAAATTCCCCTAAAATTCTGCAGGCAAACAACTATTTTTCATCCGATTGACTTGAAAGTCGTTTTGTAATCATCATCATGCATCATCATCAAACCCGCAGCTTTAAAAACAGATGTCAGTGTTAATTTCCATTTCACATCAACATCAAATTCAAATCGTTCCTGTTAAAGAGAGGTGCCCAGAATCAACTTACGGCGCGTGTGCACCAATACAAATGAAGAACATATTTGTAAAACAACAAGAACCACAAGAATTTGAAAAAGAAACCCGATTAATTTTGTGCTCGTGACTGTCTGATGCATACAAAATCATTTGCAGCCAACAATAAATCCTTTGCTCGGAGAGAAAGTGTAGAGAGAACACATATATGTTGTTGTTGCACTAAGTTTAGCCCTAAGCTAAGGGTGAGGGCTATACGAGCGGCTTTCCCTTTGCGGAAAACAACACCGAATGCGCGACTTGCGCATAGAGGCTGGACACCCCTGCTGTAACACATGTATATAGTTTTATTATCATGCCTTCGCAAAAATCTTACATTGAGCAAAGTGCTGCAAGAGCTTTGCAACTTCAATCATCCAATGTCAGAGCAACTGAAACAGCCGAGAGCCGAGAAGAACATCTCCGAGGTCTCAGAGCTTAAGCTTCTACTGTCAGAGAAACTGAAAGAGCCGAAAAGCGGGAAGAACGTCTCCGAGGACTCAGAACTTGAGTTTCCACTGACGGAGCATCCTGACACATTCGAAGAGAGAGAATATCGTCGTGAACTTAACCGAGAACATAATGCAGGCAGTTAAAGCTTAACGGTATCATTGGAGAGATGACAGCTATTTGTCCTTAAATCGACGGGAATGGGTTGCTCAAATGGAAAAGTAAAATTGCCTTTACTAGAAGTCCCACTAGACCCGCTTAGATCATACCTAGATGAAAATACTGGTTTGTCAGAACACTTTCTGCAAAATATTAGAAAGTTTAATTTCTGCCTTCAAATTACGTCTTTTGGATCAACAAAAGTAGTAAGTAATTTAGGATTTATGCCCAGTTGTGCTAACGCATTTGGAACAAGGTGTGAAGAGTGAATTGATTTAAAGCCTGAGAGATTATTTCATCAGCACAACAACTTAGTTCATTTATTAAAAACTTCATTGAAACAATTGCAATTGAAACAACAACAATATAAAGTTGTAGTTCCAGCATATAGAAGACCTACAGGTGAAAACGAGCGAAGATTTAACTCTTCAACTACCAATAAAGCTGCAATTGTAATTTTCGGAACAGAATATGACTTAAACCGAGAAACATACAAATAGTATGACGCTTTACAGCAGCGTTGGGCACGACGCAGTCTCCTTGAAGCACTAGGAAGAAGAAATAAAGATAGAAAAAACAACCGTTATCAGCGAGTCTCGATCGCGCACACTGCACCTGTTGCGTGCTCTGCGAGTGCGACGTGATCCGAATCGCAAGGACTCTGTTGTTGTTCACACTGCGAAGCGAGTTAATTGACGACTTAGCTTATTATGCGTCTGACTAACGCCAGTTGCCGAAAAAAAGCCTCAGAGTAATGGAAGCAGTGGCGTGCCCACCTCTGCTTTACAGTATCCAATCATTTGTTGAAAGGGGGAATATAGAATAGAATATGAAATCATTACTGGAGCACCAAAAAATAAGCAATTATCCTGATTTCAAGCCGGTTCTTTCTGGATTCGATTCGGTTTAAAGGTTATTAACTCTCAAACGTTTCCAAAAGCTATTTTCAAGTATGATAATGTTAAAAATTAGTGATCCGGCTCGAAGGACTCAATGAAAACTCGAATCCCATAAATTCTTAAAGTTTCTTAGCTGGAAACAAAGCAGGTCCTGTTCGGGCTTAAATGTGATAGTACCTTAAGATCGTCATCCGGCTCGAGGGACTCAAATAAGAAGCATCTCTAAGAAGTTCGGTGTTTAACTTGAAATAATATGTATCAACGGCTTCTTTAAGGGTTCTTAAACGTTGCGACTTGATTTAGTTGAGGAGGATTAAGTATTGCATATTATTTGAACTACTTAACCGAAATCTGTTTAGAAACAGAGCCGGTTCAGGTCGGGCTCAGGTTTGAAAGTTTCTTAGATATAATAATTTCGCTTTGTCATTCGGCTCGAAGGACTCAAAAAACCTGGGTTCTAAGAAGTTCGCTTGGATTTTACTTGCCTCAGAGCACGTTTAGTTAAGATTAAGACTCGTGATCCCGGCCCTTCGCTTTTAAAATAAAGTCGAAAAAGTGTTGCATGAAAAAGTCTTAAAGCAAATCTCTTGTACAAAGCGCGTAATGATCGTATAAGTCTTTTTTCGTTGTTTTTTTTTTTTGAGCAGGTCTCCTGCTCTGGATAGATTGGTATGAATGAATGTGGGCGTATACACAGAAGAGCATGAAAAACTTCAGTCACAGTTTCCCAACCGTTCGCCTCATTTCATTAATGGAACAAGCGCACACTCACACACACTCGAATGGTGTGCAGGGTATTGTGGATTCGCCCACGGTTGCCGCTGGCTGTCCGCCGTTTTGTGGCTTGGCTCTATGCATACGAGTTGGACGTATAATTCCTATGTATCTACAAATAAAATAAGTGTTCGAGTGTATCTATGTATCTATTATTTGCCCGACCGCCGACCGTTTGCGACGCAGCGCAACGAATTTGTATTTTTAGACACACAACTGTCTTCCTCTTCTAATTTGGCGCCGGTCCAAACAAAATTCAAGATTTTTGCAAAAATAATAGTAATAATAACAACAACAACAACAACAACAGCAGCAGCGGCAGGCGAGCTACCAAGCAAAACAGGCGATTCCATAGACTGCCAGCAGATGTATCTCTCATTCCCGCGCGCTTTTTCTCTCTCTTTCGCACACTATGGAAAATCCCAAGAAATTTGGAAATTACGAAAATTATTTTGTTTATTTATTTGAAAAAAAAACAACAAAAAATCAGGCTGCAGAAAACGCATAGCTAGAGTTACGCTGCCAACTACTTATGACTTGGTTAACCTTGAGTTAAGTGTTGCTTCATAAAATTGAAATGCGGAAAACAACTTAATCAGTTGATACTTTTGCAAATTGGGAGAATATCAAGTCGGAATAATGAATTTCACACCATTTCGGAATTTATTAAATAAAGTTAATAACTTTAGAAAGAATAATGCAAAGAGAAAGAAACAATTAGGAATGGAGAAAAGAAGGAGAAAGAGTAGCAAACTGACCAATAGATGGCGCCTCTTTTGGTACCATGTGGCGACATACTATCTCTAGCCAAGTGTGACCGCACACCATCGCTACGATAAGATTAAAACATCTACACCCCCCAAGTTTTACCTCTCTAGAAGAGGCGGCCAAGAGGTCCCCTATACAACCATTGTCATTTGCCAAAACGTCAAAGATCCTCTTGGACTTCTACCCAAAAAAAACCCAAACGTGATTTTCGGTTTTGCAAAAAAAAAATTTTATTATAGTTTTATTTGTTTATAACTTCTAAAATGAATATCTTTTAAACTAAAAAAGTCTCCATCTTTTTGAAAGCACCGTAATTCAAGTTATGTTTAGGGCAATAATTTGCATATCCTTAAAAGCAATATCATTGTGGTTAACACTGAGAAATAATTATGTATAAAATTTAGCAACAATTACTTAATATTATTAAAAAATTTAAAAATGTATTAAACTATGATTTAGATACAGTAAAATACTTTTCAGAAATATCAATAAGAAACCTGTGCGATAAACCAAACCTGACAAATCAAGATTTTAAAAAACCATTTTTATACCCTTGCAAAGGAGATTATAATTTTGCCCAGAAGTTTGCAACGCATAAAAATATTCATTTCCGACCCAATAAACTATATATATTCTTGATCAGGGCGACGAGCTGAGTCGATTAAGCTTTGTCCTTCCGTCTGTCTGTCTGTCCGTCTGTTTCTACGCAAACTCAGTTTGAAAGCTATCGAGCTGAAATTTCGTACAGAGTCGTCTTTTTACTGCACGCTGCTAATATGTCGGAACCGACCGGATCGGATGACTATATCTTATAGCTGTCATAGGAACCATCGGTCAAAAAATGGGTCTTAGTGAGAGAAACTTTTTTGTTTTCAATGTTAGCGTTCTTAAACTCGGCCATTATTAATATTATAGGCTTTCAGACAGATTTGCAAATTTTGGTCAAAATCGAATGACTATATCTTGTAGCTGCCATAGGAACCATCGGTCGGAAAATGGGTCTTACTGACAAAAACTTTTTTGATTTCAATGTAAGTGTCCCTAAACTCGTCCATTATTAATATTAAATGCTTTTAAACAGATTTGCAAACTTTGGTCAAAATCGGATGAATAAATTTTATAGCTGCCTTAGGACCGATCGGTCGGAAAATTTATCTTAGGGAAAATAACTTTTTTGTTTTCAAGGTGATTCTTAATATTACACGCTTTCAAACTAATTTGAAAAAGTTGATCGACATCGGGTGACTATATCTTATGGTTGCCATAGGACCGATCGGTTGAAAATAGTTCTTAGTAAGAAATTTTTTTTTTCACTGATTACTAATTCTGTATGCTTTCAAATATATTCGCAAAATTTGGTCGAAATCGGATGACTATATCTTCAGGCTGCCATAGGACCGATCGGTCGGAAAATGAGTCTTAGTGAGAATAACTTTTTTGTTTTAAATTTTAGCGTTCTTAAATTCGGCGATTTTTTTATTTTGATGTTTTCAAAAAGATTCGTGAAATTTTTTCGAATTCAGATGTTTATCTGTCGGAAAATGGGCTTTAGGTAGAAAATTTTTTGATTTTTATCTAAGCGTTCTTAAACTCTGAAATTTCAAAAACAGCATTTACAAGGGTATAAGAACTTCGGCACAGACGAAGTTAGCATGGTCTTCTAGTTTTCCATTTTTTCGTTTTTGACGATTTTTGAAATTGTTTATAAAATTACCAAAAAATTTTTTTGCAAACCCGAAAATCACGTTTTGGTGGGAGAGTCGAGATCTAATTATGAATTTTATTTATTAAAATCAAAAATGGTGCATTTTAAAACCGTTCGGTTTAAAAAAAAATCAAGAAAGAAAGTCGGTCAAGCCCGACTCTAACATACTCTGCACCCTTAATGTCGCAGCTCGCATTTGCTCACGAGTTATCTGCGCTCATCTCTATGTTTCACTCTCTCTCTCTCTCTCTCACTAAGATTGCCTCTGGTTGAACGGAATGCAGTGGTTATGGGCAAAAATTAAAAAAATAAACTTGATCTGCCTACAACTATAAGAAGTATATGTCCCATACATGTCAAATCTCTATATCTTACCACCTCTATGCGTTTATACAGACGGACAGACAGACAGACGGACATGGCTATATCGACTCGACTGTTGATGCTGATCAAGAATATATATACTTTATAGGGTCAGAAATGATTCGTTCTCCCTGTTACATACTTTTCACAAACTTAATATACTCTGTGTACCTTTGGTACCGAGTATAATGTCCCATATGCTATAGCTATCCGATTTGTATAAAACTTAGCAGAGTTGTGTGGTAGCATATAATATTGTTCAGTAGCAAGTTTGGGAGCGTTAGCATTGAAAACAAAAAAGTTTTTACTACTAAGACTTTTTTTCAGAACAATATTTTGTATGGCAGCTATACTATTTAGTTGACCGACTTTCATCCAACTTGGTGGAATTATGTAAAAGCATAGAAAACTTATAAATACGAGCTTTTGGGCAATTTTGGGTTGAAGACAAAAAAGTTTTTTTAACTAAAACTACTTTTTCGACCGATTGTTCCTATGGCAGCTATATGCTATAGTCATCCAATCCGACCGGTTTCGTCAAATGTGCAACGTCTTTGTACCAAAGGACTTCGTGCAAAGTTTGGTTAAGATAGCTCTTAAACTGACGGAGGAGATAGCATAGAAAGAGACGGACGGGCATGGCTATATCAACTCGGCTCGACATGCTGTTCAAAAATATATATACTTTATGCGGTCAGAGATGCTTCCTTTTATGCGTTACAAACATCTGGACAATTTTAATATACCCTCTACATGCTGAACCTATTCAAGTGCCGTGCAGTGTATATACCTTATGTGGTGTGGAAATGCGAGGAAAGAAACCATGAAAGGAGCAAGTTAATTTTGAAATTTAAAATTTAAAACAAATGTTGTCCAATCACTGGCCATTGAATTCTTTAGCTACGTTCTTTTCACCCCTGATAATACCCCTCCACAGAGACTGACTGAGTCAATCGCGGTACGTGGGTGCGTGTCTATTTCAATGAATTCGTTATAATTATTGAAAATGTGTGGGATGCGCCACCTTATCAATTAAATGGAAATTCACAAATTTGCACTTTTCGATTTCACTTAACATTTTCTTTTTTTTTCGAGCAGGATTTACTGCTCTCGTGGGTGGGAACGTGCTCAACGTGATCATTTGCTGACGGCCATGTAATGTCAAGAGTGTCATAAGCGGTCATTGTCAGATGCAGCAGACCTCCCGTTCTCCACTTGTGAAATGTACAAAATAATTAAAATGGAAAAGGGAAGGTATTTTTCATATTAAATAAATATCTATGTATATATCCATATGTATGCGTATGCATTTCCCTTAAATGCTTCATTGAGGGAAATGCGAAACACATGGAACCACAGAAGCGGCAGCATCAACCACAACAACAACAGTTGCAGCAATAATAATAATAATAATCCCCTGGAGAGGAGGTGGCCCTGTCCCGGGGTTCATTTGACCAAATTAATTATGAAGTTAATTACGAATACGAGTGAAATTCCAGAAAAAAAGAGGAATAATATTGGTTTGAAATGTGTGTGTCCAGTTTATTGCACACAAATATTATAATCCCCGCTGTCTCACATCTGTTGCACATACTTGCAAACACAGAGCACATCAGGTATCGAATGAATAAGTGGACTTATTAAGTATACGCCATGTGTCCAAAAAAAGTATGTAAAGTAAAAAATTGAAAATACTTATAGCTGGGCCAGAGCATTAGCAGAAAAGTAGTATTACCAGCAGCTGGTAGAAAAGAGAGCAAAGATGCATCGTTTAATCAGCACGGTCGCCAATTGTGTGGATTTGGTACAGTCGACACACATAAATAACACTTTATTACAGTTTATTGCATCGGATGGGAATGACAATGTAAAACACTACAACAACTATTACCCCAAATAAACAAATATCATGATAAATGCCCTTCAAAGTATGCCAAGTTTATAAATATAAAAAAATTCAGAAATATTCTAAGCCTTAAACTGCTCCGACCACCTGATTGAATAATCAGATTGAATTATGTATGACTCTGCGGTTACTGTCCATGAACTATCTAGTTCAAGAAGAAAATTATTAATGATAATAATGTTTGCATACTTTGATGGGCATTCATCATCGTATTTTTTTTTTTTTTGTGTTTATATTAACAATTTTCATTTAGTCAAGGTATCGAACAATTTGATCTAGTGCAAGCAAAACGGTTAACAGGTTTGTTTTAGCGTTTTCGAAAAAAACACTACATCGGTTTCAGGGCCACCTCTTTTTAATTCCCAAGAGTATCTCTGAATGGCAAAACTAAGTATTCTTCATTTTCTCCAACTAGTTAACCCTCTTTTCAGTCCTTTCCATAAACTTTTTTGTCACATTCACTAAAACATTCTTCACAAATTAACTGTTAAATATTGTGGCGCAGCTATGAGAGAGAAAAAAGCGCATAAATATAATTGAATCAAAATGTTCAACGTTTTTTTAATCTGATTTTTTTTTTCCAACGATAACAATGTTATCAGAGTATTTTGTTGGTTACTGAACACACAAAAAAAAAAAGGAAACCGAAAATAAAAAATTGAGCACAAATCAAAATGTAGTTGGTAAAAACTCTCGACGAGGGTTTCTGGCCGGCTGTCTGGTCCAACTGTCCATCTGGTTCGCCCGACTGTTGCAATGCAAAAATGCAAAAAAATAGTACAAAAACAAGCAACAAAATAAAATGGTAGGAAAATCAAACGCAATGTGAGGGAAGGAGGCAATGTCCATGCGGACAAATGGTTGGTACGAAGCCAAAAATACTCAGTGAAAATTTTAAAAAAATTGTGATATATCTTGAAATTGTTTTCCGTTATAGGCCGATTATACCTTGAATCAAGATGAGTTTTTATTTCAGGCATAAATTTAGAATATTATGACCTTACCAAATTTTAATTATCCTAACGTAACGTGAAGTGATGTAACATAACGTAACGCAATGTAACGTAACCTAACCTTAACTTGCCTTACCTTCCTTGCCTACCTACCTAGACCTAACCTAGACCTAACCTAGACCTAACCTAGACCTAACCTAGACCTAACCTAGACCTAACCTAGACCTAACCTAGACCTAACCTAGACCTAACCTAGACCTAACCTAGACCTAACCTAGACCTAACCTAGACCTAACCTAGACCTAACCTAGACCTAACCTAGACCTAACCTAGACCTAACCTAGACCTAACCTAGACCTAACCTAGACCTAACCTAGACCTAACCTAGACCTAACCTAGACCTAACCTAGACCTAACCTAGACCTAACCTAGACCTAACCTAGACCTAACCTAGACCTAACCTAGACCTAACCTAGACCTAACCTAGACCTAACCTAGACCTAACCTAGACCTAACCTAGACCTAACCTAGACCTAACCTAGACCTAACCTAGACCTAACCTAGACCTAACCTAGACCTAACCTAGACCTAACCTAGACCTAACCTACCTAACCTAGACCTAACCTAGACCTAACCTAGACCTAACCTAGACCTAACCTAGACCTAACCTAGACCTAACCTAGACCTAACCTAGACCTAACCTAGACCTAACCTAGACCTAACCTAGACCTAACCTAGACCTAACCTAGACCTAACCTAGACCTAACCTAGACCTAACCTAGACCTAACCTAGACCTAACCTAGACCTAACCTAGACCTAACCTAGACCTAACCTAGACCTAACCTAGACCTAACCTAGACCTAACCTAGACCTAACCTAGACCTAACCTAGACCTAACCTAGACCTAACCTAGACCTAACCTAGACCTAACCTAGACCTAACCTAGACCTAACCTAGACCTAACCTAGACCTAACCTAGACCTAACCTAGACCTAACCTAGACCTAACCTAGACCTAACCTAGACCTAACCTAGACCTAACCTAGACCTAACCTAGACCTAACCTAGACCTAACCTAGACCTAACCTAGACCTAACCTAGACCTAACCTAGACCTAACCTAGACCTAACCTAGACCTAACCTAGACCTAACCTAGACCTAACCTAGACCTAACCTAGACCTAACCTAGACCTAACCTAGCTAACCTAGACCTAACCTAGACCTAACCTAGACCTAACCTAGACCTAACCTAGACCTAACCTAGACCTAACCTAGACCTAACCTAGACCTAACCTAGACCTAACCTAGACCTAACCTAGACCTAACCTAGACCTAACCTAGACCTAACCTAGACCTAACCTAGACCTAACCTAGACCTAACCTAGACCTAACCTAGACCTAACCTAGCCTAACCTAGACCTAACCTAGACCTAACCTAGACCTAACCTAGACCTAACCTAGACCTAACCTAGACCTAACCTAGACCTAACCTAGACCTAACCTAGACCTAACCTAGACCTAACCTAGACCTAACCTAGACCTAACCTAGACCTAACCTAGACCTAACCTAGACCTAACCTAGACCTAACCTAGACCTAACCTAGACCTAACCTAGACCTAACCTAGACCTAACCTAGACCTAACCTAGACCTAACCTAGACCTAACCTAGACCTAACCTAGACCTAACCTAGACCTAACCTAGACCTAACCTAGACCTAACCTAGACCTAACCTAGACCTAACCTAGACCTAACCTAGACCTAACCTAGACCTAACCTAGACCTAACCTAGACCTAACCTAGACCTAACCTAGACCTAACCTAGACCTAACCTAGACCTAACCTAGACCTAACCTAGACCTAACCTAGACCTAACCTAGACCTAACCTAGACCTAACCTAGACCTAACCTAGACCTAACCTAACTGCCAAATCAACTGCTGCATTACAAAAATTTCATAAGCGCCCGTTTAACTGTCTGTTTAAGGACCTTTAGCGAATGTTTAGCGAATATTAAATTGAAGCTCAGTTTTTGACACGAAAAGTTTGGTTTTTAGGTACATTTACGTACATTCATCGAATGTATAGCAAGTGTTATTGCTCACTTTGCAAACTAGAAAGTTGGATCGATCATATACCCCAACAGCTACCCTATTTGATAGTATACACACACTCTATAAGCACCTAGCTTTCCATTTCCAGTTTAAAAACTGAAAACGATAGAATGGAGCGTATAAACCGAAAATGGAAAATATGTGCAGCATTAATTTTACCGTTACGGCACAATCAGGACGCACAGACTGCGACTGCAGACTCCTTTCTGTTGGGTGTGGGTGGGTGTGGGCTTTGGGTTTGGTCAGTGGTTGGCAGGGAAGCACCGTACATGCAATATACACAATCAAAATTCCATTCTGTGTCATGGCTCATGCATCCAGAGATTCAGGCTGCGGCCTGACTGCCTGGCCGGTGGGTGGCAGTCATTCAGTTAGTCATTCAGCCGAAGCATTTAGTCAGTCAACCAGGCGAAGGATGGACATGGTGCACTGTCTGTCTGTGAAGCATTTCCATTTCGAAATCACAGAGAGAGAAAAATATAAAAGTTACCGAGAGACAGAGACGGAGACGGAGAAGAGAAGGGCATTCCATTCCTTATAAACAAAAATTTGTGCATTCCTTGGTGGTACACGGCTCGATGGCAAATACAATTTTTGATTTGTGCCAAAATAAAATTGTGCAATCTCTCTCCATCCAGTCAACCGTCATCCGTTTGATTCTGTTCTTTGAAATTTGAATTCTCGCTGGGTGCACTTTTTTTTGTGTGCTGGTGAAGCCGCCGACGCCACCAATCAAAAAGGCAGGCGGCGGCAAGCGGCGTTGATGGCGACGGCGCCCTCTCATTGTTGTTAATTTAAATGTCCAGCCAAAGAGAGAGCCTGACTCCATCTGCAGTTGCTGCATCTCTATCTCCTGGACAGGACGGGGCGGACGCACACACACATACACACACACATGTTAATTAACAATTTTGTTTGAATTCCAATTTAAAGTGGGAAATGTTTGAGAGAGTTGCAGTGACCCACCGACCAACCCTTCCTTCTTCACGCTGCATACTGGAGCAGGAATTTTTTCCGGGGATTTGAAAAACAAAAAAAAGTCCAAAGCGAATTGGTTCAAAAAGTGGTCACCAACAGATTATCCACAATATTTGAGAAGGTTAAGAATTTCCTGCAACATTTAAGACAACGTCCATACAGAAAGAAGTGTGTATGAATGAGGTCGGAAAATTCCAACTGGCTCTGTGCTTAGACAAACTAAACGTTCAGCTTATGGCGCTGCCAACTTGTGCTGAAGAATCAGCTGATTCCTTTTAAGTTTCAAAGGAACTAAATTGAATTTTTTCATCTTTACTTCAAAAACCACTTTTAGCTTAAGATCGCGCCCCGTGGCTGAAAACATACAAAAATCAGAACCACACAGAAAGAAGTTACGCGCTGTATGAAACTTTAACAGTATTTTCATTTTTATCAGGAAAAAGTCATAGGCTATGTTCCAAGTCTGTAAAGTCGGTTCGAAAGCGGTTCAGTATCTCAAGAATTAAATATTTGAAATTCGACATTTTACAGTTACAATACCGCTTTTGAACCAGAGTGAATTGGTTTAAAAGTGTTTCAGAGAGAGTAAAGCAATTAACTGTAGGCTGGTGATAACTAGTGATGAAAACAGTCAGTTTGAACCGGTTTGAAAGTTTTCCAGAGTCATATCTCAGTAAGGATTTAAGCAGCGGTGGGCAGCAAAATCAACGGAAAGGGTACAACAGCATTTTTTTTTGTGTCATTTGCTTTCGATCGCGCTGATCGCGCGCTGTGTTTGTTGTAAAATGCTATGGCGTTGTGGGCTTAGATAAATAATGGGGCTATGAGGTTGCCCACCGCTGGACTTTAGCTATGAACTTAAGATTTGTTCTTTGGGTTAATTATTTGAAGTTAAATATTTTTCCAAAACAAAACCGATTCCGTACCAGTTTGAATCGGTTAAAAATTGGTTCTAAGCCATATTTCGGAAAGTATTTAAGCTGTTGGGCTTAAAATTGAAGTTTGGCTTGGTTATTGTGAGTAAATTTCAAATCAAAAATGGTTCCGAACCAGCTTGAACCGGTTAAAATGTGGTTCTGAGCCACATCTCGGAATGTATTAAGCTGTTGGGCTTAAAATTGAAGTTTGGCTTGGTTATTGTGAGTAAGTTGCAGTTCGTAAATGGTTCCAAACCAGTTTGAACCGGTTCCAAAGAGGTTCAGGTACATATCTCAGAAATTATTTGAGCTATGAACTTCAATTCATAAATTTCAGTTCAAAAACTGTTCCGTACCAGTTTGAACTGGTTCAAATTTGGAGTTTGCGTTGATTATTGTGAGTAAGTTCCAAATCAAAAATGGTTCCGAACCAGTTTGAGCCGGTACAAAAGTGGTTCAGTTGTATACCTCAGAAATTACATGTGCTATGAATTCAAAATTTGGAATTTGGGTTGGTTATTTTGTGAAAGTTTCAGATCAAAAACGGTACCGAACCAGTTTGAACCAGTTCAAGAGGATTCTGTGGTTTTTCTCAAACATTATTGAAGCTATGAATTTGAAATTTGGTGTTTGGTTACACTGGCAATATGAAGTTGGACATTTTACTGGTTCAAGACCGCTTTCGAACCAGTTCAAAAGAGCTCAGAGTCATATCTCAAAAGTTTTTTAAGCTATGAACTTAAAAAAGTAATTTTTCCAAAACAAAACTAATTCCGAACCAGTTGAAACCAGTTCATAAGTGGTTCAGAGTCAAATACCAGAAATTATTTAAGCTATGAACTTAAAATTTGGAGTTTGGTTTAATAATTTGCAAACAAAACCGGTTCCGAACCATTTTGAAGCGGTTCAATAGTGGTTGACAAACATACAATGAACTTAAAATTTGATGTTTAGTTTGGTAATTTGTAGTTAAATATTTTTCTGGATAAAATCCAGTTCTGAACCATTTGGAACCAGTTCATAAGTGATTGAGAGCCATATTCCAGAAATTATTTAAGCTAATTTGGAGTTTGGTTTAACAATTTGGAAACAATACCGGTTCCGAACCAATTTGAAACGGTTCAAAAGTGGTTCACAGCCATATAATGAAGTTAAAATTTGATGTTTAGGCTGGTAAATTGTAGTTAAATATTTTACTGGATAAAATCCAGTTCCGAACCAGTTCAAAATTGGTTCAGAGTCATTTCTCAGAAACAAATTAAGCTAATTTGGAGCTTGGGTTGGTAATTTAAAACAAGTTTCAAAACCAAACCGCTTTAAAACCATTTTGAACCGCTTCAATAGTGGTTTAAAGTCATGGTATGAGCTTAAAATTTGGTTTTTAGGTTGGTAATTGAATCAAGTTCAGTCGTGATCCAGTTGGAACCGTTTCATAAGTGGTTCACAGCCATAGAATGAACTTAAAATTTGATGTTAGGGTTGGTAATTTGTAGTTGGATATTTTCTTAAATCAAATCCAGTTCCAAACTAATTGGAACCGGTTCAAAAGTGGATCAGATTCATATGTCCAAAATTATTTAAGCTATGGACATTAAATTCGGAGTTTGGGTTGGAAATTTATAACAAGTTCTGAACCAGCTTGGTTCACAGCCATATAAGGAACGTAAAATTTGACTTTCGTTTGAAACCGTTCAAAAAAGGTTCAGCTCCATTTAGCAGAATTTATTTTATTTTCCAGACTATTGGTTCCAGACCGTTTCCGTACCAGTTTGAACCTATTGAAAAATGCTTCAAAGCCATAATTAACTAAAACCGTCGCGTGGCAATCCACGGGCCTGTTAACCTCTATTGTCTGGCGATGCACAAATTTCGTTTTCATTTGATTTTGTGGCACGTTTTTTATGCTGCTTTTAATATACACAAGTGTAGATACATATATATATATATATGTAGGTATATATCGCCGTTGTTGTTCGCATTCGCACTCGTATTTCGTCAACCAAAATCGCTGGTCTGGTCGTCGCTGCTCCATCGGATTACACAAACACAAACGGCACCAACTGCAAAACTGCAACTGCAACATCGATGCAAGCTTGCGCTTGTGTCTGTTGCGCAATCTGCGCAACCGTAACAGATGTTTTTGTTGTTGTTTTTATGGTTTATACAATCATTTGTTGCATTTACCATTTTTCCAATATTTATGTCTTTATGAAAATTTCAAAATTTGCACATTTTGCACTCAATTCGTGTGGTACGGTTTGTTGTAGGTGTTGCAAGCATAATGCAACATATATGTATACTCACAGCCCCGCGTTTTTTGCTTGGGCATGATTAGTCAGCGATGAGCACCCACTCGAAGACTGTACAAATATACCAACATATGTAGCTACATGTGTTTCCACTGTCCCGCCATGGTCTAAAGCTCAACTTGAAATTCAGTAATTTTTTTTGCTAGAGTTTGCAGAATTTTATTTACAATCAGCGTTATTTTGCTCTCTCTCTCGGCTCTTTGCTGTTTTTGTTTTTCGGGCCATAATTCACAGCTAGCCCCCCCTTTCCACCGCCTAAATCCCCTTTGGGTAAACAAAACGTCCAATGTGATTCATGCCGTTTAGAATCCAGCGCCAGGAACATACACAAATACAAGTAGCTGAGCCGCTGGGGAGGGCAAAAGCGCATAATTTGATGACAACCACAGCAAACTATGTGACTTTTCACAGTTTATTTGTGCGAAATAAATCGCATGCAGTTTGCAGAATTATCACGGTGACATGTCTTCGAGACGTGCACAAATGACAAATGTCTCCCCAATTGTGCAAATAATCAACCTGAAAAAGAGCACTCTACAAATGCAAAAGAGCACCCGAAGGCAAGGGAAGGCCGTTAGAAAAGCGCTTGACATTAAATATGTAACTAGAAAGCCCGTGGCTGTCCATCGATACACTCAGGGAAACAAGCAGACGAATGGTTAGCTTCTCATGAGGGAAATGAACAAGCTTGAACCGGCTGGTAATCGCTTTCCACATTTGAATGTTTCTAACCAAAATTACAAATTTTCAGTCCTTCAATCAAATAGATACTGAACCGGGTTCACTTTGGCTTGGAACCCATATTAGACCAGTAAAATGTCTAACTCCATATAAACAAAATCAATAATACCAAGCCATCCACCAAATTTGAAGTTCAGAGCGATAGGACCCGTCCCGATCACGACCAACAATTTTCAATTCAATCACCTCCCGATCCCAACCCAAGTCTAAGCCGAGCCGTCCCCGATTCAGACCAAAAATATGTTTTTAAGAATTGAAGACAGTTTTTTATACAAAATTATAAGAAAATAAATTTTCACCAGAAAACATACCTTCGATTGTAGAAAGTGACTGCAAATCCTTTGTCATTAAAGCAGAAAAGCTGCTGTAGAGCTAGATTTTGCGATGACTTTAGGTGGAACTTTTCTTTTCATGAAATGGTTCAAAATGGGTTACTTTTCGCTTGTGGCATCGCTGCATTTGTGTGCATCTGTGTCGGTGTAATCCACTTTAGTGTTGGGTAAAGTTTGTTCATTTCACTGAACATGTTCACTTGTTCTGTTTTTTTTTTTCTAAGTGAGTCAACTCACTTAAATTGCTCACTTGTTCAGTTGTTCTTGTTCAATTAATCTAGGTCAGTGCCGGACAAATGGGGAGGACAAAAAAGTGTGCTTGTGTTGGTGAGCAAGAGAACTCTCTCCAGACTACAGCCGTTTTACTTGCAATTCAGTGTTCACCGATTCACACAACCATGAGATCGGCTCGCGTTTGCGTAAAAACACGACTGACTTCGGCTCCTGGTAGCCGGCTCTGTTCTAGGTCTATGGCGGAAGGTTGTGTGAGCGTACGATTTTTTTGTTTTTTTTCTGTTTTGCCGTCGGTGATTTCAAAGGGGTGGGTTTCTGTAGCACTGATCGCTTAATTATTTTGGTTGTTTCTGCATGGCTTTTTTGGTCTACACACATAAATATCTAATTTGTGAGAATGTGCGTCGTTTACTCTTGCGCTCAGTCTCAGAGAACAGCTCTTAGAACAACTCAATAAAAACTCAGATCAAGACAGACTGAACAAGATAGATTGATCAAGAAAAACTGAACAAGACTCGTTGAACAAAATTTAACAATTGAAGAAGAATCTGTTCACTTGTTCAGTTTAAAGAACAACTCAGTTTTGTCCACTTACTCATGAACAACCCAACACTAGTCCACTTGTGACATGGCGGCCTGCATATGGCAACACATCTTTGCACTTCACACAAAGCACAAAATCCACCTGCTTTTTACTGACTTCTATCAATTTAAAGTTTTTTACACTTCTAATTTGGATAATAACAGTTTCAAGTTATTAACAATCGGCCCTGTTCCGAATTCCGAGTCGGTTTTCGTGTAAACGTTTGCAAGTGGAATTCCAATTGAAAAATGTTACATGGAAGTTGACAATCATATCACACATGCTTTTATAAGTCTGCCCATTTGTTGGATTCGTATGTAAGTGTGACCATTTTTGAATTCGGATGTAAGTGTGACCATTTTGTATCGCTAAATTGTGTTCATTGCTGTGCTTAAACTGGCTGAGGCCAATCAAAATAAGCCGGGACCTGGAAAATGTCGGGATTTTGCACTTACTTTGTCCCGTCCCGATCCCGACTATGCTTATGTTTATCACGTCCCGTCTCCATGCCGACCAACAATTTTTAAATCAATCCTGTTCCGGCCGATCCCGCACTCTTTGTCGGGTCCCAGCGGGTATCCTGCGGTATTTCCGTCCCGCGCCCACCTCTTATGTACACTCAAAGAAAACAAGCAGAATTTCATACTTAAATCAAGTAAGATCGACATCAGACTAAAAAATTTTGATCCAAGAACGAATTTCTTGAGTCAGGTATGAGAATTTTATACCGAATTGTTTAATACAAGAGATTTTAAAGTAAACTCACCAGCTACTTATCCTTACATGAGAAATGCGCTTACAAATCAAATTAAGAGCGAATTCAGCTCGATTTCTAGACACATTTTTTTAAAAGATGAAAAAAGCGTTCTTTCTTAAATTACACTAGGCAACAAGATTCAGTATATTGAAGTGTTGGTGGTGATTCCAGATGATTTTCGTGTGCTTAACAGAAATGGTCCATCACGTCGAGATTTAGATTTGTGTTTAAAGTTGAAAAAATGGCATTTTATACACTTTTTAGAAGCGTTTTGTGGTGAACCTATACTCTTGGTTTGACTTTTGTTGATATTATCGTAAAGTACTATTTCTTAGCTTTAAAATAAATTATCCCAAAGAATTGTACGACCATTTGGAACACATATAATAAAACAACAAAATTGTCCACAGCCCAAAGCTAAGCCTTGAAAAAACAGTACAACAGGCTGGTAATTTGTATAGAGTTTCAATAAAAATTTTCAACAACTCCCATTGCATACTTTATGGCAGCAACAATATATTCGATTTTTTGTGAAAAAACTTAAAATGGTATATATTCATTGAAAAAAATCGTAGAAATGTTTGGGATAGTTTATTTCAAAGTTAAGGAGGAGTACTTTACTATAATATCAAAGAGAGTCAAAACAAAAATGCAGGTTCCCCACCAAACGAACCTAAAAAGGGTCAATATAGGCATTTTTTCCACTTTAAGCTAAAATTACAAAAAAAAAAAATTTAGACGTGAAAACAGATTCGTGTTCAGCGCACGAAAATCATCTAGAATCACTACTAACCCTTCAATATATTGGAAAAAGTCTAATTTTGTTGCTTTGTGTTATTCGTTCTACTCTTTTCTAGGTGTACTCAAATAATGGTTCTTCTTTGTTCTTAAAACTAATCTTTGGACTTATTTTAAGTATGAAAATTCTTATTTTAAGAGTAAGTCAGAATCGACTTAATACTATTACCACCTAAAAGTTTGATCATGAAAATTTAAAAATATTTCGAAACGGTTTAAAATCAAATATTTTGTACTTGAAAAGAGAATGTTGTGCTCCATCATCAGCAGCAAGAGGACTGGCAAGTGACCCATTTCTATGAAAATCAGTCTCATCATAAGTACAGTTTGCCCTCTCTCTCTCTCTCTCTCTCTCTTTCTCCATCTCTTTGGCTCGTTGAAGATGCTGCTAAAGCAGCTGTGGGATAGCATAGAGGAGGAACAGTTGCCCTTGTGCTGTTGTTTTTATCTTTCTTGTTACAAAATCAATTTTCCACAAATTAATGAGAGTCGCATTTTTTTCATGTTGCTCTTTTCTTTGCCTTTTCATCCCCTCCGACACCACCACCGCCACCGCCGCCACCGCTCACGGTGCTTTCAAAAGCGCGAAACGGGCAGCAGCAGCAGCAGCGCAAGTTGTTCAAAAAGGATTCTTCCCATCCAAAGTTGTTTCTTTTCTCTGCACAAGATAAAAATATTTTTTAATGTTTTCTTGAGCACAGAGAATAATTTCAGGAATGTCACGTTGTAGCGTTCTTTGACTCGGCTCTCGTGAGCGCTCCTTGTATGCATTGCGCATTTATTTTGGCTCCTTGGGCTCGCTCGGGCTCCAAACATTGCCATCTCGGCTGGTATGGGATAAAGAATTTCTTATATAGCAACAACTGCTGCATAGCATTCATACGTCTGTCTGTCTCCGCTGGGCTGGGGCTGGCACTGGGGCTGGGACTGGGCTGGTGAAGTGGAGTTTTGCACTCTATGCATATCCATGAGATTGCAACGCGCTGGGGAACGGGAGCGGAAACACCACGCTGGCAAGGGCAACGATAAACGTTTCTTAGTTTGCGTCTTCCTTTTTTTTTCGTTTGAAAAATTTTTTTACTTAACCCCTTATCGCGCTCGCTCCCGCCAAAAAGAACTAAAAGCCACCGCCGCCTGCTCCACACACACACACATACACACAATACACCGCCGCAGCGGTGTCCGCTGTGACCGCCGCATTTGGTCGTCCCGCGTCTTAAATTAAAAGCTTTTTGTCTTTTTTTCGGTGTTTTGCGCCCCATCAAAAGCGAAAAAAAAACAAATCATGAAATACTTTTGAATGTGTCGACCAAAAAATAAACTAGAAAGAAGCCAGCCTTAATGACCATGTCAAAGTTATACCATATATGAAGTACTTTGATGCTGCTAGAGTGAACTTACTTACCAAATCCGATATCATTTCTTAAAACAAAAACAAAAAACCAGGACCAAACTCCTGCTGTACTCATGTATTGTCTAGCTTAAACCCTGCGTGGTGAGGAAGATAGAAGTTTTGTGAACCACTATCAGCCATAACTTGCCGCAAGTGAACCAGGTCCAAATATTCCTGGAGCACGGCATCATATTGGGATTTTAGTTGGGGATTTCTTTTGAGACGATTCTCATTTTTGAAGAACTGCGCCATTGCTATAGACCTGAAATGACCCAACGTGATTTGGTCTGCATTACGGAATGGCAAAACGAGAAGACCAAGCTAACTTCGTCTGTGCCGAAGTTTTTATACCCTTGCAAATGCTGTTTTTGAAATGTCCGAGTTTAAGAACGCTTACATTTTTCTAACACAAATCCCATTTTCCGACAGATTTCGACCAAATTTCGCGAATATTTTTGAAAACATATCAGATTAACAATCGCCGAGCTTAAGAACGATAAAATTGAAAACAAAAAAGTTTTTCTCACTAAGACTCATTTTCCGACCGATCGGCCCTATGGCAGCCTTAAGATATAGTCATCCGATTTCGACCCAATTTTGCGAACTTATTTGAAAGCATATAAAATTAGTCATCAGCTGGTTTAAGGACGTTAACATTACAAACAAAAAAAATTTCTTACTCAGAACCATTTTCGACCGATCAGTCCTATGGCAACCATAAGATAAAGTCACCCGATGTCGATCAACTTTTTCAAATTAGTTTAAAAGCGTTTAATATTAATAAACACCGACCTTAAGAACGATTTACTTGAAAACAAAAAAACATTTTCACTAAGACCCATTTTCCGACCGATGGTTCCTATGACAGCTATAAGATATAGTCATCCGATTAAGACCAAAAATTTAAAATCTGTTTGAAAACATATAATATTAATAATGGCCGAGATTGAGGGAGCTAACATTGAAAACATAAAAGTTTTTCTCACTAAGACCCATTTTCCGACGGCTGGTTCCTATGACAGCTATAAGATATAGTCATCCGATTTTGACCCAAATTTGTAAATCCGTTTGAAAGCATATTATAATAATAATAACCGAGTTTGAGGGCGCTAACATTGAAAACAAAAAAGTTTTTCTCACTAAAACCCATTTTCCGACCGATGGTTCCTATGACAGCTATAAGATATAGTCATCCGATTTCGACCAAAGTATGCAAATCTGTTTGAAAGCATTTAATATTAATAATGGCCGAGTTTGCGTAGAAACAGACAGACGGACGGACAAAGTTCAATCGACTCAGCGGGTTGCCCTCATCAAGAATATATATAGTTTATGGGGTCGGAAATGAAAGTTTCTATGGGTTGCAAACTTCTGGGCAAAATTTAATACCCTTTGGCCAGGGTATAAAAATAGTAGTCCAATGAACGAGGTTCGGGCCATAGCCACGTTAATTCTGCGTTCATTAATCAGCAAAATCGGTTCAGTAGAACTTGAGAAAAGCTGCGAACCAATTTAAAACAAGAAAGAAAGTCGGTCAAGCCCGACTATAACATACTCTGTACCCTTAACGTCTCAGCTCGCATTTGCTCACGAGTTATACGCGCTCATCTCTAAGTTTCACTCTCTCTCTCTCTCTCTCTCACTAAGATTGACGTTCAATAGAATGCTGCGGTGGTGGGTGGGGTGGTGCTGGGTGTTTATTGGCCGTTTTTTGCTCATAACTTGAGTATCGTTCATCCGATCTTTATCATTCTTTCAGCAAATCGATAAATAATTTTATTTACAAGGTATCTCTAGAAGGTACGAACGATCTATCTTCAAAACTGTAGGAGATATGACGTTTTTTCCAAATTGCGGGGGCGGGAGGGGGCGTGGCAAAAATTGAAAATAAACTTGATCTGCCTGCAAGTATAAGAAATATATGCCCCATACATGTCAAACCTCTATCTCTTACCATCTCTGAGATCTCTTCGTTCATACGGACGGACAGACGGACAGACGGACGGACGGACGGACGGACGGACGGACAGACGGACATGGCTATATCGACTCGGCTGTTGATGCTGATCAAGAATATATATACTTTATAGGGTCGGAAATGATTCCTTCTCCCTGTTACATACTTTTGCACAAACTTAATATACTCTATGTACCTTCGGTACAGAGTATAAAAAGGGGGTTTAGAGAAAAAATTATCAAAATCGGTTCAACAGTTCTCCAGAAATTTAGATCAAAGTGCATCAAGACAGGGTGAAAAAAAAATCTCATCAAATTTCTTAGTACAATTTTTTTTTCAAATACAACTTTTTTAAAAATTGCAAACATTTCATAACTTTAATTGAAGTTTTTTGATAAAAAGAGAAAACCTGGTACTTTGAAAAATACGTGGGTTGATGAAAATCTTTTTCATATACGAGAGTCGGAAAAAAAATTGATTTTAAGTTTTACAGGATGAGTTTGTGGCCCTAATAGAACGTTTAAGTTAAAAACGAATCGAAAAACCGGAAGCGGGCCTTAAAGAGCTTAAAATACGTGTACAAACTGAAATTCAGTTCAATAGTGTAAAAACCAATAAAGTTGGTTTCAATCGGTCAGATCGGCTATATAAAACAATGGTCCAAATCGAACCCAATTTTGTAAGTCATATTGGGAGCTAAAAATACAAGAACAAACCAAATTTCAGCTCAGTAGCGTAAGAAACAACAAAGTTCAAGCAAAATCTGCCAGATCGGTTATATGGTAGCTATATAAAATATTGGTCTAAATTGAGTGAATTTATGCGAGTCGTTTGTGGGGTCCAAAATATGCGTACAAGCCAAATTTGGGGTAAATATATTAACAACTAGAGTTTATGCCAAAATGAGGCAACAAAAACCCCCCCTAACATTTCATTGGTCCTTTAAGTCGGATAATATCCTCTTACACCGAATCTTTGGAAATCCATCTCCTCACATTGTCATACCCTTTACTCAAGGGAAGAAATGTTTAACAGCCTTCCCATATGGTTAATAACAGAGCATTAACATTATGTTAGCATATACTTTATAGTATTTATTTGACAAATAAATTTCTTTACAAGAGCTAAAGCTCAAATAATTATTTTTCCAATTCCAAGAAGTACTTTAGCACCTCTTTCTGATCACATCAAGAGTTTATCAAAAATCCTTAAAAAGAAAGTGAATATCAAATGGTAAAGCAACGACTTATAAGTGTTAAAACTTAAGACAACAATTTGGTTTTTCTGATTAACGAAACCCAAAATAAATATAAACAAGTGGTTAAGAATTTATTCAATAAATATTCCCACATAAATATTTATGTTATAAATCGCCCAATAAAGTTGTTGATAAAAAAAAAATTGCTGATCAAAGAAGAAAAATAAAACCCTCATCCGGCGGCTGAATAACAATCACAAATCAACGAAAGTTAGTTAAATTTGCTAAAATCAAAAAAAAAACAAAAACACACAGAACAAAAACACAGACAAATAAGAAGTTGGCAACCGCCGGAAGACAGTCAAAGCCGACGCATACAAGTTGTCCAAAGGGAGACGGGGGGAAGGGGAGGCTCTGGGGCTCTTGGGCTCCCCGGCTATGGCGGCAAAAATAGCCAAAGCCAACATGGCGGATGTTGCATGGAATTTATTTTTACTTTAAAGTCAAGAATTTTTGAAATTCCTGAACGTTGAAAAATGTTTAAAACGACAAAAACAAAAGTATGCACCCCATGAGTGTGTGTGTGAGTGTGTGAAGACATGAAAAAGGGCCCCAGCTAAGGGGAGAGATACATTGTCTAAAGATATAAAAGATTCATTTGACCGGCCGGCAATTCTACTTAAATGACAGAAACAGCTGATGCGCCTGAGAGTGGCAAAAATACCTTGATCCAACGACAACAACAACCACAACTACAACCTCTGGCTAGCAGATCAATTTCCAGCACCCGGTTCTTCTTAACTTGAGTGAGCAAAAGCTTCAATCAAGCATAACGAATGTACTTTGCATTTGTCCCTCCATTGGTTTGTTCAAGTCTTAAGGTCACTTGATGTCCACGTCAGCTTTTCGATGACAGCTGTTGTCCTTCGCTCGAAGCGACAAAAACCTTCAATTAACTATTGCATTGGGCTATTGTCAACCCATGAGAGACCACATAAGTCCATGATTTATTTATATAAGAAAATTGCTTCATTTTGCATTCATAATGGAAACTGAACCAGTGCACACAATAATCGAAGTGGCAAGGTGAAATTGTTAAAACATGAGGGAAAATCATTTGTCAAAGAACAACAACAAACACTATAAAGAGTTGGAACAACAACAATTGTGCTCATGGAGCAACTAACAAAACAACAAATACCAATTTCCAAGTTTCTTAATCAAAAGCCAGTTAGATAGATGGAACTAGGTTTTCTAGGTATAGAAAATTCAACCTCAATGATTTAATTAAATTTTAATTAGAACAATAACCAAAATATTTGCTGAATTTGATAGAAAACAACTTTTAATGAGATAATAATGAGATTAAATTAGAATTTATGTGCAACTTACGGCTTTGCAAAACTGAAGAAATGAACTTGAACGTTTTTGGATGCTCAAGAAAGGGTCATATTCCCAGATAATGGAATGTAAATATTACCAAAGCCAAGATTCTCTTTTTAAAGGATTTACAGTTTAAAGTAAAATTCAAAAAAAAATTCGAAAATTTACAGTTTTGAAGGTACCATGAACGTTGTTCAGCAGTCAAGGCACCCAAAGTAGAGCATTTTTGCGATACCTGCAGGAAGTCTTATTTTGGACCATTTTTAGCAGATGCGTGCGTTGTGAAGGCTATGTTTCTGATTCCTGGTACCTTTTGACTTATTTTTTTTGTTATTCGCTTTGTATTTTTTTATTTTTTTTTTAATTTAATTTAATTTATTATGAGCTCTAGAGAGCCTATATTATTGTGCAAGTCACAAAAAGTACATCAATTGAGGGCGCTTACATAAAATGAGACATTATTGCTTTATTGTTTTAAGACTATTAGACACACAAATAAAAAATGTGTGGCACAACCCACGAATAGGCAGAAATGTGTAAGGATGCAGTGGAAAAGGACGAAGAAGTCAATAAATTCGACGAATATGAAACGAAATGTAATGTTAAAGCCTTTTTTAAAAGCACGTTTTTTTTAGAGAAATGCTCTTTTACGGACGTTCGACTGAGGGACTAAAACTAGAACAATTTTGTTTTTGAGACTTAGCATTTTGTATTAGCAAAGTCAATCGCTTTCACCATGTGCCGTAGCAGTGGGTTTTGTGTTTGTGGGTGTGTGGAGTGGGAAGCTGTGCGGGCTGGAAGAGGGGTTAACAATGACATAACGGTGACTTATCAGTGACTTAACAGTGTCTTAACAGCTACTTTACAGTCATTTAAGAGTCACTTAACAGTAACTTAACAGTGGCTCAACAGTGACTGAACAGTGACTCAACAGTGACTCAACCAGTGACTCAACATTGATTTGATAGTGCCTTGACAGAGACTTAACAGTGACTTAACCTTGTCTTAACAGTGAGTTGGCAGTTAAATTTACAATTAGACTTATCGTCGTAAAGTGCTTCGCTCATACCGGGCGTCTCATGACACCCACTCTTTTTATACCCTTGCAAAGGGTATTATAATTTTGCCCAGAAGTATGCAACGCATAGAAATATTCATTTCCGACCCCATAAACTATATATATTCTTGATCAGGGCGATGAGCTGAGTCGATTGAGCTTTGTCCGTCCGTCTGTCTGTCTGTCTGTCTGTCCGTCTGTCTGTCCGTCTGTCTGTCTGTCCGTCTGTTTCTACGCAAACTAGTCTCTCAGTTTTAAAGCTATCGAGCTGAAATTTTGCACAGAGTCTTCTTTTTACTGCACGCTGCTAATATGTAGGAACCGACCGGATCGGATGACTATATCTTATAGCTGCCATAGGAATCATCGTTAAAAAAAATGGGTCTTAGTGAAAAAAAACTTTTTTGTTTTCAATGTTAGCGTTCTTAAACTCGGCCATTATTAATATTATAGGGTTTCAGACAGATTTGAAAATTTTGGTCAAGATCGGATGACTACATCTTATAGCTGTCATAGGACCGATCGGTCGGAAAATGGTTCATAGGGAAAATAACTTTTTTGTTTTCAAGTAAATCGTTCTTAAGATCGGTGATTCTTAATATTACACGCTTTCAAACTAATTTGAAAAAGTTTATCGACATCGGGTGACTATATCTTATAGTTGCCATAGAACCAATCGGTCGAAAATGGTTCCTAGTAAGAAATTTTTTTTGTTTTTAATGTAAGTGTCCTTAAACTCACTGATTACTAATTCTATATGCTTTCAAATACATTCGCAAAATTTTGTCGAAATCGGTAACTATTTCTAAAGGCTGCCATAGGACCGATCGGTCGGAAAATGAGTCTTAGTGAGAATAACTATTTTGTTTTAAATTTTATCGTTCTTAAACTCGGCGTTTTTTTTATTGTTTCAAAAAGATTCGCGAAATTTTGTCGAATTCAGATGTTTATCTGTCGGAAAATGGGCTTTAGTTAGAAAATTTTTTGATTTTTATGTAAGCGTTTTTAAACTCTGAAATTTAAAAAACAGCATTTGCAAGGGTATAAGAACTTCGGCACAGACGAAGTTAGGTTGGCCTTCTCGTTTTTAAAGAATTTTTAATATATTTGAAATTATTGCCCAACTTCCTTCTAGCTTAATAAATTAGCTATGTTTATAGACACTTTGGCCTTTGAACCTTTAAATCTAAATAAAACACTTTTTTGTAGGAAATTGTACGACTACCCGCAAACTTATCTTTCTTGTGCCGCTCATCGATCTACTGATAGGAAAAATATTGGAATATTGAAAAAATATTATCAGAGCACCCGAAAACAACCCAATTTAATTTTTTCAGTTGCTCTTAACGTGTCTGCCTTTTTCAAGGCACGGGTTTCATCCGGTTTTAAGACTATTGACCTATTTGAATTGATACAAAGAATAAATTATTTTATATGGCCAAATGAGTCAAGCGGACAACTTTTGCTAACATAATGACAGTTTCAAGTCAACATTTTTTTTGCGCTGGATGCAACCCTTTTTGAGGAGTTGGTCCATTATCTAAGACACTAGAAATTCGAATAAGAAAATGAACTAAGAAATGAAATCCTGTGGCACCGACTGACCAAACCAACCGTTGTCAAAATCTCTAGCGATTTCTCTGTCACCTCCGCAGATGTCGCACACTCTACCACTGCACCACAGCCTGCCTTATGACCAAGATATATGTGAATTTAGCAAATTGATCTAGGATAGTGCTAATGATTCTCACTTCAGCGAGCTTTAGCCGTACTTTCGTTAGCTTATTCACGCCTAGGCTACTATAGGATGATTTTTTTAGGCGTTTGTTTTTTTGACATTACAAAAAAAAAATAGAGAAAAGCTAACTTCGGCCCGACCGAAGTTTATAGCTGGTTTATAGCTCGTAAGATGTAATAAAGGTTTGAATGATTTTCATCATACATTTCTAAGTGAACTGAGAAAGCTAAACGCGGCGTGCAGAAAAGCCACACGCCACGCGTTGAATTGATAAAGCCAAACGCGACGTGCAGAAAAGCAACACCTAACGTGTTGAAATAAGAAAGCTACACGCGAAGTCTTGAAAAGCTACACGCCACGTGATGAAATGAAAAAGCTACACGTGACGTGTTGAATAGCTACACGAAACGTTATGGGTTGAAAATCCTACATTTTCGTGTACCTTTTTTTCTCTGTGTTCCAAACGACGTTTTCGTTTTTGCTTTTCTGCCATGGCTTTTATATTATTAGTTTTTAAATCACTTTAACTAAAAGCACTCCAACTGATCGATGCAGGTAGAAGCAGAGTGACCTTAACATGGTGCATTCGCAATGCTGCGTCAGCTGCTCAAAGCACAATAAGGCCCACAGCCAATTAACATAGTCTCCACAAATGTGCTGTTAAGCGTAACATTGACTGTTTAAGCGTAACATTCAAATTCTAAGCTCCGTTCTTGCAAAAAGTTCAAGTGGCGAAATCGTTACTTCTGCTTCTTCTTCCCTCAATTTGTGTATGAAACTTCTTGTTACTTCGGATGTCCGTATGGGCATCCATTATTTGAAAATAATTTTTTTTTTTTTTTTTGAGAATGATGCCGCCGGCCCACAAAGTGCAACAAACAGTGCATTTTTCAGGGTGCATTGGCAGCTCTTGAACTGCCTCAGGGTGCTCTTCAGACCAAATTCGGCAATTTTGTTTGTTGACGTACCCATTGAGCCAAAAATCAGCTTCATCGCTGAAGACAATATTTCGATAACACATAAAACAGCGCTGTTCATGGTGAAAAGGCCAACCTTACTGAGCATTTTTGGCGTTGTCACATGTCACGAATCACGAAAAAACCAAATAGCATTAAACTCAAGTTTGATTGACCACTTTTATTTAAATGTCTGACATTTTTTAGCCCAATCTTACTCAAAACACTAAGTCCTGATTCAAAAATTTCCACTGATTAATATATAAAGAGTTGGGCATACATTTTTTGAATTGAAGTGAGAACCGTTCTTACGCTATTTCTGCTCATTATGAGTTAATTGTGTACAATATGCCAGCCATTTGATATCCCTTGTTTCCGGCGCAAAGAATCTTTTCTGGATTTATTTATTGAACATAAAATCATTTCACCGTCGCTTGTTTTTCTTATCAAATTTCTGCCCAAGGGGTGAAAATTTTAATCAATCGGCAAATGAAGTTTTTCACACCGCGAATTAAATTCGAAACGCAATTCCATTTTTCACTTTTGTTTGTTTTTGTAACCGAAACTCAATCCTTGTCCATTTATCAGTGTTATTCATAAGGTTTTCGTTGCGGATAATTAAGTTTTTTTTTTTTACAACTGTGCGCGGGAGTGGGAGTGGGAGTGGGAGTGGGAGGAGGAGGAGGAGGAGGGGGAGGGTGGTGTGATGCCAAGGAACACTTGAGTCGACGCGACGTTAATCGATTTGAATTTTTATGATGTTGCCTGGAAAGTAATTGCCAATGCATTTGTTTACACGCCGTCATCAAATTTCAACCCCACACTCTCTGACGACTTTCTCGCGATTCTAATTAGGTTTGCCTTAAGCCTCCACTGGTAAGTCGTGGCACCTAAGTAAGTACGTGGATATTATGCAAGATCCCAAGACAGCAAGTAATGGTTGGCTGTTTTTTTTTTTGGGGTTATAGGGCCAAGTCCAATGAAATGCCGCCCCGCCTTTCGCTGTTCGTCGTTGCCGTAACTTAAGACCCTAAGCCAATGTTCTGCTTCTTCGGCAACGATTCTGCAATATCTCTTGGCAGCAATAATTCGCTTGACTGCTTGCACTCTCGTGTACTTGCGGGGTTTCCCCAGATATGCACAAACATACAGAGACATACGAGCAAGTAAGCAAGTCTGCCCCCATACGCAATTGTTTAGAATTCATTTGAATTGCTTTTATCATACATAATGTATGACACTTAACATAAATTTGAGAGATTTTTAGTTGAAGCAAACATCAATAATGTCTCGTGGAATTGGCAGCAAATCAAATAATAAAGACTGAGAATTGATTAGATTTAATTATACAAATTTGAATGGATGAATGGATGAGAGATATCAGCAGTAAAAGAAGATTCGTAGATCAGTAGATAGTCCTTCTCGAAGAATTCTGTTTTGGTTTTTCTTTTTAGCTTTCCTAATCCCTAACTAGATCAGCGTTTGTCAAGAAGAGCAAGCCCAAAATGTGAGATCGACGCAAACTAGCTTTGACCTACTTCATCGACCGCTGGCCAGCGACTGAAAAGCTTTCTTGGCTAGCGAAATGTATGAAAGTTATCCTATCTGAATTCCTAAAGCTCTTTCCTAAAAGAAAAACATTTATCTTAGTTATTCCTTCAAAAGCATTATGTTTCGTTTGTTTATAATCCCTAATTCCTAATCTTAGCCGAGTGTGGCGCATCGGTAGTGTGTGTGACTGCAGCTATTGGCGCCAGCTGTGAAGTAACTAGCCCTGAAAAAGCCAAATTCTCTAACTTTGCCGTTCGGATTTGGAGTTAAGCTGTAGGTCCCTTTCTCTTGTGCGAAAAATTATAAGCACACACGTCAAGAGATTGCGAGAATCTTAGCCTGGCCCTCTTTGGTGCTGTTGAGCCAATTTTACATTTACAATTCCTAATCCCTATCAAGGTTGATGAAAGTTAACTTATCGAATTCCTTTTACCTATACTTAAAGAACCGCTTATTTCTGAAAATTGGCCAGAAAGTTCTTTTCTGGTTGGAAACCCAGGTCCGAGAAGGTTAAGCTAACTTTTTCTGTGCCAAATTTTGAATACACTTGGAAAAGCTGGCTCCAACAGATCTTACCAATAAGATATAAATAGATAGAATATAGATGACAGATCCTTTGAGTTTAAATTTGAGTACGCTATCATCAAAAACCACAAAGTTTTTCATACTAAGACGCATTTTCCCCACGGCTTTAATATAAAGAATTTGATTTTAATCGAATTTGTCATAAAATATTGATACTGGCCAATATGTTCAAAGAAAATCTATTTGCCCGTCCGGCCAGCTTTACCCCGATTCACAGCCAATTGTAGTCAGAGACGTTATTAGAGCTAACAAAAACATTAATAATATAGAGTACTGCGCAGTACAGCCAAACTGAATGCACCGGTTACCACGACGGGAATGAAATCTTCATCCGAATCGAAGGCCGGCAAAGCATCCACGGGAGACACCCAGAAGCACCGCAAGAGACCGCCATCAACGTCGAGAACAACCTCCCAAAAAAAGGGATCGGTTGGCAGAAAGCGTGGTAACTTCAAGCGACAGAGATCGGAAGACTCGTCGAAGGCTCTGGAGAACAAGCGGATTGAACCAGCAGATCTACTGACTACCATTATCGCCCGAACCGACCACGAAGGGATCATTTCAAACGAGAAGTTGCTAGTACTGGACAGAGTCATAATACAGGCACATTCACGATGCCATGAAAAGAAGAACAATTGTTTTCCTAGCTGTATTTAATGGCATCAAATGGTACAGGGGAGCTAATGTCGTGATCTGTATCATCAATGAATCTCTAAGCTTTCTCCCCGACACAATTAACGGAAAAATTGGAAAAATATTCTAGAACTACAAGATATGCTGTGATTGGAAAGGTACCCAATTGTCTTACCTAGGTAAGGTACAAGGTAATGTCAAAAAATATACCTAGGTGAGGTAAAAGGTATCCGGAATTTCCAGTACCTAGGTAAAAGTAAAGGTACAATAAAGGTACTTGTAAATTTAAAAGCATGGTTCATCAATTTATAATTGTAATAAATATTAACTGTACGGGCTTAAATCCAAATATAAGTTTAAAAAATTAAACATTTTAATTTCATATGATGTTATATGTATTATTAAAATGTTTCTCATATACCATCTCGATTGTGTAATATAACAAGAGTTTCGAATGTTGCTTTTTGGTGTTATTATTTGGCATCTACTGCTAAAAATGATATTATACGTATTAAAACCATTGCAACTATTTGTATCCTCAAGTATAGATTCAAAAGATTTGCTATAATCGGCAAGTTAAGTTAAGACTTCCAGTTCTATATTAGAATTTTTATAACAATTGTCAGTTTCATACAATCTTTCATTACTGGTATCGTAAATGTCTTCCGAGTCCTTTGTATTTAAACTCTCACCGACAACAGTTTCCAAATTTTCCGTAATTTCAAATTTTGTTATTTTTATTTGGAATAAAATTAAAGATCAATAGCCTTAGCGAAAATGTCAGTAACATTATTAAATTCAAGCAAAAAATCAATTTCTGTATTTATAAATAATGGTTTTTTAAAGTTGGACAAACACTTCTTAATTTATGGTTTAGTGTCAAAATTCGTTGAATTATGTCATGAAAACTGTTCGATCTTGTGCTGCTATTGTAGACACGGTTGCCACACTTGGTTTTGTTGCACCAAAAATTGTGTTTTTTTTCCCGGTTGGTGCACTGGCACTTTTTTATTGCATTGAGCCCGAATATGACGTATAAATTAAAAGAGTTCCAAAAATTATGCGAAGTAAAATCAGTTATAATTTTAAGAATAACCGTGACAAGACGACTGTCCTTAGAAAAAGATATTGCGCGAGCTTGTTTGAGCAGTGGGATGATCCCCGACTATTCAGGCTTACCATGGAGAATGAGTACTAGAGATAAAATTCGCGCTGCCGCTCGATTTGGCTGGTGCTTAACGATAGTGCCTAAAAAGATACTTTATAATTTCAGTAGGAAATCACAGTGGTTAGAGCGAGACGGACATATTCCCAAATTTATCTGGAGAGCGTAAGTGGGAGCGAACAGCTAACCCAAATGTATCCAGAGAGCGAAAGTGAGAGCGAGCAGCTGACTAATTTCTTAAATCTAGAT
Organism: Lordiphosa magnipectinata; assembly: GCA_037044535.1. Classification (NCBI taxonomy): domain Eukaryota; kingdom Metazoa; phylum Arthropoda; class Insecta; order Diptera; family Drosophilidae; genus Lordiphosa; species Lordiphosa magnipectinata. The sequence continues at coordinate 205,555 of JBAMBO010002335.1, read as the reverse complement.
ATTCTAGTCCAGCGATGCCCAGCCGTATGCTCTTTGGGTACGTTTTGTTATTGTAATTGCACGGAACATAGGAAATCAATGATCGTATACATGCAGGGCGCGAGGCATACGAAACGACACACATGCGAACGATTTCGTGTGTATGCGACGCGTAGAACAAAAACCGGTTTTGTTCTCTTCTTTGATTGGTGTTTGCGAGCGCAAGCAAACTGACCAACAACAATTTCATTATTGGTATTGGTGCTTATCTTTGTGAGTATTGGTGAGTGCTCTGTCGTTTGCTGCTTTTGGGCATGCCTGTTCTAGTCTATGGGTTTACCAAAAAGGCCAACTTTGGCAACAGAGAAGATATATCGTATTTCAACTAATACCATGTATCATATTTTCATTTTTTCGATACAATCGCGCTTTTAGAAGGTATGGACCAAAAACTATTAAACATATATGCAAAATGATATATCTTCTTTTAAGAAAATTGTAAATTGTTGTTTGGGATAATATTTTTAGTCCTTAGAAATAGTACTATACCATATTATCAAAAGAGAGTCAAAACAAGCTCCTTTACAAAAGGAGCCTAAAAAGGTTAAAAATTTGGATTCTAAGCATTTTTAAGACCAAATTACCTCAAATCTAGACGTGATTCTGCAAACGAAAATCATATCTATACATACATACATATATCTGATTCTAATCACCACCCACTCTTCAATATACTAGACCTTGTTGTTTAGTGTAATTCTCAAAACCTTTGTTACATATTCATAAATATAATTTGGAACTTAGTTGCTTGGACTAACAACATATGGGTATCAAGTGTATAGGGAAATCCACCATTTTAAAGGTAAAGGAAACGGTTAACCTGGATCAGGTTCGGCAAATTCGTGCAAACTCGTATTTGATTCAGTTTCAAAAATAATGCTTTGCAAGGGTCTGTGTATAGGAGATGAGAAGTCGGCCCTTAATGAGTATGTGAAAAAAGTGTTTGGTCTTAAGTGGAAATTTTTTACAGATTGAAAGAGTTATTTCTTTAAGTATACTGATAAAAGTCTTTTTAATAAGATCAAGTTGTTGGTTTACCGTTTTATCTTTGTAACCACTCAACAGTCTAGTGTGAAATTGGGACACAATATAGAATTAAAACCGGGAAAGCCCATAGGTTTTAAAATCTCAAATTTAACATAACTCGAGTTATGCTGTTATGCCTTATTGCCATAGAAATTAAGTAATATATGAAATATTTTTTGGGTTTATTTGTACGGTTAAAAATACTGAAGAAATGAAATGGATATATAATTTAACGATTTTGTGAAAGATATATTTTATTAAATGCAAATATAACATGAATAAGGGAATACAATTTTATTGGCTCTTTTTTATTGAAAATGGCTCTTTTTTGAATTGTTCTTGGTGTAGTCTAATTTTGTCAAGTGGCAACCGTGATTGTAGATCTGCTAACAGCATTCCAAGTTGCCGTTGATTTTGCTAAGGAAGAATTGTACAACCGCTTGAATAACGTGTTTGATAGAGCCTGTTCAGCATCTTTCGTGACAATAAAGTTCAAAAAATGATTTCAGCATCAGCTGAAGTATACGCTCTATTATTTTTAAATTAGACTCATCTAAAAACTCAGGCTTCAAGTGTGTCCTTCAAAACTGTACACCTTAAATACTTTTCAGTAACTGTTTAGCATTTGGATATCTCTAAGTCGGTATTTGCTATGAACTTCAGCTAAAATAGTAGCAATTATTTCATGTGTGTGGGACTATCGCACACGCTTATATGCGAGCACGAGAGAATGCCGATGTAGATTGCCATCTATATAGTCAGTGTTTGGAAGTACCTAGGTACAAATAGGTACATACCTAGATACATATGTGCATAAAAATCTGAATACTTACAAACATACACACGTATTAATGTACATATGATCAATTTTTTTTGCACTAAATTTTCGAAACATACATACTTATGTGCATAAATATGTTTCTATTCCAGTCTATAGCAGCAGTTTCTTGCGAATTTGTATACGCAAAACAATGTTGTTAGTATATCATACATTTCAATTTCTTTACGATACAGGGTTCACCTCAATAGTTACTCTCCTACGAATCAATGAAAGCCAAAGTATCAGTTATCTTGCCGATAAAACCGAATCTTTAGAATCTATACTTAAGTATAAAATTAATTGTAATGTGATTTATAAGTATAAAAACCATTTTGACTGGCTCTGCGCCAGTTGAATGAATTTTTACTTGCACCAAAAAGAAACGGACTAGGTGCCGAAATATTCGAAACTCTTGTTCTGTTTTAAAAGCAACATAGTACATAAAATTTTTTTTAATAATATAACAATCAAAGTTTTCCATTTTTAAACCTTATATTTGGATTTATTCAGTATGACTCTAAGAATGTTTGGAATGAAGTAGTAAAGTTTTACTATGTTTTTAATATTCATTACTAATAACAATGGATGAACCATGCTTTTAATTTTAAAAGTACCTTTTTCGTACTTTTCGTATTGGAAATTTCGGATACCTTATACCTTACCTAGATATATTTTTTGACGTTTACCTTGTACCTTACCTAGGTAAGAAAATCGAGTACCTTTCTAATAACACGAAAGTAACTTTTGTAATTGCAACTCCAGATATCGGTAGTCGTACATATAAAATGAGTATTTTGTAAACTACCGGCGACATTTTTCTTATACAGCCGTGTTCCCATTTTCCCTTTTGTAAAAATTTTGCGATTTAAAAACGTTTTTCAGTACAAAACAAGTGAGAAAGTCGGTCAAACCCGACTATAACATACTCTGTACCAGTTCATTTGCTCCCGACTATAAAATTATAATACATCCAAGGAGTCACGCGGTTATCGTGCAATATTTTTACTATACGTTCATCTCTTAGTTTCTATCTCTCTCTCTCCCAAAGATTGTGTTTGTTTGAATACAGCGGTGGTTGGCGGGAATAGCGAATAGATGGGATGGGTTGGTGCCGGTTAACATTTTTTGCTCATAGCTTGTGTATCGTTCATCCGATCTTTATCATTCGTTCAGCAAATCGATAAATAATTTTGATTACTAGATATCCCTAGAAGGAACGAACACTATCATCAAAACTGTGGGAGATATAACGTTTTTTCCAAATTCCGGGGGCGGGAGGGGGCGTGTCAAAAATTGAAAATAAACTTGATCTGCCTGCAAGTATAAGAATATATGTGCCATACATGTCAAACCTCTATCTCTTACCATCTCTGAGATCTCTTCGTTCATACGGACGGACAGACAGACATGGCGACTCGCTTGTTGATACTGATCAAGAATATATATACTTTATAGTGTCGGAGATGATTCCTTCTGGCTGTTACATACTTTTGCACAAACTTAATATACTCTGAGTACCTTTGGTACAGAGTATAATTAGTCTAAATCGCCAAATGTTTGCGAAATTGAAAATGGGAGCACGGCTGATAGTCCGCCTTCCTCTTATCTAGCATGGATCGTATAGTTTTTGAATACGGAATGTTTAGCGAAGGTCCACTTAAAGCCAAAAACAAGGCCCTGATAATTTTCTTTTCAATATGACAGAGCGCGTCAGCATCTCGGCTGTAATGTTAGGTTAGGTTGCGATGGCTGAGAGCGACAAGTTGCTCTCCTACTTAGGCCACATTGGGCCCATTCCGATGCCATATATATTCCCTATTAACCATTTTTAAAACTGAGGGGGGGTCCTCGTTACTGAACCATTGTCGGGACAGAATGAATTTAAGTAGAGCAGGGATCTCTAGCCCGAATGTCTCCAAGAGGTTGAGTATCAGAGGTTGATTAATTGTCCTGAGTCTCCTTCTACTCAAGGCGGGGCAATGCCAGAGAAGGTGTTGTACCGATTCCTCCTCTTCTTCGTATCCGCAACTTCTGCAGAAGTTATGGTGAGTGACGCCTAGGCGTGCTGCGTGTCTGCCAATAAGACAGTGACCCGTGAGGGTCCTCACTAGAAGTGATCTGTGGTCTCTTCTGTGACGTAAAAATGTGTTAGTACGTTTTTGGTCGAATGTTGGCCATGTAAGCCTAGCTACTGCGCAGGAGGAAAGGTTTTTCCACCGATTCGTAGCGAGACGAACTGTTTCAGCTTCAGTGTGAAGCTTATATGTCGCCATAGGTATCCCTATCGTGCTCCTCTCTGAAAGGAGCTCGATGGTGGTACCTATTCTGGCCAGTTTGTCCGCAGACTCATTTCCTTCTATGTTGCGATGTCCAGGCACCCATATAAGGTGTATACTGAAATGTTGTGCGATCTCATTCAGAGATAAGCGACATTCCGTAAGTGTTTTAGCATTGTTGGTATGTGAGTCGAGTGCTTTAAGTGCGGCTTGACTATCTGAGTATATAAATACGTTTCCTTCTTTGAACGCGAGTGTGCTAAGGCAGGTGGCAGCTTCCTGGATGGCTACCACCTCCGCTTGGTACACACTACAGTGATCAGGAAGACGGAACGATAAGTTCAAATCTAGGTTGGGAGAGAAAACGCCCCCTCCTACTCTTTCGTCGAGCTTAGAACCATCAGTATTGATGTTAATGGCGTCAGCTCTGCTATGGGGAAGATTGTCCCAATCGTGTCGGCTTGGGATATTGACGTCGTATAATTTGTCGAACGTTGTTTGTGGTATACAGTACCGGCTATAATGTAATCGGAGCGAAAAAAATCACGTACGAAAAGTACCCTATACCTTACCCATTGACAAGGTGAATGAAAATTAAGACCTAGGTAAGGTAAAATTACTTGAATTTGAAAATACAGAGGTAAGGTAAAAGGTACACAAAATATGTATTTAGGTATGTACCTAGGTATTTGTAACTAGGTACTTTCAAACATTGAAGATATGTTGATTTCACTTGGCAATATTTCAACTCATAATCGAGTCCATGCGATTCTTTCACTTCTATTTAAGATCCGTACAGTAATTCGGTGCTAATGCTGTGAGTGTGCGAATGGAAACAGGACCGTCGGGTAGTGCGGGACTCTATTAATTTTAACCACCTTTCACAACTATTAAAATTTTGAAAAAATTACAGAAATTATATCTAGGAATGACAATTGGACATGTAAAAAATGAATGTGGAACCTCAACTAGAAGACTTAAATAAATACAATTTTGTAGGTAACGGATTGCATTTGAAAAATCTGAATGCCAGCATTGACCAGGAAAAATTTGAAGTTTTTTAATGGATAGATGGCCCGAAAAAGGCTGATGATTGAAATGATAAAAATCGCTATTAAAAATTCAAGGTTAGTACTAGAAGTATAAAAAAAATCGCTAAATTACTTTCTGTTGATCTACTTTAAAACTGCATACTTTATGTTGATATTGTTGCCTGATTTGAACGTTTGAAAGCCTGAAAATCTTCATAAAAATAGCTGCATTTCCGGGATGAACAGTCCCTCCCCCCCAACACAGTTTACCAATTTCATTCATTGAAAACTTTGCTTCGTTTTTTTATACTTTTGTATACTTTTTTTTTTTTGTCGTAAATTTTGACTCAATGCGTACGTTTTTTTCAGTCAAACAAATATGGCCAAAATGACTATGAATGGTATGAATGGTGTCTCTTACGTTGCAGCAACAGCAGCAGCAGCTGCTGATAACAACAACAAAAACAATTTGCCGTGAAGCGAGATTACATTGATAATGGAGTTGTGTGTGGGCCAAGTTTATAGGGTGAATCATAATGCCGTCGGCAAAGTTACTTACTTTTGTATAAAAATTTGGAATAATCACAATCCATAATGTTCCAAAGTGTGGGCTATGATTCAGTTGATTCTGTCGTTGTTGTTGTTGTTGTTGTAGTGGGACATGTGTGAAATTTGTGGGTGGCAATTTTGTTGTTGATTTTGATTGATTTCAAGCACTTATACACATACAGGTGTGTATGTGTAACACAGCACACAGGTGCACCACAAAAACAAAAACAAAAAAAACTGACGTTGGATTTTGAAGATGTCGTTATAACCTTCGGGCGGGCTTTACATCAACTTTTTTTTGTAGATATATTTTTAATTTCTTTTTTTTGGCGTTTCGGCGGTTTTTATTTTTTGCAATTTAATGCCACTTTAGCAGCATGTAGAACATGTTGACTTTCCGGGTGGCGGGTGGCGGGGGGAGGGTGGAGCGGTAGAAACACAGGTGTTTGGGTTTTTTGTTGTCGTCTGCTCTTTTTATTATACTTCTTCTATCTTATCTCTTCTTTTGCTGTGTGTTTTCTCTTTAATAGAATTGAAATTTCAATTTAAAACATGTGTTTTTTTTTTGTTTTTGCCCAAGAAAAGGGCGCAACAGTTTGTCAAAAAAAAAAAAAAAATTTGATACATATGTATATAGGATGTATGTAAAAATGGTCCGCGCGTGCACAATAACAACAACTTCACACACTCACACACACGCACACCCGCTGTCAGAGACACCGACACTTGCTGTTGTTGTTGTTGTTGTGTGCGCGGGTGGTGGCGGGCGGGTGAGGGGGTTTGGAGGGAGCTGGCTTGATGCAATTTTATAATTTTGGTTTTTATTTTTTTTCGCGCCGCCGCCGTTTGCCGTCGCGTATTTAACTTTACACACACACGCACACACTTACACGCCGCGGCACGCTTTTCTATGTAGATGCAGATGCAGATGCAATTCTCCGTTTTGGCAAATTTTTGCAATTTTCTGCTTCTTCTATTTCTTCTTCTATTCTTTAGATTTTTTTATAGTGTGTTGTGTGTGCTGGGCTGCTGCTTCGCATACGAAATGACGCCAACACAAGCGACGGTATAAACAAAACTACCAACACGAAATTAGCTCAAAATGTATTTCAGGCAAAAATTAAAAGCGGCAGCAAAAAAAAAACAAAAATGAAAAGCGCTCATTGCGAACGAACCGAACCGAGCGACAACGAACCAAAGAAGCACGACTGCTGCCAACCCACACACAGCACACACATTCACACAGAGAGACAAACAGCATTGCACTATGGGAAATTTTTACCAATTTTCAGGCATTCATTAATATCTTCACAGTTGACAGCCAAATGTCACTACTTGAGTATGAACGCTCTTGAACAAAAATCAATTCGCTCTTGAATTTTCAATAATTTCGTTTTTAAAATTGAGCTTAATTCCTTCTCAATTTCGTTTTTATAGGCAAGGGGAGTGAGTAAGAAGTATCGGATCGGAAAGGTGATGATTGCAGATCATGATTTTCCAAAAAATGCAGAGCATAAACCAAGGCTGCAAACCGGTTTTGAACCAAACCGGTTCGAGTCCGGAAATCCGGCTTTTTTTACTGTGAACCAAACCCTGAACCGAACCACGAGGACGAAAATAGATGAGCCCGAACCCGTTCCGAAACCAAAGTTTTTGTTCGGTTAAAAAAAAAAAAACATTTATACATTAGTATGGGTTAATGTCGTACACATAAAAAATCTTAAAAAAAAGTAAAAATAAAACATCAATTTTCAATTCCTTTTTTATGTGTATATAATATACGCTCTTAGGCATTATGTCACTCTTGAATTAGTGCTTAAGATGTATATTCAAGTGAAATTCGGTTTTCAAAATAATGGCACAAATAGGATAGCGAATCGAACCGTTTGACAAAAACTAGCAAGTTGTTTCCGGGTGCAGCTATATAAAGAAAGTTTGAAGCGAATACTTGACACGAAGTAACTACATGCCCAAATAGTTTTACATATCAAATTATGCATTTTATGACATAAGTTCATTTGAGTAATGTATTTTATTTGATTGTGGAAATCTTTTGTACTTTTTATTGTTCAAATAGTATATGTACTTGTCTAGTACGAGATACCCGTACTCCAATTTTTCCATCATTATATTTATGTGATTTGCACAATATAGAATGCGCCGCAGGCAAAACTGAAAGTTTATTGCAATCAAATAGTTTTTCATGGTTTCTTGAGACATATTATATTATATGACAATGTGTACGCTCAGATATAGATATTAAACTGCAAATAGTAAAAGAAATCTATTAGGCACTTTTATCAAAAGAATACAATTTTGCGAGTACGGGTAACTCTACTGATGTGTTCAAGTTAGCACAATTGCTCTAGTGCGTGCCTGTACTAACCGAATGCTTTTCGAAATGGGTTATGAATAATATTGAGAGAATGAGCTGGTCATTCTGTTGGCAATCTCCGACAGCTCACCCATAAAAGTTTGGTACAACATATCTTCAATCATGCTGCGGCATTAACTGATGGCAGGCCACGACCGGTGCGGTTGACCTATTTGTGGCAATCGCCACATATACATACACGCAGAGGGCGGACTCCAGATTTATGACACTAGCAATGAAGGAAGTCGCATATCCAGCCCGCGAGCTGCCAATTTCACGTCACTGAAAGTCGGGCGTCTATGACACTCTTCACAATGTAACATAAAGCCCGTCAGGTGTATACCTATTGAATAGTAATTTTATATATATTGGGTAAATCGTGGAACGAACCAGGGTTCGAATTAGGGTTGTCGAATATTTCAGAAATATCTATATCGATATTTTTGACGATATAGAAAAAGTATCATTTCGATATAAATATTTTGGTGTAACAATGTGACTGTTTTAGTGACCTCTGGATTATTAATCTTAGAACTATTTAGCAGGCTCTAGGTCAAAAGGTTATGATTTTCATCATAACGTTTCTAAAACAAGACACGCACAACACCACAAAGGAGGTTGGTTGATCGATTTTATCGATATTTTCGATATTTTTTAATAAAAACCCGGATCTTAACAATGAACAGGTCTATTGAGGTAATTGAGGCGTCATTTGACGCGTAATATGAACTACATTCTGTCTGCGCTTAAAAATATATAGTTTTAATGTAGTATATTTATTAAATTAACAATAGATATTTATTTTTTATTTCAAATATAACCAGGGCTTAATCCCGAAACGATTTTTGGTTTCGGGACCGGTTCCGGCACGTCCCGAAATGAATGTTTCGGTTAAAGGTTCTATTTCGGTTTTCAATTTTCGTTTTCGGTTTCGATACGGTACCCAGATTTTTATTTCGGTATACCGGTACGTACCGGTACGTCCACGTCTTATGTAACTAATATAGCATTCTTGTGAGTTGCTCTCTGTAACATAACGGCATTCAATGTGGTTGAGTTCATACAACTTCTTAGCGGATTCATTATAAATTTATCGCCAGAGAACCTGCGTAGCTGGAACAGAAAGCACGACTTTTGAAATCTTCATACAATTCTGGAACTTTGTGGAGGATTCTGACCACCAGTTAAAAATGTTTTCATGGTTTCAAACACGCTTAAGTGCGAGAAAAGTCTTAATGGAATCCACTAACTGTTTTGCTAGAGATCCAGTGTATCCAAATGGAATAAAAATCACCCAAAACAAGATTTTCGGTTGAAGTTTAATTGTGGCCACCTCCGCTGGTTCTTATTTGCGTACAATTTCGCGAACTGAGTCCCACACTTTCCGGTGCAGAAGAAAGTCATTATCTGCGGTTTGTTCGCCACTTGCGCAAATCCAGTGTGCGACATCAGACCGTCATCAAATATTTTAGCGCCTTGTGCAGTGTGCGGGCGGCCTAACATTTACCGTTTCTAAAGATGGGCTACATTTCAGGTCAAGCATTTCCGATGCTTTGATTTTAAGTGCGCAACGTTTATGTTTCGTTGAGTTGCCATCTGGCCTTTACAACTTATATTGCATCAGTTCTGCACTGCGATTTCTGGTGCATCAACTTTAATAACAATATACTTCGGTTAAACATTTCGCTTTACATGTCCAGAGCATCAAAAAACAGTATATGACGCAAGCAGTGCTGACCGAACTTGCTCAAATACAAAAATTCAACCGAAAACGAATGAAATGATAAGTCGGTCAAGCCATCGATCTATAACATACTCTGTACCCGTTGAGTTACGTCGCTGCATCGGACATTTGGCTCACTGATGTTATACTCGCTCACTCTCTATAGTTTCGACTCTCTCTCGTTCTCTCTGCTCACTAAGATTGCCGGTATCAATAGATATGACTGTGGTCGATGCGGTGGGGAGTGCCGATGGGTGTTTACTGGCCGTTTTTTGCTCATAACTTGATAGTATCCCGTTCCAGCGTAAACAACGATACTTTATCATTCCTTCAGCAAATTCGATAGAAGTCAATTTTGTTTACATAGGTATCTCTAGATAGGTATACGAACGATCTGTCTTCAAAACTGTAGGATGATATGACGTTTTTGTCCAAATTGCGGGGGCGGGCAGGGGGCGTGGCAAAAATTGAAAATAAACTTGATCTGCCTGCCAAGTATAAGAAATATATGTCTCCATAGCATCGTCAAACCTCTAGTCTCTTACCATCTCGTGAGATCTGCTTCGTTGACGATACGAGACGTGTACGGACGGACTAGACGGACAGACCGGATCTAGACGGACGGACGGACAGACGGACATGCGCCTATATCGAATCGGCTGAGTTGATGCTGATCTTTAAGAACTATACTATACAGTTTGCACTGCAGGGTCTGTGCATCAACGATTAACCTTAACTCACAACTGTTAAACATTTTACTTTACATGTCCAGAGCACAAGACTTAATTATACTCAATAGTGTACCTTACGGTAAAACAAGAGTTCAACCGTAAAATATCACCAAAAAATATTCGATTTCCGATATATCGCCTCGGAATAAAATATTTCGATATATCGATAATATTTTCGACATCCCAAGTTCGAACCAAAATCAAAGCCGAATAACCTCGAACCTCAAATTTCCGAACCTTAACCGCTGGTAAATTTTGGTTCGAGCCCGTAAACCGGAGGTTCCGAAAATTTTCTTGGGTTTGCAGCCCTGGTTTATAGCCCCATTTTCCAATCTGATTCGACTTATATTTCCAATCATTTGCGAGTCTTTTTCGAGTCGTATTTCAATAAATCACATTTTGAGCATATGGCTGAGTCATTTTGGAGTCTTGTTTATATCGGACATGAAATTAATCTCTTTAATCTTCAGAAGGACTCATCAAGGCGATTCTTGTTAAAATGATCTTCCAAATGCTAGGTTGATAAACTTGACTCATATTTTTCAATCTTCTCGACATCGCAATATGGATTGAATTTCCAAAAAGCATCTTTTATTATCAATTCAAGGGATTCTGTAATGTAAAATTTTTTTCCAGACATAATATTGAGCAAGTTATTAAAGATCTTAAGAAATTGACTTAAGTGATTGCTTGAAACGAACCTCAGGTTAAGGTTAAAAATTTAAAAGGTTCGGTTCTTGGTCCAGTTTAACGGACCCGAAAAACCCAGACCGACCCGATTCTTTGGGGTTCAGGAACGGTTTGCAGCCTTGAAATAAGACACCACCACGTCGCACAGTGTAAGATTTTGCCAAGCTATGGGGACTTAACATCACTATGAGGAAAATAAACAAAAATCAGAGTGAAAATATCATTAACAGCAATAAAATAGTCATTAGTCAGGCCACATTGGAACGCTCGCCAAATTCCATTTGACAACTCGCTTCAATCACAAAATTAAAGTGATTAAAATTAAGCCGTGAGTGTCTTGATTCCAAGAAGAGTTATTTCTTTCTTATTCTTGAATACTTGAACTGCAAAGTTTTCAAAACCGGGTTTTAGCACCTTTACTGGAACATTTTATATAATTTTTTGTTATACTCCTAAAAACTATGAAAATTGGGAAAAAATCTTGTTGCTTTTATAGACTTCAAATTGTATGTTCTATCTTTACCAAACTAGCATATAGCTGCCATAGGAACGATCGGTCGGAAAACTTGTTTTTGTGAGAAAAACTTTTTTGTTTTCAAAGGTCGCGTTTTATCAAAATTTTTTTTATTTATTTTTATTGCAGCTTCGTCTAAAAGACACAGCTACAATATAATACAATATAAAATGATACAAAATAAGGGGGGTAGAACAGAAAACAAAAAGAGTAAATAGAAGAAACGCCTTCCGATCCGGTGAGGGTAATTTATTTGTCGGTATGACCTGCTACGCCCCTGCTCGTTGGTGATCGGAAGGAATTTCCTAGAAATACTAGAAACTATGCAAGTGCAAGATGGTGAAGAATAACAGAACTCAGGCCTTCGTCGAAAATGTTACCACTTAGAAAAGGAAAGATATTATTGTAATCCCTATACAGAATGCGAAAAGGACAACTAGAGGCATATTAAGTAGAAGCAACAGGAAGCCTCAAGGGAATATAGTTTCGTCTTGAAGGGACATTAAGGTTCACGCGCCCGAATAGGTACTCAGCGTCAATATTACCCTTTATAATCTTGTTTAGAAACATTATACCCAACATAGTACGTCTATGCTCAAGTGAAGGTAAGTCTAAAAGCTTAAGTCTGGAAATATAGGGAGGAAGTCTCAACTGTGGGTCCCGACCCAGGTTGCGAAGGGCAAACAAAAGGAACTGCTTCTGGACAGATTCGATACGTTTACACAGGGTAAGTGATTGAGGGTTCCAAATACACGAACCAAACTCCAAAATAGGCCTCACTAGGGATATAAACAACAGCTTGGGCTGGTAGGGATCATTGAACTCCTTAGACCAACGTTTAATAAAACCTAACAAACCCATGGCTTTATTCACAGAAAGTTCAATGTGAGGGCCAAAAGAAAGTTTATGGTCGAGGGTAATACCCAGATCATGGAAAGATTCAACTTGTTCAAGTTGATAACAATCCAATAAATAGTTAATCAGACGACTATATGGTATAGCTGCCATAGGAACGATCGGGACAAAAACTATTTCAAGTGAGTAAATCTTTTTTGATTTTAGCCAGTAAAACTAGACATTTATTAATTTTATATGCTTTCACACAATTCTAAAAAATTTCATCTTAATCGGTTGACTATATCGTATAGCTCCCATATAAAAATCGTGTTCTGGCTAAAGCTAATAAATGCTATGTTTTATGGGAGGAGGAGAGTACTTTTTGTCCAATGTTGTTCAACTTAATAATATACTTCCGTATAGGCAAAAATTGTTTACATTTCAAATTTCAGGTCGATATCTCTTAAGTCCCAAAATCTTACACTGTGCCGGTTGTGTCTCTCCCTCCCTTGTGTGTTTTTTTGGAAAATTTTCAAAATTTAAGTTTTTTATGCATATCCGAACCATTTAATTTTATTGTCTGAGGAATCATGGAGAGTTTTTAAGCAAATATCTAATGGAATAATGGACTAATCTCTGAGATCAAAAAACCAATCGTCACTATCAGCTTGCATTGAAGTCAGGTTATCTCATAAATATTTAAATTTCTCAAAGAGTGCACAAAAGAGCACATTGAGACAAAGTGAAGCGAATCTGGAATTGATGGCACTACAAGGTGCCAAAAGCCACAGCCTTATTAAATTTAAGCCAAATTTGTTAGGGCTTTTCTAAATTTAAATTTCTTCACAAATTCTTTTTTTGTCAGATGGCATACGAATATACCAAATTACAAGGTCAGCACACTTAATTTCTACAGACTAAAGGTTATGACATTATAGTACATATCACAAAGATTAGATTCCATTAAAAATATTTGATCAAAATTATTGTTTCATTTAATTTTTAGCCATTTTAAATCGCAGCAGGAAAGTATGCTTTTAATTTTCAACAATTATTCATTAGCATTAGCTGACTTTACAAGCTGCTGTACTAACATAATTCAGTTAAAACAGCATTTCTGGTATGCAACATTGAAGATTAATGTATTTTGATAAAATATAAAAATTTCAGTTTTAAAAATTTTTTTAAAATAGTTTTTATGCCTAAAAAATATAGAAAATTTTCTATAGTGCAATTGAAGCGAGAACCAGGGCGAGGGGACCAGCCCCAACAGCTTGTTGGATACCACTCACACACACAGAGAGAGAGAGAGCGAGAGAGCGAGACAGAGAGAGAGAGCGCGAACAAAATACAGCGCGCATGTGAATCAGCTTCCGCTGTTTGCCTTCGAGTTTTGCTCAAACACGTGTGTGCGAGTTGTGAGTGGGAGCGAGAGTATAAGAGACAACAGAACTTTTGCTTTTTACATCTCAACCGACTCACCTTAATTGAGTGGTTGTATGTGAATGGCAGGTTTATGCGGCCCACAAATGTGTGAATAAGCCAACAATTGGGCACACAGCAACAGGGTAAAGGGATGACTTGCTGGTATAGGTTTGGTAAAAAGCCCCAAAATCGCACTGAAAATTAAGAATTCTCCTATAAAATTGGTCCTAAGGCGTTTCACCCTGAATTTTGGAAAAATATTTTCTATAAAATTAATTTTTGGGATAACTTTACTAAATTTTGGAAATTGTTTTTTTCTAAAATAAAGACATTTTTACTCAATTTTAGGGCGATTTCAATTCTCGGGCGATTTTCTTAATTATAGAAAAATAATTTTGTGAGTGTAGAGTTGAAAGGTAAGACCAGTGGCGGCAACTATGGGGCACTTTTTGACCTCCTTGTTTTATAAAAAGAAGTCACTGTAATGGTGTGCCTCATGCTGAAACCCATACATGCTGATCTTTACGCATTCGCAGAGAACCTGAGTGAAAAACGAATCTTCTGTAGGTGTCTTCCTTGCGAACCTCTCGCATTGGGCGTCACCTTGCAAACAGCCACAGCGGCATTGTGTGGGACGTGGAAACAGCTTGCCCCAGGATTCATTCTAATCGATTCCTATCGAAACCCTCTCACGAGACATCATGAAAGGCTGCATAACTCATGAGTCCGATTGAAAAAACTGAGTTTTTTATTTGTCTGCAAGTTTTTACTGCAGTAGGACTCTTCAGACTCCAGAACTTCAGATATCATCAGCCTGTGCTCAGGTCGCCAGTGTGATTGCATTGTTACTACGAAATTACACAGAAATTTGCTGCCGAAATGGGATTTGAGTTCAATATTCCTCGTTTACCGAGGAAATGACGCTTTTGGGATACTTTCGGTAATTCTTCCCACATTGTGCACTTTCGAGTTACGATTATATAGGCTCTTAATGACATAATGAACTTTTTTACAGTGCCATCATTTATTACCCTTTTGTGGATTTCATGATTTCTTTTGTTGGGTTTGAGATTCAAAGGAAAATTTCTTAACATTCTGGCTCTAGAGGGTTTGATTCCAAGACATCGTACCAAGCACACCGTTCAAAAAATTGTACAAACTGCAAAAATTTATGAGAAGGACTTGAATAATTGCAGCGAAACCGAGCTGACACAAGAAATTATTTTGTGGCTCAGAGTTGAAAAAAGCCCAGACTGCACTCGAGGCACTACAGCTCATGAAATCGAAGAAATGCAATCATTTTTTCCCTAACGTTGCAATATTGTTGCAATTGTTTTCGACGTTCCCTGTCAACTCGTCAACAGCTGAACGGACTTTTTCTCTGCTGAAAAAATTGAAAACCTTCGTGTCAATAAGTCTGAGGACAGACTCAACCGGTTAGCGCTGGAAAACGTTCACAAAGATATCATAATTTCAAGTGAAGAAATAGTTTACATGTTTTGCCAAGCCAAAACTCGTCGTCTTGTTACATTGGACTGGGCTGTCGAGGATTGTTGAATTGAAACATTTAGGTGTCTCCTTAGCTGCTTAAGCAACAATTAATTTAATCTTCGTGGTAGATAGCGTTGAAAGTATCCGCGTGTCCTGGAAATTTTATGAAGAGATGGACTTTTTGGCACGCTGCAGCACGCCTACACTGAGGGATAAATGCTCTGAAATTTTAACATTTTCACCATTGATTCAGCGTTAAATATAAAATTCATAAATAAAATTTTATTCAAAGCGATTTTTCCCTAAAGTTTATTATAAAAGCCCATTTGATTCTCCGTTGGAACAAATGTTCTCACGATGAATTTGGTTAACTGATGACAAAGTTATTCGCGGATATCTGAGCACACTTCGACAATCTAGTATACTTTTTAAGTGTGTTAGCAGAAAATTTATTGATTTCACATTAATTTCCCGAAAAGTATATCTTGCTAAAGTTTGGTGGGAAATTTTAATATAGTTTTTCATTTAATCACACAATCACATAAATGTTTACATATTTGTTTGACAATTTTGGACTTTGATTATTCCTGTTCCAGATCAAGCTTATTTTAAATTATTGCCACGTCCACGCAATTTGGAAAAATCCTGATGTCTCCCAGAGTGTTGTAAAAAGATGGTTCGTACCTTCTTGACATATATAGTAACTAGCTTTCTGCTTCTACTGCGGCAGCAAAATACATCTTGAGCATGCACTTCCACAGGTACAGAGTATTTTATTGTCGGGCTCGATCGACTTTCTTACTTGTTTATTATTCAGCATATGTTCCAAGCATATGATTTTAAATTCCGGTTATCATAGCCAAACCGTTTGTTAGCTCGTTTTCGCTTGAGTGGAGGCGCTTTTTATTGAAGTTATATTTTCAATTTGTATACCCTATACCAAAGGACCTAGATTGGCCAACATTTCGGCCGGAATGAATTCTATTTCTTGGCGGACATTGTTTTTTAGGTCTTTCAGGGTCGTTGGCTTGTTGATGTAAGCCTTTGATTTCAAATAGCCCCACAAAAAGAAGTCTGAAGGCGTCAAATCTGGTGAACGCGGCGGCCAATCATAATCACAATTTTTATCCTCTGTACCGAAGGTACATAGAGTATATTAAGTTTGTGCAAAAGTATGTACACAGCCAGAAGGAATCATCTCCGACCCTCTAAACTATATTTATTCTTGATCAGCATCAACAGCCGAGTCGATATAGCCATGTCCGTCTGTCCGTCCGTCCATATGAACGCACAGATCTCAGAGATGGTAAGAGATAGAGGTTTGACATGTATGGGACATACACACCTGATCATATTAATAGGTACACACATCAACTCTGACTTTAAGGTAACAGAAAACAGTTTTATTCAAACTTAAAATTTGTTCTCATTGGTTCTTAAACTATTTGTTTTTAATAAAATAAACTTAATTGTAACATAGAATAATAATATAACATAAAAGAGATCATTTTGTGTTTCAGATACGTTTTCAGTATGATCATAATAATAGGTACACTTCATGTTTTGGTAAGAAAACAAATTTTTATTTCCATTTTTTGTTCTTTTTTTAGGTAAATTAGTATTTCCTTACTTAGTATCCAGTGTATCCACCTCTATTTTTGGCCACTACTGCTATTCTTTTTGGCATACTTTTAATAAGAGCCTGGCAGGTCTCTACTGGTGTCTCATACCACAGTTTGTGGACACCTTCCCATAATTTTTGTTTATTTGAAAATGAATGCTTTGCCAATTTCTTTTTTTGGTCCTCAAAAAATTTAGATAACAGCCTTGATGTGTGTTTAGGATCAATATCTTGCTGAAATACCCAACGTAATGGCATATTTTCCTCAGCATACGGTACCATAACTGTTTCCAATATGGATTTGTACTCTTCAGCATTCATTTTGTTCGTAGTCTGATAAATTGGACCTACGCCGTACCAGGAGAAGCAACCCCATACCATTATATTCCCACATCCATGTTTGACTGTTTTTTTTGTAAACCGTGGATGGAATTCCTTTCCATTAGGGCGTCGAACATTTCTTTCACAGTCATTCCCAAACAAATTAATCTTGGTTTCATCGCTCCATAATATGTTTCTCCATTTTTTCTCCCCGGTGCATCCTACCCAGTCTTTTTGGTCCCTTGCAAAAGTTTGCCTCATGGTGATATTTTTTTTGCGCATAAGTGGGACTTTTCTGGCAATTCTTCCTGGTAGGTTGGCATCTTGTAGTCGTCTTCGGATAGTTGGAGCACTAACTGAATTCCCAATTTCGGCTGCAATAGCCTTTGATGACTTAAATGGGTCCTTTTTGATCAAAGTTACTATGTAGTGGTCAAGGGCTTCTGTTGTTTTTTGTGGCCTTCCACGGGTTTCCTGTCTTGGTTTTCTTTCTAATGCATTTTTAACAAAATTATAAGACCTGTTCATTAATTTGGTGATGGCTCGTAAAGATTTGCCTTCTTTTCTCAGGCTAAGGACTAAGGGATCCAGGTCCAAAAAACGAGCTAATTGAAGGTATTTAAAGATCAATGATGGTTTTTTGGGTTTCCTTCTCTGTTTTATTGAGTTTTGGACAATAGCGTTGAAACGCTTGTTGGAGCTCAGCAGTCTAATAAGTCTTAAAGTGGAGTCCCGAACTCTGTCTTCTATTGAAGGTAAGCCAGCTTCGGCTAGAACCATTTTAGTCGGCGAGTTCGGGAAAGCTCGAATGCTCCGTTTGACAGCGGTGTGGTAGGGTGGGCTGATTAGTTTTAGGCTGGTCTTGCAGGTTTGCCCAAAAATTGGCAAGGCGTAATCAATTTTGAAGAGAATAAGTGCCTGTGTGGCGTTAATAATACTATTTCTATGTGTAAAGGATCGTTGTGTAGTGAGGTACTTAATAATATTTAGTCTGGCAGCAAGGCTTGATCCTAAATACTTACAATGTTCCTTAAAATTAAGTTTGCTTTCAACTATAAGTCCAAGAACTCTTAGATTTTTTTCAAGAGGTATTATGGTATTATTGTAGGAAAGTTCTGTCGGGCTGCAGATACGTTTTCGCGAGTCATTTCAAATTAAGTGAGCAAAATTATCAAAAAAAACGGTTTTCGGGCCATAATTTCAGATTTTGGGGGTCCCCGAGGAAAACCAAGTATGAGGAAGTGCTATACGCGACCTGCTCCACAGCGTAAGCTATGTCATTACCCAGGTTATTTCGCACTGTAGCACTGTGTTATTTGTTGTTGTTGTTGAATCTAGAGCAGGAGTCCCATTGGAACCACCACCAGTTGGGGTCTGGAAAACGACGCATTATATTAAATTGTATTTACAAATGTTTACTTACTCTGCTGTGTACTCGAACTTGGGGCTAGGCAAAGCGTTTTAGATACTACTTGTATTGAATTGAATCTACCATCTGCCTAAAATCGTGAGACCACTTGTAATTCTCAAATTCGAATTCCCTGGATAGTTCATATATAACGCGCAAAGAACATTTGGGGATTAAATATGTTTTTAGTTAAATCAAAGTGCAAATTAATTGATTTTTATACAAAAATGGCGTAGTAAAATCAAAAATGATTGTTGTAGTTTTTACTATGCGATTTTTCCCCGAGTGTACAGCATCTGTCAATAGCTTCCGATCTGGCAAAGCTGATGTAAGTTTTTTGATTTTTCCAATGGCTGTTGGATAAGGATTGAAGTTGAACAATTCATTTTCAGACTTGGAAGAACTCACCCAACGAATCATTTATTATTTATTTATTTATTCTTACATTTTTGGACGACGTTTCGCTAAGCGGCATTTCTCAACTTCCGTTGCACACGGCTGCAAAGAGTTTACGTTCACGGATACGTCCATCGAAACCGAACGATCAAGAAGACTTGATCCAGAACATTGTTCAATCTCAAGCGGCTCTGTCTGAGATAATCAACAACATTCCAGCTCCCAAGGTGAACAATGTGCAAATTGAAAAAATTTGCAGCTTCCCAGTCGGACCTGACACCATGAAAAATGGACATCTTTACAACTTCTTTTTCACCGAAGAAGTAGTTCCCAAAACTGAAAAGTTCCATTCGCATTTATTAAGGCGAGAAACCGTCAAAGAATGCATCTTTGGGTTGATATTTTAGAATGGGTTTTTGTTGCTGCCTTCAACTGCCTGAATCGTTTGGGTTTCCGTTTCAATTTATATTTCTTAAAGAACAGTTACATCCGTCGGAAGGGAATATTCTTTGCATGCGGCGTTCGCTGCGCAAAGAATGTATGATTAACCCGTTCTTTTGGAACCCATTTTGGATGGCATGAAAAAGAGCAATGTGACTTTGGAACGGGGCAAAAAAAAAAAATTTGAAATATGTGTATTTTTTAGTTTCAATTGAAGTTGTAACTTTTTTATTCCATTTTGCTTAATCCAAACCTCGAACAAAAATTTACAAAAAAAATTGTAAATATAATAATACAATAAGTTTTTAAATTGGCTTTTAAAAGTTATATTTTATTGTTGTTATTGTTATGATCGCTGTTTTCTGTTTTTTTTTGCATCTGTAGCCGCTTTGTATACTTTGTTTTTGGTTCTTTGAAACGCCTTTCTGTAATCTTCAAACGAATACCCTTCCTTCTTAAGTCACTGTGGAATTTTACAATTTTAGATAAGGTATTTCGTGATGATTTATATACATTTTGACTCTTACCATATAATGCTGAGTTGAGTCTGTGGAAACTACTATGTTATATTATTATATAATTCACACATCGGTTTAATTTCCAATAAAAGTAAACTTTGATTTTTTAAATTTTTAAAGCACGCAATTGCTGCTGTTGTTCTTAATGCAAGCAAAACTTGTTAGAAAATTGAAGTCAAAAATTTTCATTTTGTCCCGTTTGTCCTCTTTATTTTACCTTCCTTCCCTTGGCTTGCTTCGTTTTTTTTTGCATTCCGCATTTCTTCTTCACATTACTTGGTGTTAAAAGCACTGCCTACAGAAGGCAAACATCTCATGTTATGGTGACTTTTAGTCTTCCAAACACATGAAAAAGAATGTGTTAGAAAAAAACAGCGATCGGAAATCGTTCGGGTATTTGCTTGCGTTCTTTCTTGTTACATAAGCGTGACAAAAGCATATCCCAGAGAAGACACGGTTTCGTGTTATGTGAACTTTAGCCTTCCAAGCAGATGAGGAAAGAATGTGGATACAATTTCAAACAGAATTTTGAACTTCTATCATACTAAAAAAATATGTAGTCATTTTTTCCGTGTAAAAATCAGTATGAAAAATGGCATTCCTTTGGGAACCACGTTGAAATTGTTTAAGAGCTAATTGAGTTGGATGTGTATCTCAGGGAATCCCTGATAATTAAAATGAATGGTCTTATGATAAACACTAAAAACGACCAAGTGGAGCGTAATAAATATAAATAAATAAAAAAAAATTGTTTTACTATATCCATACAAGGGTGTTTATAAATTGTTAATTAATTGCAATTCAGCAAAATAGTTTTTCAGATTTTCTCTTAGCACGTAGACCGCCTGAAGTATCTGTAAACTTGTCTTTGATGATGCATTTCATGTCTGCATTTTGAATTAATTTAGATCGATGAATATTGTGAAGGCAAATGCAGATCAACACTACTTGAACGCATTTCTTTGGAGACCTATGGATGGGCGCAAACAGAACCCTAAAACGGTGGGCTAGTATCCCAAAGGCATTCGTATGTTACCATTTATGTTTGGATTGGTGTTAGTTAGATGTTTTCGCAGGTTCAGATACGTCGTCTTGAAAGTTGCCAAGGGAAGATTCACAAAAGTTTTCTTCTGGCTCTGACACCATTTATCCTTTTCCTGCGAAAGAAGTTGCCTTGATAGCCGTTTTGGGTGTCCTCTGATTCTCTCAATGTAGTGCGCAGTTTGTTTGACAATAACGTCGTCTAGTGGGCATGTCCATGGTTGAAAGTGTGTAAAGTGTGGGACCGAGAGCGTTACCCTGTGGAACTCCTGCACATATAGTTCTTGTACTCGAATCAGCTCCATCAAGGACGACAGAAAACGTCCTGTCAGTAAGGAAGCTGCGCACCAAATCAAAGAGCTGTGGTGGGAGAAGACTCTTTATCCTGCACAGCAATCCTCACGTTCTTACGCCACATACGATCGAACGCTTGCTTCCCGTTAACAAATACTGCCATGACGTACTCCTTGGCATGGAACCCTTCAAGGATAAAGTTAGTTACCCTAATTGTTGGGTTTAGCGACCTGTTCTTAGTTATTTAAGAAATATTTGTAAGCCGGCTCAAGGTCGTGTGTCTTTTATGTGCCTTTTAAATTAAAAACACTATTATTTGGTTTCCTCCTTTTTCCTTAGTTACCCTACTTAACTGTTCTGGCGTTCCGTGCGACCTGCTAAACCCAAATAGAAAGGGCGGAATACTTGGGCTGAGCTCATCCAAGCCAAGTATTCTGCTCAGCAGGCACCTCTCAAAGATTTTCGACACCGACTAAAGCAAACTGATTGGCCGGTACGATTCAACATCGGAAGGACTCAACCGGGACTTGTGAATCATAACGATGTGGGCTAGTGTTGGATTGTTCATGAGTGAGTGATCAAAATTGAGATGTTCTTTAAGCTGAACAAGAGAACATGTTCTTCTTCAGTTGTTCATTTTTGTTGAGCGAGTCATGTTCAGTCTATCTTGTTCAATCTATCTTGTCAGACAGACTGTCTTACTCTGAGTTGTTCTTGAGTTGTTCTAAGAGCTGTTCAGTCTCTTGTGCTCAGAGAGCTTTTCTGTATCCCTTGCTCTGTGCATTGTTCTGTCTGCCTTGCTCTGTGAGTTGTTCCATCTGTCTGTGTGTTGTTCTGTGGGCCGCACCATGATATGGCGCTCACCCAAATTTTGAATTAAGCGCTTTTGGTAAGAGCACGAGAGAGAGAGAGCGGGAGAGTGAGCGCGAGAGTAAAGGACGCACATTCACAAAAAATTAGGTACATCTGTGTGTAGAACAAAAAAGCCATGCAGAAACATCAGAAACAATAAATCAATCAGTGCTACAGAAACCCACACCTTTAAAATCCCGACGGCAATTCAAAAAACCAAAAAATTCGGCGCTCACAGAACCGAGATTTATTTTGGCTCACTTAGAAAAAAAGAACAAGTGAACATGTTCAGTAACCCAACACTTATCCTCGGGCCCTCGGGATGTTAAATACTAGGAAGAGTATGGCTTTGTCAGGGAGTGCCTTCAGCGTCTTGTTGTCGATCCCATCTTCTGCAAAATTATAAATTTGTATGTTTGAGGGTAACTTACTCTGCTGTTTTACATATTTTCGACTATTAAGTAATTTTTCCAGCTGGGGAAAATGAATTGAAAACAGTTAAAGCTGTCATACGGGGTCACGTCTTTTGAGGTCATTGCATCAAAAGTGTTGAAAATGTTCGTTATAGGGCAAGATTTAGTTGAACCCACTTGTACACCTAGTGGATGGGACAGGGAGACTCTGAAATTGTTCCGGAAGATATTCACATTTCATGCTCTGCATAAATACACAGGATTTGTCGAACAGCTGTTCATTTTCACTCAATTCGGTCCACTAGAGAGAGAGAGCGAGTGAGCGAGACAGAGGTGGAGTGAAAGATGAAGAGAAGAGCGTGCAAGTGAACGCGTGTGGTGGCTAGGTCCAAAATTATGCACACACACACACACTTGCATACACAGAGACATATGTATGTATGCATGTACAAGGCGAAGAAGTCGCATCAACGCACCATTTAGCTGAGATGGAAAATTGAAATCAACTCACACGACTCTCAACCGCATGGGGTTGTTTGGCTTTGGCTCTGATGGCGGCGTCGTCGGGTGGGCATGAGGATGGGGATGGGGTCGGCTTGTGCGCACGCCAAAAGTCTTGTCGATGATGATGACCCAGCTAAGGCTGCCCATGCCTTTTGGCCTACGCCCACCAAATGGCAAATGTCTTGGACGCCGACGACGCGGCAACAGTTTCGAAAGGTTCATCATTTGATTTCTGTTGGACGAGTGCGTACTAAAAATAAATACAAAAATTCTCTACTTGACGCGTGCAAGGGGCACAAACATCATTAGGCAGAAGCTGAGCAAATAGCTAAGGCGGAGGCCTCAGCCTCAGCATGTGTGCAGACGGGGAGTAGTCCGACGCGTCGGTCCGGCTGTCTGTCCGTCCGTCTGTCTTCTATATATAAAACACGCCAAGCGAAAGCAAGCACAAAATGCGATCAAGATCTGATCAGTAGATCATACCGTGTATGTGTGCGTGTATGTCCAAGCATTTGCTTAAAAACAAATTGAAATTAATTAAAAGCTACTAAACCGTTAGACTGTTAGTCTCAACGATTCTGGCGCCATTTTCCGCTGTCACATTTTCTATATACCCTTCCGAATGGCATGTTTGGCTTTTCACCCACCTCTTGACCAAATGATTTTGGTCACTTTTAATTTGATATTTCCGTTTTCGCTTTTATTTTTCAAGGTCGCTTTCGAATTGACAATTAATTAACGAAACGAACAGCTGCCAATTTCGATTTACCATAATTTAAGCGATGTCCGAAAAGGAAACAGTTTATCATTATAGGATTTCCATACATTTTGACCCGTTGAATCTACAAGTATTTTGGATTCCTGTATCATGTAGACGTGCGTTCCTACACTTGCCTATTGCTGAGAAAACAAGTACACAGAAACAAAACGTCGGGACATTTTCAATCTTTTTAACGGCATGAACTTGAAAATTCAATCTTGACCTACAGGATATTCTACACAATTCAAACTTTCAGGGATTGGCCCAAGCATTTCGAACTTGTTTCTTTCCAAATGTGCTTACTTCAATCCCCTTCGAGATCACATGTTCATAAATTAGAGCAGGGTTCTCCAAGAAGAAAGCGCGAAAATGTGACTGTGTCTCTCTCTTACTCTGACTTTGAGAGCGAGAGCTCAAAAATGAGAGAGAGAGAGCGACAAAATTTAAGTCGCATTTTCGACATACTTCAACATTCGCAATGCGATGAGATGCCTTTCCATTCGAGTTCAGTTCGCTTTGTTGTGGGTTCGAATCCTAGTTGAGCCCAAAAAATTGTATTATTCTTTGTTATTTAGAAGTCTTAAATAAACAAAAACTGGTGTGGTCTCTTTGAAGTGTATAAGGATGTCTAATGGAATATGAAGGAGGAAAGGACAAAGAGAGGTATCTTACCAGGGATCAAATCAATGTTACATATCGAGCTGAAATTAATCTCGAAACTGCTTAAAATGATCCTGCTTCGAGATTAGATTGTGCTCGAATTTGTTGCTTAATTCATTTTTATTCCCTTTCAAAGCGTATTATGATTTTGCCCAGAAGTTTGAAACGCATAGAAATATTCATTTCCGACCCCATAAACTATATATATACTTGATCAGGGCGACGAGCTGAGTCGATTGAGCTTTGTCCGTCTGTCTGTCCGTCTGTTTCTACGCAAACTAGTCTCTCAGTTTTAAAGCTATCGAGCTGAAATGATGGCACAGAGTCTTCGTTTTACTGCACGCTGCTAATATGTCGGAACCGAACGGATCGGATGACTATATCTTATAGCTGCCATAGGAACCATCGGTCGAAAAATGGGTATTAGTGAGAAAAACTTTTTTGTTTTCTATGTTAGCGTCCTTAAATTCGGCCATTATTATTATTATATGCTTTCAAACAGATTTACAAATTTTGGTCAAGCTCGGATGACTATATATTATAGCTGTCATAGGAACCATCGGTCGGAAAATGGGTTTTAGTAAGAAAAACTTTTTTGTTTTCACTTTTAGCGTCCTCAAGCTCGGCTATTATTAATATTATATGCTTTCAAACAGATTTGCAAATTTTGGTCAAAATCGGATGACTTTATCTTATAGCTGCCATAGGATCGATCGGTCGGAAAATGTGTTTTAGTGAAAAAATAACTTTTTTGTTTTTAAGTAAATCGTTCTTAAGGTCGGCGATAATTACCATTAAACGCTTTCAAACTAATTTGAAAAAGTTGATCGACATCGGGTGACTATATCTTATGGTTGCCATAGGACCGATCGGTCGGAAAATGAGTCTTAGTAAGACATTTTTTTTTATTTTTATGTTAGCGTCCTTAAACTAGCTGACGACTAATTTTATATGCTTTCAAATAGGTTCGCAAAATTGGGTCGAAATCGGATGACTATATCTTAAGGCTGCCATAGGGCCGATCGGGCGGAAAATGAGTCTTAGCGAGAAAGACTTTTTTGTTTTTAATTTTATCGTTCTTATAATCGGCGTTTGTTTCGCCGCGATTCGCGAAATTTGGTCGAAATCAGATGTTTATCTGACGGAAAATGGGGTTTAGTTAGAAAAATTCTAGATTTTTATGTAAGCGTTCTTAAACTGTGACATTTGCACTTGCAAGGGTATAAAAACTTCGGCACAGACGAAGTTAGCTTGGCCTTCTCGTTTTTTTTTAAGATTACCCCGGGATTTTAGGATTAAAAGAGGAAAGAAAGTCGGACAAGCCCGACTTTAACATACTCTGTACCAAAGCTGCAAACCGGTTCGGCTCGGGTTTTTTAGGTCCGACGAACCGGACCATGAACCGAAGCCCTAATATTTTTGACTCGTCAAACCTGAATTGGAAAAATTAGGTTCGGTTCACAAAATTAAGTAGTTTTTCCAACGACACATACAGGGATCCCTGTACATTCCAAACAATACTTGTAATCTAACTGCTATCATTCAAGAAGTTGGAGAACTATGACATTTCTCTAGGTCAGATTTATAGTATCACCGTCTATAAAGGATCGAATATTGTTACAGCAGCAGGAGAACTTTTAAATGACAACTGCAGATCAGAAAAGGATTGCAACTATGAAGAATGTAATGTTGAAAAAGGTTGCTCAATTGAATCAAAAGCATTTCTTGATTTGGACGATGATCAAGTGACCTCAATAGGTTCCCTGGATAAATCTATAATTGCAGTTTGTTGTGCTGCACACACTCTAAATTTAGTAGTTAACGATTTTTTAAGGAAGCTCAGGTTGACATTAGTAGAGTTCTCACACGAAACACCGTACTCACACTATATGAAATCTATTGCATATAGAAAAATTGAAAAAACCAGTGCTAGACTGTGTGACGCGATGGAACTCAACCTACAAAATGTGCCAACTTTTTCAAACACTTAAATATTTTTTCATTCAGAGTTCTTTTGAAGAGCTCCACATATATATGTAATTTGATGCAGCCAATTAATAAAGTTTTGATAAATATAATACAATTACATTATTGAAATAAAGAATATTATTTTAAAAAATAAGTATTAATAAATCGAAAGTATTCTTTTATGTTTAAGAGAACCGGGGTTCGAACCAAAACTTTGAGTTCAGGGGCTGCGAACCGAACCTTAGACTTTACAGCGGGTTCTAACCCCGGAACCGAACCTTCTTAAAAATTTTAGATGTTTGCATCCTTGCTCTGTACCCCCCAAATTTTGTATATACACAGAGAAAAAAAAAATATACAAAATCTACACGAAAATGTAGGACTTCTACGCGTTTTTACCGGGATTTTCAACCCATAACGTTTGTGTAGCTTTTCTGCACTCCGCACAGTGGCCGGTTTCGCTGATTTACCATTGCAAAAAATCGTAACTTTTGAACGGAAAGAGATATTTGGAAAATTTCAAGGGGAAGGTGATAGAGAATAGTTTTAAAATGAGCTTAAGCTCATCATTGTAGGTCAATAGGGTGACTCAGGATCGGCTGCCAAAGTGCAAAGTTTAAGATACTAAAAACGTTGCAAGAACTAGACAACTCTTTATTTTAAGTAGTTTTACAACAACATTTTTAATAAATCGTTTTCAAAAAGTTTTAATATTTGTCCAATTTCTTACCTTTTCAGTGTATTAATCTTTGCACTTTGGCAGCCGATCCTGAGTCACCCTATTGACCTACAATGATGACCATAAGCTCATTTTAAAGCTACTGAGATTCTTTATCACCTTCCTCCTGCAATTTTTCAAATATCTGTTTCCGTTCAAAAGTTACGATCTATGCCACGCGACACCGGCCGGACTCTCGTGCACAAGAAAAGTTGCTTTCATTTCATATCAATACATAGATTAATCATGCATATTGATATGTTCAAGTCGCTCATACTCATAAAAGGCAAAAAAGGGCCAGTCTATATATTTAAATTTTGTTTCGAAATATGAATTTTACAAAAATTTTCACTCCAAAAGCGTGAACTAGCGTGGATGCATTTGTTACAGTCCGTCAAAGTTGGAAAATATGGTACAAAAGTAGTACTTCAGTAAAACGCCAATAACTCAACTAATTTAAAAAAAAATTTAATTTTTTTTAATTAATTTTTCTTTAGATTTGCATGCATCTTTAAAAAACAAAAAAACAGATTTCAATCGGAATATCCGTTTGGTTTTTATACGTTCCCAAACGAGACATTTGAAACCAAAAAAAAACAAAATTGATGAGTTTGAAAAATTGTTCAACTTTGAACCACTGTAGAAACCAAACTAATTGACCAAATTCAATAAACCAAAGTTTTTTGGGCTAGTTGGAGTTCCCATTATTAAATAAAATTTAATCGGTCAAAAATATCGACCATCAATTTTTGATTTTTTCAACACGTGGCGTGTAGCTTTTTTGCACGCCGCGTTTAGTTTTCTCATTTCTAAATCTTTCAGATCTCTCCCTCTTCTCGATCTCTGTATTATTAAAGTTTTTGTTAGCTCTAATAACGTCTCTGACTACAATTGGTTGTAAATAGGGGCATAGCTGGCCGGACGGGCAAATAAAATTCCCCCACCGTGTCGGAGTCGTTATTAGTTTATTTTGTAATCTTATTAGATTTTCTTTGATAGGCTTCATTAGCTCATAAAAAATTTTTGTAACGTAAAATATATACATTTTTGTTGACAGCCTTTTTTGGTCAACTCTAAATAAATAAATAAACGCGGCGTGCAGAAAACCAGATCGTTCGTCCTCAACAACACAGTTGGCTGGACTTACTTTATAAGCTAACGTTAATTGACATATTACACAGTGGAACACTCAAAATTGCCTGGGAACGGGACCAATAAATTATGAAACTAGAGCAGAGATGGGCACGTCGCGACGTTCTAATGCACACGAGGCAGCGCGCTGCCTGCGTGTGCATAGGACTCTGCCGCGGCCGACTGCACAAAATCACACGTACGCTATAAGCATTGAAAGCTATTTATAGAACACGAATGCGGCGCACGCAAATTGTGCTTGTATGCGTGTGAAAAGTGTGACGATATGTGTGCATGCCCATCTCTGAACTAGAGGCATCAGGGAGCAACACCTCATACCCAGTTTTTCTTGATCACGTCTTCTCGTTTAATGGACACATTTATACTGTTGCTAGTACAACATCTGTTGCTGGTTAAAAAAAGGTGAGAGCTAAAATTTTGGAAAATTCACCAAAGATGAAGGGAGTCACCACAATTGTTATAGTAATTCCCGCCTCCAATGGACAAGCGGTTAGTACCCCACCCATAGAGGTCTAACTAAGAAAATGAAATTAATGGAAAATCACTCGACAGAATAATGTGAGATTTTAAATATATTGGGATGCTGACCAATAAAATGTGTCCTTAAGAGATGGTAACATGCATCGAAAAACCGCGATAGTGGGTACCACATTTGACATCATCCATTATCGAGTCCATATAGGCCATAAACTAGAGAGAAAAATAGACCGAACTGCGTTTTTAAATACACTATCGAAGCCTTAGTTCGCGGGCTATGGGTATCTTTGTACAAGCAATTCCCTTTGAGCAACATTGACCATTTGGGTATCCGGAGCTTCTCCAAAATTATAACATTAATCCTTTGATTAAAATTCGTCATTTCCACTAAGAAAAAGCAAAATTCTGTCGAAAAATGTCTTAGGTGAACAAACCGCGATACGCTAAAATGCCTTCAACTGAAGTATTCAAATGAAATTACCTGTTTTTCTGCTGGTAATGAAGTAATTTACTCATAAGATTAATTCCATAATTTTGGTGAAGCTGGTTTTGCCTAAATGGCCAATGTTGCTCTAAGGCAATTGCTAGTACAAAAATGCCTATAAACCGCGAATCAAGGCTTCGTTGGTAAAACTGAAAACGCAATTCGCTCTATTTTTATCTCTAGTTTATGGCCTATATGGACTCGATAATGGGTGATGGTACCCACTATCGCGGTTTTTCGATGCATGTTACCATCTCTTAAGGACACATTTTATGGGTCAGCATCTTAATATATTTAAAATCTTTCAAAATTCTATCGAGTGATTTTCCATTGATTCCATTTTCTAAGTTAGACCTCTATGGGTGGGGTACTAACCGCTTGTCCATTGGATGTGGGAATTTAGTATAACAATTGTGGTGACTCCCTTCATCTTTGGTGAATTTTCCAAAATTTTAGCTCTGACATTTTTTTTAACCAACAACAGATGTTGTAGGTGTGTGTTGCTAGTATAAATGTGTCCATTAAACGCGAACTTGACGTGATCAAGAAAAACTGGGTATGAGGTGTTGCTCCCTGATGCCTCTAGTTTCATAATTTATTGCTCCCGTTCCCAGGCATTAAAAAAAGTTGAATTTTGTGGCACTGTGTTATATATAAATAATTTAGTTACATCAAGATTTAACACACATCAAATAATAGTGACATTTATACAATAAACTCGTTTATAATTAATTTTCTATAATTTATGGCCTTTTCTTTATACTCCGCAAGCATGATCCAATTGAAGGGATCTTCACCGTTTAATACACATATTATCTCCTGCTCCGTAAGTTCCGTTCTTCCAAGGGATCTGCAACGAAACTCTCTGAGAACGGGACATCTGCCTAGGAAGTGTGTTATATCCTCGACTTCCCTAAGGTTGCACAGAGTGCACTCCTTATTTCCCCGTCTGTGTATGCTTCCGTTTAACCACAGAGTTCGTGCTTTAAGTATCCAACTAATTGTCGCTCTGCTATATGAATTGTTACAGTACTTGTAGAAGCGAAATTCGCTTGATGTTGCACTCTGGATGTGGGATATGTGGTCTTTTTTTCGTAGCGCCATGAGGAGTTTAATACTTATATTGCACCAGTGTTCTTTTGTAATATCCGTCATATTTATCATTTCTGGAGAAAGTTCGCAGCTTTGTAATAGATTTTTTATTTCGTCAAACCAAAAAACTTATTTTCGTATTACGTATTTGGTTAATACCTGGGGTAGTCGGCAAGCGTCGAATTCAAACATTACCCTGTGAATGTACTTTATGTGCAAATTTAGATCGTAAAAATATCCTTCTTCTGCTCCCGTTTTCAGACAAAGTGCATAATTGGGCGTAGTCTCTGCTATCTTGAGAATTCTTTTTATGAAATGCCGCTGAAGTGCATTTGTTTCTCCAAACCAGCCGAATCCACAAACTAGCTGTTACCTGGAATAGGTTCCACTTGCTACTCAATGAAATATCCGGCTTATTCATAAATGTTCTCCAAGTTGAATTCAATGCCCCCTTTGCCTCTGATGTCCTTCGTCGAATGTGAGTTCTAAACGATATTTTTAAGATATTTATACTCTGCCACTGTTCTTATCGCCTCAGATCTATAAACCCATTTTTCCGCTGCAGCTTGTCTTCCTCCTTTCCTAAATATGATTATTTCTGATTTTGCCAGGTCGACTTCCATTGCTCACTTATCGCAATATACTTCCAAGTTATGTATCATGGTCTGTAATGTGTTTATATCGTCGGCTAGTATCACAATATCATCGGCATAAAGAGGGAGTCGTATATTCGTATCTTCTATAAAAAGGCCACCATCTAAATCTTCGTGCATATCGTTAAGGTATAAGGTAAACAGCAGGAGGAAGAGTAAAAATCCTTGCTTGACACCAGTAAGAGTTTCAAAAGTATCAGAAACTTCTTCTCCTGTCCAAATGGCGCTTTCTTAGTGCTTTTATATATTCTCTCAATAAAATTAACAGTTTTTGTAGGCATTGCCATTTGATGCAGCTTGTAGAATAGTAATTGTCTGGGAACTCTGTCAAATGCCGCTTTAAAATCCACGAAAAATCAGTAAACCCTTTTTTTGTGTAAAGATCAGATGGACTATTGATGCCAGATTGTATTTATTATCGATCGTTGAGTTCTTTTGTCTGAATCCGACTTGATATTCATTTAACTTCCCATTGTTTTCGACCCATGTTGCCAAACGATCGTTAATTATCCCCATAAGTATCTTTGCCGCACAATTCATAAATGATATTCCGCGATAGTTTGCAGGCTCATTTGTGCCTCTTTTTTTTTAAATGGGGAATATGAAGGAGGTCTTAAAACAATCAATATCATTTTTCCCATCCAATATACTATTTAACACATCTGAGAGTTTGTCCATTGATCCTTTATATACGGGACTAAAATTTGCACACGTTTCGTGTAGATTTCCAACATGTAGCATTCAGCATTTGTAATTCTAAACGTTTGTGTAGAAATCCTACACGTCGCGTGTGGAGTTTTTTAAACGAAAAATGTAAGAATTCAGTACTGATTTAGAGCTGCATTTTTCGTTTAGAATTTACACACGCTCATGTAGGATTTCAATATCCAAACGCCTCGTGTATAAAACCTAAACGTTCGTGAGGTATTCAGATTGTTGCATGAAAAATGTAGAAGTTATTTGGAAATAAGCTGATTTTCTTATGTCGTGTAGATTTTGCATTTGCCCACGCAGCATTTAGATTTTCTACACGCGGCGTTGAGATATTGAAATCCTATTATTATTATTTATTAAACTTCTTCCTAATGCTAAAGTTACGTGCAGCCTACACGTTACGTGCAGCTTTTCTGCACGCCACATGTAGCTTTCTGCATTCTACATTTTGCGTGTGCAATTTAGCAGGGCGAAACACGTTTCGTTTAGCTTTGACGTTTCTACACACGCCGTGCAGCCAATTTTGTTTTCTCTGTGTAGTTGGGGGAAAACGGAAAACTGTAGGAGTAACCAGCATTGATATAAGGAACATAAATTCACTTTGGAATGTTATAAAAATGCGCTTGCTACTTAGAATTGATTACACTGTCTCAAAAAGGTTGATCGCGTTGAGATCAAAATAATCTTAAAGGTATAAGGATAGTGGTATAAAAACCTTGGCTGGGTTTGGTGTGGTGCCGTTTTCTTTTTATAGCACTTTTAAGTTTTTAGGTTCTGATTTTGTTTTACAAATCCATATTTCGTAAGCTTGAAATTTTTGTTTAAGGTCTTCAGCGGAGTCGTAGATCTTGATATGGCAAGTCGATAAAATCTCATCTTCATACTATAAATTACAAAAATATAGAAAAAACATTAGGTTTTTCTTTTTATTTTTAGTTTTCAACATTATCTTGAAAACAGTTTCGAGTTCGACCAAGAAATACATATCAAAATTTTAGCTTAGACTAAGATAAACAAACACAAAGAACAAACCAACTTGATTCGATTATCCCATCATATAGTTATAGACCTGCATGCAACAAAAAAGTTCATACAAACTCAAAAAATTTTCAAAATTTCCAATTTCTTTATTTGTGTTTTAATATTGATTTTAGTAATGATTTGTTGGTTTTGTAAGTATTTTACCAAAAAAAAATTGAATTTCGAACCATTAAGTTTTTACGAGTTACGATTTACGAATTTTGGTGAAAATTGTACTTGCTTGTAGTCCTAAAACTATATCAAGGAGTAATCGAATGAAATAGGTTTGTTTTAAGGGTTTGTTAATTTTTTTCTAAGCTACAACTTTGCTCTATATTGCTTGTCCAGTTTCTTATCGGGTTTCAAAATAATGTTCAGAAGTCTGTTAGAAACGAAGGTAAAACCGGATTCTTGTAATTTTGAGTATGAAGATGTGATTTTTATACCCTTGCAAAGGGTATTATAATTTTGCCCAGAAGTTTGCAACGCATAGAAATATTAATTTCCGACCCCATAAACTATATATATTCTTGATCAGGGCGACGAGCTGAGTCGATTGAGCTTTGTCCGTCCGTCTGTCCGTCTGTTTCTACGCAAACTAGTCTCTCAGTTTTAAAGCTATCGAGCTGAAATTTTGCACAGAGTCTTCTTTTTACTGCACGCTGCTAATATGTCGGAACAACCGGATCGGATGACTATATCTTATAGCTGCCATAGGAATCATCGGTCAAAAAATGGGTCTTTGTGAGAAAAACTTTTTTGTTTTCAATGTAAGCGGCCTTAAACTCGGCCATTATTTATATTATATGCTTTCAAACAGATTTACAAATTTTGGTCAAGATCGGATGACTATATCTTATAGCTGCTATTGGACCGATCGGTCGGAAAATGGGTCTTACTGAGAAAAACTTTTTTGGTTTCAATGTTAACGTCCTCAAACTCGTACCTTACTAATATTATATGCTTTCAAACAGATTTGCAAACTTTGGTCAAAATCGGATGACTATATTTTATAGCTGCCATAGGATCGATCGGTCGGAAAATGGGTTTTAGTGAAATTTTTTTTTTTTTCAAGTAAATCGTTCTTAAGGTCGGTGATTATTAATATTAAACGCTTTCAAACTAATTTGAAAAATTTGGTCGAAATCAGATGACTATATCTTCACTCTGCCATAGGACTTATCGGTCGGAAAATGAGTCTTAGGCCCAATTTCTCAAAAGTTGCGGCTAGGTACCGGGCGGTTAAATTTGCCGGCCGGAATTACCAGAGGTTGTCTTTTGGTTTTCTCAACGAGACTTACCGGCAGGTTCACCCGATAGCGATTAGTTGCTATCGCTGCAAAAGTGTGACCTGACACTGTCGACCAAACAGCTGTTTGTTTTGGCTTTTTTTTAATGATATTGTTGTAACTGGTAATTATTTGACAAAATAATTATATAAAATTTCTTGCGATGATGAATTAATGTGAAACACCAAAAAGACCAAGAGCGAAGAACTTTTTAGCGGATGAGGAACATTTGCTTGTAGACTTTTTGAGTCAATCAAAGGCATTTTGGAGAACAATAAGAGGGATGCGGATACCTGGAAGCAGAAAGCCTGGGCTTGGAGATCAGTTTGCCGCCATGCCGGAGTTCATCGCCCTTGGAAAGACTTACGGGATTAGCCCGAGAATTTAAAAAAACGATCGCGAAAATAATTCGCAATTAAGAATCGTGAGACTTCTTGAACTGTGGCGGCATTTCCAACACCGCTGGAGTCTTGTCTGTTTCCAAAAAATCCGTGGCATGATCCCAAGCTCAGCAACAAGATTGGAAAATGTGGTTGATAATGATGGTACGTTTTTATTTATGATATGTAAGCTTTAAAAATATTTAATAGACTTATAAAATTTTAGCAAAAATCAATTGCGTGGGAATCTTCATTAACTGCACGGTTTGCCGAAGGAAGTCTGACTCAACAGAAGTCGCCCGCAATGATAAGGAAGAATCCACTTGCATTAGAGCGCAGCGCCACCATAAGTTTGCTCTCTGACAACAATCCACGATTCCTGTTAACAATCGAAATCATAATAAATTGAATCACAACTGAAGTTAAGGTTTTACCTGTTACTTAGCGAAGATATTTGCTCTAATCTTAGCAAGAATTATTTGACATGCTGAGTTTGTTAACCTGAATCGTTGAACAAATTTGGCATCATCCAGATCAGTAAAATTATAAATACTCTCCCTGTACTCTCTCGCATTATTTATTTATTGCTCCGTCTTGGGTTATGTGGGTATAACCACCACCATGTTGGCCATTGTGGTAATACAGTTCCTGGTGCTGGCAGTGCGTGTGGATAATATTTTCATCATGGTGCACACGTATCCTCGGTTAGATCACTATCGGTATACCACATCGCATGAAGCGATTGGTGGCGCCATTGGCCAGGTGGGCCCTTCGATTTTGTAGACGGCGGGCAGTGAGTTTGCCTGGTCTTACCGCCTGAATCTTCCATTTCCATCGCGTGGATGTAAGAAATTTGTTTATTTATAAAGAATTTTTTTTGGCAATTGACAAAGTAAACAATACAAATTTTGAACACAGCTGTTTGTCGATCGATAAAAATATCGATAATTCTATCGCAACTTGCCGGCAGGTTAAAATTTGACCCCATCGTGAGGCAGCGGTTAACTTTGCGCTCGGTTCTCGCCAAATACAGCATGAGACAAGCAAATTCGGCTAACCTGCCGGTAAGTTTGACTAACCGGACATTGAGAAATTAGGCCTTAGTGAGAAAAACTTTTTTGTTTTCAATTTTATCGTTCTTAAACTTGGCGATTGTTAATTTGATATGTTTTAAAAAAGATTCGCGAAATTAGGTCGAAATCAGATGTTCATCTGACGGAAAATGGATTTTAGTTACAAAAGTTTTTGATTTTCATCTAAGCGTTCTTAAACTCTGTCATTTCAAAAACAGCTTTTGCAAGGGTATAAGAACTTCGGCACAGACGAAGTTAGCTTGGCCTTCTCGTTTTAACTTGCCACATACTAATGTTTTAAGGTGCGAATTAAAAGCTCCAACTTAGCCTTAGACGTTAACACAAAATTAGAAATAGTTTACGAGATATTGAGTTCTTAAATCCAATTAGAATCAAAAAACTTCAAAGTACAATTAAATACCAAGAAAGAAAGTCGGTCAAGCCCGACTGTAAAGTGCTCTGTACCCTCAAGAGTGTGTACATATCTGATCAATTTAAGTTAGAAGCCACACAACGTAGCAAAAAATCTATAAAGTGTGTGAAGTGCTGCCCACCGCCGCTGCGACCAGTGCTACCCATCTTAATTTTTTGTTTTCCTTATAGCTCGACTAATGTTCATCCGTTCTTAAGCATTTCTTCGGCAAATCTATAAATAATACCATATGCGTAGAAGGTATAAGCCATCTATTTAAAAAATTGTAGAAGATATGACTTTTTTCCAAATTGCGGGGGTGTAAACTTTATCTGCCTGCAAGTAAGTGTTAAACCAATGAGAAAGTCTGGTACCGTCCCAAACCCAGGCTGTGTTATTGTCGGTCGTACAGCTCAAATATTGCCTTGAGCATTTTAGTAGATAGACCGATGTTGCTCAGTTTATAGAACAGACTTCTTCTTGTTCACTGTATCAACTGCTGCCTTAATGTCAATAAAAAATATATAAAGGGTGATTTTTTAGCAACTTTCTTTTTGGTCACACAGTTTTCGTGTCACATGCTACTGTCAAACATGTTCAGTTTGGTCTATAATTTAACCATGAACCGACTTACAAACGAACAACTATTGCAGATTATTGAATTTTATTATCAAAATTCATGCATCTTGCACTTCTACCATATTATGGTCAGTTAGGGCCACCTTCTGAGGCTGCTATACGGAAACTGGTGACTAAATTTCGCACCAAATTTACATTATTGGACATTAAACCACCAACACGCATACGTAGATTGCGGACAGAGGAAAATATCGCAGCTGTTTCCGCCAGTGTTGTTAATGACCGTGAATAATCGATTCGGCGCCGTACGCAGCAATTGGGCCTCTGTTACTACACTGCGTTGAACATTTTGCGGAAGGATTTGGGTATAAAACCTTTTAAAATACAGCTGGTGCAAGAATTGAAGCCACACGACCTACCACAACGGCTAACATTTGGTGAATTGATGAAGATACACTTTTTTATCGGAAAAGTGGGTTCAGCGACGAAACTCATTTCTGCTTGAATGGATACGTGAACTAACAAAATTGTCGTATTTGGTGCATTGCAAGAACTGCCAATGCATCTCGAAAAATGCACTGTTTGGTGTGGATTATGGGCCGGTGGCATCATTGGATTGTACTTCTTTTAAAGATGACGAAGGCAGGATCGTTACTGTGAATGGAGAGCGCTACCGTGCGATGATTACAAACTTTTTTTTTTTGGAAATGGAAGAGCTGGGCTTTGCTGACATGTGGTTTCATCAAGACGGTGCCACATGCCGCACAGCATGCGAAACAATGGCCCAATTGAGAGGCGAGTTCGGTGAACAGTTTGTTTCACATTTGGTACCGGTCAATTGGCCGCCTTGATCGTGCGATAAACCGCCTTTAGCCTTTTTTTTTGTGGTGTTGTTAAGGCTCATGTCTAAAGCGACAAGCCCGCAACAGTTGACGCACTGAAAGACAATATTGAAGAATTTATTCGTAACATACCGGCCGATATGTTGGAGAGAGTACGCCGAAATTAAACCCAGCGTATGAACGATTTGAGGCGCAGTCTCAACATTTTAAACATTAAAGATTCCATATATTTTTCTGAATTTTATCACCCTTTAGTTCGGTTAGAAATAGGTATTTATACCCGTTACTCGTAGAGTAAAAGGGTATACTAAAGTCGTGCAAATGTATGTAACAGCCAGAAGGAATCATTTCCGACCATATAAAGTATATATATTCTTGATCAGCATCAACAGCCGATTCGATATAGCCATGTCCGTCTGTCCGTCTGTCCGTCTGTCCGTCTGTCCGTCCCTCCGTCCGTCCGTCTGTCCGTCTGTCCGTCTGTCCGTCTGTCCGTCCGTCCGTCCGTCCGTCTGTCTGTATGAACACCTAGATCTCAGAGACTAGAAGAGCTAGAGCAACCAAATTTGAAATGTAGACTCCTATTGTCTGCACGCAGATCAAGTTTATTTTCAATTTTTGCCACGCCCCCTCCCGCCCCCGCAATTTGGAAAAAACGTCATATCTCCTACAGTTTTGGAGATAGATCGTTCGTTCCTTCTAGAGATACCTTGTAAACAAAATTATTTATCGATTTGCTGAAGGAATGATAAAGATCGGATGAACGATACTCAAGTTATGTGCAAAAAACGGTCAGTTAACACTCACCACCCACCCCACCCATAACCTAAGCATTGCGTTCAGCAGCAATCTTAGTGAGAGAGAGAGAGAGAGAGAGAGAGAGAGAGAGAGAGAGAGAGAGAGAGAGAGAGAGCTTAGAGAGCGCACTGCGTTGTGCGTTGTGTGTTAACTGGCCGTTTGACTCGTGACCAAATTCGAGCTGCGACATTAAGGGTGCAGAGTATGTAATAGTCGGGCTTGACCGACGTTTTCAAAAGTTTTGTTGTCTGATCTGTTTATCGTGATGAATTTGGAGTCATTTATGTTGCATTTAGTAATTGACAAATGTCTATTAATATCTGGCGGATAATAAATAGCCGAGTTAAAAAATATTGCATACTTTTCGGCTGACCCACCTCAGGCATACAGGAAGGCTAATAAACATTTGTTTCCATGAGTAACGGGTATATCGAAGTCGGTTAGAGCCGACTTTAACTTACGCTCTCGTTTTTGGCTGTAAACTAGTGTAATCAGTCAGTTGGGCGTAGAGTTTTTTATGTATAGATATAGGTGGTCGGAAATGATTCCTTCTATGCGTTACAAAATTCTGTAATATTGTACACTTTTTATACCCGTTACTCGTAGAGTAAAAGGGTATACTAAAGTCGTGCAAATGTATGTAACAGCCAGAAGGAATCATTTCCGACCATATAAAGTATATATATTCTTGGTCAGCATCAACAGCCGATTTGATATAGCCATGTCCGTCTGTCCGTCTGTCCGTCTGTCCGTCTGTCCGTCTGTCCGTCCGTCCGTCCGTCCGTCTGTCTGTATGAACACCTAGATCTCAGAGACTAGAAGAGCTAGAGCAACCAAATTTGAAATGTAGACTCCTATTGTCTGCACGCAGATCAAGTTTATTTTCAATTTTTGCCACGCCCCCTCACGCCCCCGCAATTTGGAAAAAACGTCATATCTCCTACAGTTTTGATGATAGATGGTTCGTACTTTCTAGAGATATCTAGTACTCAAAATTGTTTATTGATTTGCTGAAGGAATGATAAAGATCGGATGAACGATACTCAAGTTATGAGCAAAAAACGGTCAGTTAACACCCACCACCCACCCCACCCATAACCTAAGCATTGCGTTCAGCAGCAATCTTAGTGAGAGAGAGAGAGAGAGAGAGAGAGAGAGAGAGAGAGAGAGAGAGACTTAGAGAGCGCACTGCGTTGTGCGTTGTGTGTTAACTGGCCGTTTGACTCGTGACCAAATTCGAGCTGCGACATTAAGGGTGCAGAGTATGTAATAGTCGGGCTTGATGACGTTTTCAAAAGTTTTGTTGTCTGATCTGTTTATCGTGATGAATTTGGAGTCATTTATGTTGCATTTAGTAATTGACAAATGTCTATTAATATCTGGCGGATAATAAATAGCCGAGTTAAAAAATATTGCATACTTTTCGGCTGACCCACCTCAGGCATACAGGAAGGATAATAAACATTTGTTTCCATGAGTAACGGGTATATCGAAGTCGGTTAGAGCCGACTTTAACTTACGCTCTCGTTAAGTGTGAAAAAATGTACATTATTTGTTTTAATAATAAATAAATACAAATGAATTTCGAGTAGGCCCGGCTAATACAGCTATAGCTTTTCTACTTTTGATGCCTGGATTTGTCTAGCTTAAACTCATTCTCTATCGAACACTAGAACACTCCATATCAAGCGGTAAACATAAAAAAACATTTATTTGTTCCATATTATTATTCCAAATTTAAGATTTTCTCGAGTTGAAGTGCAGTAAGTATATACAGAGAGTATATCTGTGCCCTTAGTTTAAAGTTTTCCATTATTTTTCTTTATAGATGGCAGCGCGAAATACTAATGTATCCGGAGGAGTTGTTTTGTGCGCCTTGAAAGACTTTCGGAAACCCGTTACGTCCAAAGATCTCTTAAAGTTGGTCGCAGCCCGTATGATGGTAACAGAAGCCAGCATTAAATCACGCCTTAAAAACGTACTAAACATTGGCGTAAGGCAACAATTTATCAAAAAAGAAGGGCCATTATACGGGCTGTGGCCGAAGACAGCGAAGCCAGCGGCCACCGTCAAAACTAAAAAAAATATAATAATCCGGCCAGCCAAATGCTCAAAAGGCATAAAAACAAACGGAACTAAATCGCCGAAACGCAAGATTCGAAAGAACAAATAATATTTTTACCGTCTATTTTAAATTATCTGCATTCAAAATTCTAGTTATTCGTTCGTTGTTATCCGTTATCAAAATTACTAAGTTGATTAAAACTATGTCAGCGGCTGTCGGAGTTGATGATGAGCCAGCAGCCAGCAGCAAGCAGCGGGATAGCAGCGTCCAGTGTAAGAGGGAATTTTTTTTAACACGTCACTTTGTTCTGGTTATTGTTATATTTATTTATTTCCCCTTTGTAGAAGCCAGTTTCCAGAGTAAAGATCGCCACAAGTGTTGCAACGCTTGGAGAATGTCAAACGGGAGTGCTGGTTATCATCGAGTAGGCGGAGGTGGTACATTTACGTGCCGAGCATCGAGTGCCGAGGATATATTGACATCGTTGGATCAACTGGTGGCCTATACGGTTAGTGAGGATGATTCAGAGTTTCCATTGCCCGCTTTGGATGATGTCTCCCATCTCGCACAGCGTTGTGGCGACAGCATCTGTGAGTTTTGAATCAAATCTGAAAGCTGCTGAAACATCACCCTTTATTTTGGGACATTTATAAAAGAATTTTAGAGCTATTTTAATGATCTTTAGGAATTCAATTTCGAAAGTGTGTTAATCGTCACATTTTCGCTTTAGAAATCATAATCAGCCGTTATCCCATTTTCCATTCCACCAAAATGTTGCGATTTAAGCCAAATTTGAACCAAACTCCGGATTCAAATAGTGAGTTTTGCGAAAGTAAAAATGAGAGCACGGCTGAATAAAAAAATATATGTTAAGAGTGAACCACTGAACCGAACCGAAACCGCTGTTAAGCACTGCCTGAGGTAGCAATCGAGTGCCCTCCAAAATGAGCAGCTCCCAAGCTACTTTAACCTCCGTTTTCAATACACAAAACTTGAAACTGGCTTCAAATTTGAAACAAACCAGTCTACCAGTTCAATTAATCTAGTGTTACCGCTTCTCGCTAGGTTTGATGACTTTGCTGCAGACTAAAGATGCTTTTTATTATGGCTGCCTTCATGAAACTCGAGCAGATTGCAATGCGCCGGTAAAGGGCTTTTCAAATCCAAATTCAAATTATGATGAGCCAACAGCAACCAGGATGTGAAATAGCAGCGTCCAGTGTAAGAGAGAATTTTTTTGACACGTCACTTTGTTCTGGTTATTGTTATTGATATTTATTCCCCTTTTTAGATACGTTCGGGTCTGACCGAGCTGGAATAGAGATCGCCACAAGTGTTGCAGTGTTTGGAGAATGTCAAATCGGGAGTGCCGGTTGTCATCGAGGAGGCGGAGGTAGTACATTTACGTGCCGAGCATCGAGTGCCTTCGTTTATATTGAAATCGTTGGAACAACTGGTGGCCTCCAGAGTTTTCATTGCCCGCATTGGATGATGTCTCCCATAATCTCGCGCAGCACTGGCGTATTTGTCACATTTAAATAAACAGCATCTGTTTAGTTTTTAATCAAATCCGAAAGCTCACCCTGTATTTTGGGACAATTATAAAACGATTTTAAAGCTATTTTAATGTTCTTTAGGAATTCAATTTGTAATTCAAGTGTGTAAAATCACATTTTCGCTTTGGAAATCATAATCAGCCGTGCTCCCAGTTCAAAGATATTTGAACACCGCAATTTCAGACCATAACCTGCGCTTGGGACTCAAGTGCGAGGCGCATCAAAATAGATTAGAACCACGGTTGCCGCTTGGAAAAATTTAAATGCTCCAAAAAAATTTGAAAAGGCTCCATTTCGGACAAAAAATATTCGAAAAAAAATTTGGAAAAGGCTCCATTGCAATCAGAAAAGATCCCGAAAAAAATAGTCAAAAAAGTACAGGGAATGATTGGTTTTTATTAGCACTTGAAAATTAACTAACAAAATTAATTTTTATAACCAGTTTTTCAGAAGTAACACAAAATGCTGGACCATTTTAATTTTTCATCCATTGCCATCCACAGCAGTTCTATGTTGGATCTGGGGTAGCTTTTCCATTATTGCTCAAACAAAAGCAAAGTTAATATTGTGGCTTCAAAAGGTTTTTTTTACCATACTTATCATCATATTTACGGCTATGATCGTCTGTTATTGCAATACACTAGTTTCTAAAAATTAAATATTAAATTAACCATTTCTAGAA
This sequence comes from Lordiphosa magnipectinata, assembly GCA_037044535.1. NCBI lineage: Eukaryota > Metazoa > Arthropoda > Insecta > Diptera > Drosophilidae > Lordiphosa > Lordiphosa magnipectinata. The sequence continues at coordinate 162,846 of JBAMBO010002335.1, read as the reverse complement.
CAGTTCTGTATAGGCAACCAGCTCTTTTTGGTGGTACAATGCATAAGCTATTTACAGTTGTGAACAAACGCAACTTTTTCGGACCTAGAGCCAGCACTCTCACATTAATTTTTAGAATTTGTAATACTCTGTACCGAAGGTACATAGAGTATATTAAGTTTTTGCAAAAGTATGTAACAGCCAGAAGGAATCATCTCCGACCCTATAAAGTATATATATTCTTGATCAGCATCAACAGCCGAGTCGATATAGCCATGTCCGTTTGTCCGTCCTTCCGTATGAACGAAGAGATCTCAGAGATGGTAAGAGATAGAGGTTTGACATGTATGGGACATATATTTCTTATACTTGCAGGCAGATCAAGTTTATTTTCAATTTTTGCCACGCCCCCTCCCACCCCCGCAATTTGGAAAAAACGTCATATCTCCCACAGTTTTGATGATAGTGTTCGTACCTTCTAGAGATATGATGGAGAGGGACTCAGAATCAGCTGTGCATTTGCTTTTATTTAGTTGAATAAGAAATCAATTAACGAATTCGATAATTCTCAATTTGCTATAATATATTTTTATTTATTTGTGTTGTGTTGTAAAAATCGCTTCCGACCCAAAAACGACCCATTTTTTATTCGATATAGAACATATGGGTATTAATTTTAGGGATGAGGTTTACCAGACATTTTGTTTCGATCTCTCTAAGGATTGCATTTTTATCGATATTTACTTATCTAATGGATGAATTCGATATAGTTTTAATTTTATACTTTTGAACTTATGAAAAATATTGTTTGCTTTGCTTAAAAAGCTCCATTTGGCAAAGAAAGGTTCCAGCGCACCAACGAGAAAAAAAAATCCATTTTGGAGCGTTTGCTCCCTTAGCACAGGACATCTTCCCAGAAAATGCTGCATATCTTCAGTTTCTCCTGTATTGCATAGGGGGCAGATAGGGCTTTCCACTTGCTGGTAACTCTTTCCCTGGAGCAAAAGCATACCACATCTGGCTTTCATCACCCACGAAATATCTCTCAGCGGTATATTTAGATACTTTTCTCCTATATCACTGTCCAGATACTTATAGAATCTGGTGATACTAATGTTTTTCCGTTCCTTTTTCGTTCGTTTTTATCCTTCTGTGTGCTTTTTAGAGTAGCCAGCATTTGTACGCATAATCCGTTCCATTGAGACCTCGAGATTTCCATGTCGTGCCAATCTAAGCAATTTGAGACACATAATGCTTTTAATTTTTTTAGCAAGTAAATATGGAAGCCGTTCGTCTCTATATTCAAAAAGAACCTTGGAAATATAATTGACATTGCTTTCCAAGGCGAGTGCATAGTCTGGTGTTGTAGGTGGCAGTTTTAAAATTTTTTTCAACAAGAAAAACTGGAAATTATCGATCTCTTTGAAGCAGCAATAACACCAAATCTGGACAGCATAAGTTTGTATAGACCTACATACGGCATTGTAGACTTTCCATTTGGAATTTACTGGTAAATTACTATTAAATACATATTTACTCCAGGTCACATTTATGCTAGTTTTTGCTAGCTCTGTACGCTTCTGGACGTGTTTTTGAAATGATAGCTATGGCGTGAGTGTCACTCACAGATAGCAGTATTCTGAGACTATTTTTACAGGCAAGTCTTTAAACCTCCATTTTTCAGCTGCTGCTAGACGACCGCCTCCCCTGAAAGTCTCTCTAAGGGAATAACCTGGTTTATTACATTTAAATACTGTACACTATAAATGCTTTACAAAGTTGGATGAATTATTTGTATCTCTTCCACATGGTATTTCTAGGTCCGTATTTGCTATGAACTTCAGCTGATAAGTATTTCTTGTGTGTGGGGAGCACGAGAGAATGACGATGTAGATTGCTATCTATATCTATATAGTGGCCAGTTATACCAAAGTAGCTCCAAATATCGGCAGTCGTACTAATAAAATGAGTTTTTTAAAAAATACCAGTGATATTTTTCTTATACAGCCGCGGTCCGGTTTTCAGTACAAAATTGGTATTTAAATCGCAGAATTTTTGCGAAAGTTAAAATGGAAGCACGACTAGCATACTCTTATCTAGCATGGATTGTATAGTTTTTACACAGGATATGTTTACCGGACGTCCAGCGAAAGCCACAAACAGGTTCCTGAAACTTTTCTTTTCAATATGGCAGAGTGGCAACATCTTGGATATAATGTAATCGTAGCGAAAAAAATCACTTACGAAAAGTACCTAGTACCTTACCTATTGACAAGGTAAATGAAAATTAAGACCTAGGTAAAGTAAAAGGTACTCGAATTTGAAAATACCGAGGTAAGGCAAAAGGTACACAAAATATGTATCTAGGTATGTACCTAGGTATTTGTACCTACACAGAGAAAAAAAAGCTACACGAAAATGTAGGATTTTCAACCCAAAACGTTTCGTGTAGCTTTTCAACACGTCGCGTGTAGCTTTTTCATTTCAATACGTGTAGCTTTTCTGCACGCCGCGTTTAGATATTAAAATCCTACATGTTTCAATATCTAAACGCGTTTGATTTCATACTGTCAAAACTAAGGCCCCTCGAAAGAGAGCAGCAGTACTTCACCTCTATAGTAAATTCACCTTGAGCCACATCTGTTAACAATAAATTAGAAAAGTATACAATGTCTGCCTACGGCGTGACCATCACTCAATTTCTTTAAAATACCTTAACACTAAAATATCGATACATTTACATCATGGCGTTTATTTTTAAATAATTCCAAAGACAACACTTGGATGGAGATTTTCTCATTTCGGTTGACTTTTGACACCGATTCGTTTTGGTTTTAGATTGATTTTTTCTTAGTGTATCAATTGAATTGGTATCAATTTTTCCCATTTAAAATTCTTGGGCAGTTCTGAGATCCACAAGTCAGTCGATTGGATGAAAAAAAGAAAGGTTTTTATTAAAAACAAAGACAGAATCACATTTTGAACCTCCCACGCCCGGTACAAAGTTTGTGGATTGGTTTCGTTTTTTTTTTTGCACCTTTCAATTGGCTGCTGACCCAATCGATGGTCAATTGCAGCCACTTCTTCATCCACTCACATGCCACGCTTGGATGCATCTCCGTTCCGAGTTTGCCGCCTGTCGATTGCATGTTGTAACAGGTTGGCTTTGGCTTCCATCCGAGAATGAGCAGCTGATGAAAGTATCTCGAACGTAAAATTCTTTACCTTTCGTTTTGGAATTTGTTTTTTGTTTGCCGTTGTTGTTGTGGTTCTTCCCCAAGTTGGTTACATCTGCGGCAGCTTTTCTGGTGTTTCTCGGGTTTGGTTCTTCGGGTCTTTGGCTGTGGAATGCATTTACGTTTTTGTTTTTTTTTTTCGCTGCTGTTTGTTGTAATTGGCAATGAAAAATTCCAAGTGTTTTTCAAAGTGCGCCTCCCGAGGATGGGCCAGCCAGACACACACACACACACACACGCAGACACAACCATCTCGAATGCAAACAAAACAATAGTTTTTCTCGGGAGCTGCAAAAACCAAAGTTATATTGCAAATACCAAAGCGCCAAATGCAATAAAAAAAAAAATAAACAACAGCAAACAAACAAAAAAATTAATGCACGCTGCCTGCATTTTGCACATTTAATTGTGAAACATTTTTTTATTTGCGAAAAAAAACTGCATACTCGTACATATTAAGAAAAAAACACATGCGATATCAACGGATTCCGTAACTGGGCAACTTTTAAGCCAAATAGCAATTCCAAGCCCATGAGGCATACACGGAGGTCAAAAACTGCTTCCCGCTAAAGCAGGAGTGGGCGAAAGATTCATCAAGTTTCGGTATGAATCTTTGGATTGTTCTTACTTGTCAAATGTTCACATAATCAGATTTCGAATGTCTTTTTGAAATGAAACAATATGACCAATTTTAAATTCTTTAAATAAGTTGAAAATAGCCACCAATATGTACAGATGTATCAATATTTTAGCGTCAAGGTATTTTTTAAGACAGAGTCGATGGGCGACGAGTAGTAAACAGACAGACAGATGGACGAAGAGAGGCGCTGTAAATTAAAAGGACAAGACAGACGGAACAAACCCGTATTGACATTGTAAATAGTGTATAAACAAAAACCCGAAAAAACTGTCGTTTACAAAGTAAAGACTCGTTCGCATTTTCCATGCTGTGTAGAAGAAGTGAAGAGGAATTTGCAGTGACAGTAAAGTCTTCTTCTTCTTTATTGGCCCGATGTTGCATCACAACCGCTTGACGGTCTTGGCCTCTGCAATGAATGCCCTCCACTCGCTTCTGCATTGTGCGAGCTGGCACCAGTTGTTCACACCAAGGTTGGAAATGTCTTTCCGCACTTGATCATCCCATCTTAGTGGTGGGCGACCCCTCCTGCCTTGTCCTCCAAAGTCAGCCGCCTTCGCTTTGTACGTCTTTTTTACTGGAGCTTCTTCATCCATCCGGATTACATGTCCTAACCAGCGCAGGCGCTGTTGCTTTATGCGCTTGACTAGACTGATGTCCTTATAGAGCTCATACAGTTCGTGATTCATTCGAATGCGGTATCCATCGCCAACTTTTAAAGGTCCATATATCCTCCGAAGGATTTTTCGCTCGAAAACGCCAATCGCCTCCTCATCCGCTGCTGTCATTGTCCATGCTTCTGCGCCGTATTGCAGGACTGGGATGATGAGCGACTTGTATAGCGCAATTTTGGTTCTTCGAGAAAAGGCTCTGCTCTTGAACTCCCTACTGAGCCCGTAGTAGCATCGGTTTCCAAGAGTAATTCTTCTTCGGATCTCCAGGCTGATGTTGTTGTCGCCGGTAATCATCGTCCCGAGGTAGACAAAATCCTCTACAACCTCAAAGTTGTACTCCCCCATAGTAACAAATTGTCCAAGACGCGTAGACTTCTTGTCCGTGGATACTAGGTACTTTGTCTTGTCCTCGTTTACCGCTAAGCCCATAAGTTTAGACTGCTTCTCAATCTCTGAAAACGCCCTGCTTACCGCCCGTTCGTTTTTGCCGATAATGTCAATATCATCGGCGTATGCGAGTAGCATTAGATCTTTATAAAGAAATGAGCCCGATCTGTTGGCATTTGGGCACTGGCGCAGTATATACTCCATCAGTAGATTAAAGAAGTCACACGATAGGGTGTCACCCTGCCTAAAACCTCTCTTGGTATCAAATGGTTCGGAGAGGTTCTTTCCTATTTTGACGGAGCTTCGAGTGCTTCTCAACGTCATCATGCAAAGTCGAACGTACTTTGCTGGTATACCAAAGGTAGACAGGGCTTCAAAGAACCTTGACCTTATCGATGTGTCAAAGGCTGATTTATAATCAACAAAAAGATAGTTGGTTTTGATATTTCTCTCATAGGTCTTCTCCAGGGTTTGTCGTAATGTGAATATCTGGTCTGTGGTGGATTTACCAGGTCTGAAGCCACACTGATAAGGTCCGATCAGTGTGCTAATAAGCGGCTTTAGACGTTCACAAATAATGCACGACAGAATCTTATATGCGATGGGAAGGAGACTGATCCCGCGGTAGTTGGCGCAAACTGCAGGGTCTCCTTTTTTAAAAAGTGGGCAAATTACACTTAGACTCCAATCTTCAGGCATGCTCTCGTCGGACCATATTCTGCTGATGAGTTGGTGCATGCACCTTACCAACTCCTCGCCTCCAGCCTTAAACAGTTCAGCTGGCAGGTCATCTGCACCTGCTGATTTGTTGTTCTTAAGCCTTTTTATGGCTACACAGACTTCGTGATGATCCGGTGGGTCTATCTCTATGTTGTCGATTGGTGGTGTCGCTACTACTCCAGAGGCGGTATTGTGTTCGTTGTCGCCTCCCAGCAGGTTGGCGAAATAGCTTCTCCATTTGTCTAGCGCCACTTGCGGATCTGTGACCAGATTTCCATTTTCGTCCTTGCATTGTGTGACTCCGGGTTTGAAACCTTCGGTAAGTCGTCTAATCTTTCGATAGAATTTTCGAGTCTCACCCATGCCGAATAGCATCTCGACTTCCTCACGCATGCGCCTCTCTCGCTCATTCTTTTTCCTTCTGAAAAGGCGCTTCTCCTCTCTCCTTTTCTTCCGGTATTGCTCTTTAACAGCCCGCGTTGCTCCCGACTGCAGAGTTCTCCTGTAGGCAGCGTCTTTCTCTGCAGTAGCGTCGCGGCACTCCTCATCATACCAAGTCTGCTTTCGAGGGTGCTCGGCGTAACCGACTCGGTATAACCGAGTGACAGTAAAGTAAAGTAAATATAATTTGACACCTAAAGCGTGAGTGCAAAGCGGTTCTGAACCGAAATAAACCAAACCGTAACCGAACCGCAAACAAATTAAACCGGTTCGGTTCACTTTACTGACGAGCATAGCTCGTAAATAACTCTCAACCCTATTTTCAGTTCACTCTGCTCACGTCACTGACCGAAAAAAAACAAAAAAAAACCGGGCTTGCGATTCCCTTAACCGAATGTGGTTAAACACACAACACTGATCGGGCTGCCTGCAACCGAATAACAGGCCCATGCCAGTCAATCGGTCATAAAATGTGTGTTTTTTTAAGAGCGAAATGCAAAATGTTCTGTTCAAAAGGTTGCGTGCGCTAGAACTAAGCATAAGCAGCGAGAAAGTCAGTGTGAGAGAGAACGAGAGAGCTCATATAATATATCGCATGTATTCATATTATTAGCCGAGCATTATACACCGATGCATGCATACAAAGAAGACCTTTTGAATGCGTGAATTTCTCCAACAGGTCCCAGCCAGACCTGAGAGAAAAAAAAACTAAAAAATGTGTTTCTCTTCTCTCACAACCAAAGAGAAGTAGTGACCGCTGTTAAAGGTTGTTTTGGTACCACTATGCAATGTGCCGGGCGAAAAGTGGTATTTTCTGACAAAAGCAAACGTGGGACCGATTTTTGCGACCTCTGCGGACGAGTCTTAAGACGTAAAGTGTTTACCTTTAGAAAATGATACTTGCTAATTTGGGAATTTCAATAATTTCAGTAAAATTATGTTTCTCTGATGGACCCTGTACAGGGGAGACCACTCATTGACCGAATTGATCCTTAGCATTGCCGGATTGATGTAGATTGTCAACCATTTAATAACATGCGAATTCGTACATCGCCTGCAAATGTTCACAGACCTCTTAATTAGATTTGGGTAAAGGTTGTTCATTTCACTTAACATGTTCACTTGTACTCACGCAAATTGCTCGCTTGTTCACTTGTTCAGTTGTTCTAGTTCACTTGTTCTAGGTCTACGAAAGAAGGCGCACGAATTTTTTGGTTTTTATACTCTGTACCAAAAGTACACACAGTATATTAAGTTTTTGCAAAAGTATGTAACAGCCAGAAGGAATCATCTCTGACTGTATAAAGTATATATATTCTTGAACAGCATCAACAGCCGAGTCTATATAGCCATGTCCGTCTGTCCGTCCGTATGAACGAAAAGATCTCAGAGATGGTAAGAGATTCTCACATGTTTTGTTTTGCCTTCGGGATTTCAATGGGGTGGGTTTCTGTAGCACTGATCGGTTTATTGTTGCTGTGTTTCTCCATGGCTTTTTTTTTCTACACACATATATGTACCTAATTTGTGTGAATGTGCGTCGTTTACTCTCGCGCTCACTCCCCCGGTCTATCTCTCGAGCTCTTAGCAAAAGCGTTTAGTTCAAAATGTTGGCTGAGCGCCATAATTGTTATAGCTGTATCATGGTAAAGCCCACAGAACAACACACAGAGCAAGACAGACGGAACAGCTCACAGAGCAAGAGATAGATATAATTTATATAATTAAAGGTCTTAAATGATTTGAGCTATTTCCAAACTTAGCAACAGATGGCGCCACTACCTTAACGGTTTGCTTGCCAGTTTGTTATATGGCAGCTATGCGTTATATCAAAGACACTACATAGATAGATACCGCATCTCATACAAACTTTTTATACCCGTTACTCGTAGAGTAAAAGGGTATACTAAAGTCGTGCAAATGTATGTAACAGGCAGAAGGAATCATTTCCGACCATATAAAGTATATATATTCTTGATCAGCATCAACAGCCGAGTCGATATAGCCATGTCCGTCTGTCCGTCTGTCCGTCTGTCCGTCCGTCCGTCCGTCCGTCTGTCTGTATGAACACCTAGATCTCAGAGACTAGAAGAGCTAGAGCAACCAATTTTGAAATGTAGACTCCTATTGTCTGCACGCAGATCAAGTTTTTTTCAAATTTTTGCCACGCCCATTTTATTTTTGGGATCCAATGTCAGCTCCCAAGAAAAATCGTTTATTCTTTCACATGCGTCATCTATAATATCTATAAATCTTTGCTCTCAGCCAACACCCATTTATTAAAACGTAAAGCTAAATTTTAATACATATATTCGTCGTAAAGGCAGCGAGAAGCAAAAATTGGGATCCAATGTCAGCTCCCAAAAAAATCGTTTTTTGTTTCACATGCGTCATCTATAATATCTATAAATCTTTGGTTATATTCATCCGATTTTGATCAATCTCCCCTAAATTGTGTGGAAACCGATAATATTCATAGCTGGAAAGTATAAAGACGCTTATATTGGAAACAACAAAATTTTTCTCACTAGAAATACTTTTTCGACCGATTGTTCCCATAGAAGCTATATGCTATAGTAATCCGATTTGGACAAAACTTGGTCAAATTGCGTGGAAGCATAGAATATTGACCAATAAAAGTTGGAATTGTAAAAGTTGAAAACAAAAAAATTTTTCTCACTAAAACTTGTTTTTTGACCGATGGTTCCTATGGCAGCTTTATGCTATAGTCATCCAAACCGGCCGATTCCGACACATGTGCAGCGTATTTGACCTAAAAGACTTTTGGTTAAGATAACTTTAAAACTGACGGAGGAGATAGCATAGAAACAGACGGACAGACGGACGGACAGACGGAGATGGCTATATCAACTCAACTCGTCATGCAGATCAAGAATTTGTGTACTTTATATGGGCGGAGATGCTTCCTTCTATACGTTACAAACATCTGTACAATTTTAATATTCCCTCCACAAGAACATAAAAATTTCATCGACCATCGTTAATTAAAAAATTTTATGATTTTTCATTTTTTTAGTCAAAAAACTTTAAAAAATAAGTTAGAAAATCTTAGTTGTTTTCCAAAAAGTTGCTTTTGAAACAAAAAATTTTACTTGGACATTTTTTGAGATTTTTTTTCTTACCAAGTCTTGACGCACTTTCACTCAAATTTTTGGAGACCTTTTTAACCGATTTTGATTATTTTTTTTCTGTGAAAGATAACACCCAAATGCATAAAATTGATTATAGAAAACAGTTGTCGAAACTTTAAGCGCGATTATTTCGGAACCAATTTTCCGAAAATAGTTCCAAAAATAAAAAAAAGGAAGTAACTGTTGACCGATTTTACAATTTGTACTACTAATACCCACCATCCCGGTCTGAACAAGGATATTTAGGACTAGTGAATAAATAAAGGAGTTAGGACCATTTAAAGGGTAAAAATTTTGATATTGAAACCTCATAACTCCGTTATTTATTGTACGATCCCAAATATCCAAGTTCACAGCATAACCACATCAGTTCTTAACAAAACCCCGTTTTCATATTTACCCTCAGATAAATCCGTTCTCAGCAGGACGGCGCCACAGGTGCAGTGTGCGGAATCGAGACTTGCTGATAAGGTTTGTTTTTTCTGTTGCTGCTGTGAACTCAACAGGAAACTCAAATTTCGTACCCAAAGTAGGCCTTGATATTTATTACAATTTGTATTCTATTTTATGATGTTAGTTGTAAATTTAAAAATTTGATTTTAAAATTTGATTAAAAAAATGTTATTTCAACTATTATTTTCTTTTTCATGCCTTATTATTATCCATTACTCTCTATTGGATGATAATATGGACCTAAATGGATTAATTTTTTGTATACCGCCTTGGATTTCAAAGAAATCCCGTGCGAAGTATGCATTAGTTAAATAATTTTCTTATTTTGCTTTCCATTAATATCCATTTTCTCTTTTTTAAGTATAAAAAATAGATGCTGAATGTCATTAACATTGATCGGATACGACTTCATTGTAGGACCATCTTCATAGTCCAAGTCCAACTTAGACTCAAGATAGCGAAAGCAAGCCTTTACCCCGGGCGTTTGCTCTGTCGTAGTAAATACCACAAGAGGCGCCATCCACCATCCTCGTCACCACTTGTACAATTACGTAAATATTCTACAATTTGGTCATACAGTCTGGCATAATACTTAAGTCCAAATAGTTTTAATATCTAATAATAGTTCTTTGAAATGAATTGTGTTTGATTTAAAAATTTTCTGAATTTTTTTCTTTTCAAATAAATATTTATTCCACTTGATCAATTGAATCAAGTTGTAACTTGATAAGTATTTTTTTAAGAATTGTGTTCATATGTTTGTTTCACAAAATTTGAAAGAAAACAAGTAAGAGCGCTGTAGTCTAGTTTTCCGATTTCAAAGTTCTCAGTACAATTGAGACACACACAAACGCACACACACATAATATTTATTAAGCCTCGAGGTTCTAGCTTTAAAATTGTGGCTCTGACAGTTTGTTTGCGGTTTAAGGGGGGATGGGAGAAAAATTTTCTAAATCTGAAGCAAACTTGATCTGGGTAAGGTACACACCTGTGTACAATGTACATTGTTCATTCAACAAATTTTGTCTCTATCTCTTATAGTATCTGAGATCGACGTGCTCATACAGACAGACGGACATGGATATATCGACTTGGCTGTTGACGTTGATCAAGAATATATATACTTTATAGGGTCGGAGATGATTCCTTCTGTCTGTTACATACTGTTACATACTACAAACTTAATATACTCTGAGTACCTTTGGTACAGAGTAAAAAATAAAATTAATTTTAGTGTCCACTTACTAACAAAAATATTCAACCAAATATTTCGTCTTCTTATGAAATAAGTAAATGTACATAGGGTGATTTTCAAAATTATTCTTATTGATCTTATAACAATTGCTTTTTAATAGTTTATATGTAGGTTTTCCTTTTAGCTTAATAACATGATTTTATCTACCAGGCATGGAGTCTACCAGTTTTTCCAGGGTTGAAAGGCCAATGTCCTCCCATTCTGCAACCAAAGCTTCTTTTAGCTGCATTATGGTACAAACTTTGGCTGAAAGGGTCCCCCATAGATCCGCAATTGGTTTTAGATCTGGACTGATCGCTGGGCACTCCAATACTGGTATATTTCTTGAAGTCTAGTCTCTAAGTCTTTTGTGAAACGGCTGTGTGAATTGGGGCGTTGTCTTGTTGAATTGTCCAATTATTTCCATACAAACTAGGACTTCATCTAACAATTGAACATAGATCTCCGCATTTGTTTTAGTTGGTATAAAGCAGAGCGGAGACTTTCCTGCATGTCCAAAAGTGGCCCAAAACATCAGTACACCACCACCGAAATTTCTCCTATGGCATGTTTCCCGTGGTTGCCTTAAATCGCGCCAATATTTATTACTGACGTCAGGACCCATCCTGTTTAAACTTCTTCTCATCAGTACAAATGACCTGCTGAAATTCGTCGGTCCAAAATGTATATTTTTCAACAAATGACAAACGGGCGCTTAGGTTGCGTGGCAGAATCTTTAGTATGCGCTTGCGTGAAGCATATGGGTCATTCTATTATAAACCGAACAGTTAAACAACTCACCATATTTGATTTCAATAAAAAAAATCCGAAATCAAACACGAGACCTGTCCGATAAACCAAACCTGAAAAATCCAGTTTTTAAAAAACCATTTTTTGCCATTTTTCCGTTTTTTTAAATTTTAGACGATTTTTGAAATTGTTTATAAAATTAACAAAAATTTTTTTGCAAAACAGCAAATTACGTTTTGGTGGGCATGTCGAGATCTAATTTCGGATTTTTTTTATTGAAATCAAAAATGGTGAGTTTTTTAACTGTTCGGTTTATAAAAGAATGACCCATATTCAACGATTTCATTTTCTGCTAAAACTTGATATACTCGTCTTTTGGATACCTTAAGACTTAATTGGCGCTTGATCTGTGCTCAAACATGAACATGAGACGAGACCGATCATAACTCAGCATCATAAATATGTCATTAGATTTAATTACGGTTGCTTTCAAGGATAAGACAAACCACTTGAAAGGGCATGCACTTAACATGCATCGTGGAAGGCAATGTGTAGTCCTTCCACGAATGCATTTCTATATTTACATACACGGATGTGACTACACTCACATCCTTAAGATAAGATTAGAAATAAGGGATGAGAATTTCTGAATAAAAGGGACCTCGCTCAGACTGAGCAGGTTAGTACAATTGAAACCTGCAACAAGCGTGCTCAATAAAAGTGTATAAGTCCATACAATCTGCAACCAAGACATGTTTTCTTGGACCGCGAGACACCGAATTTGACGTTTGCACCTTTTGTCGGTAGTCGGTCTGCCAGAGCGCTTAATTTTAGTATAACTATTGGGATTTTTTAAGAAGTTTCGATGTCGATTGACTCTGGTAGCGATATTTTCAATTCTGGTCCCAGACTCCCTCAGTCCCTATATTAAGCCAAGCTCTTCTTCAGACAGGTGGGTCCCACGTGGCATTCTTTTAGAAAAACTCCAACTGTTAAAAAATCCTTCTTAAGAGTAATTTTTTATACACTTACGTTTTTTCTTTATAATAAACTTTCCACCTCAATTTACTTTACTTTTTCCCACTAAAATCCATACGAATCTCAATTTGCACATTTAATTATTTCATATGAAAACCGCGAGATCTTATACGGAGTTAGTCGAAAGACAATAAAGAGTAAGATCAAAAGAGATGATTGAAAGATGACAAAACGAAATATAAAATAACAGTTAATGAAGAGAGACGAAAACAAAAATGCACATATACTTAGTCCACGCAGGTATTTCGTTTCAGGGATGACGAGTTCAGAAATTAAGATGCCCACTGCCCCAGTTTTCTGCTTACCGTATTCCGAGGTACTTTTCTTCAGCTTGAAGGATGGAAAAAAATCAACTTTCCCACAGTGTCCCAACTCAAATGATCATAGATTTCTTTTGTTTTTGTTTTTTTTTTTTTTTAATTAATTCATAATAAAAGTTTCTATTTTTCGGTTTTGACGCTTAGCTAATATATTTATTATATATATATAATATAATATATTATTTATATGTATATCTACAGTAGTTATTAGCATTAATCATTATTAAACTGTTGTTGTTGTTGTTTGCTATACGCAAATTTCTTGTTGACAAGTTAAAATTAAAAACTGAAAAATTACACTTATATACGCGTGTTAGTTTTGTTTTCTGCATTCATCTTCCACACATCCAAATAATTAGTTAATTTATTCTTCTTCTCTTTTCTGTGGGCTTAAATAACAAAACATTTATTTCCATAATAATAATATATTTATATTACGAATAAGTTGTAAAAATAATGCGTAAAAAAAAAATAAAAACAATTGTTTGCAATTTCAAAATCAGATAAATAAATACATTTAAAGAAAAAAAAAAGAGAAAAAGCAAGTTACTGAAGCCCAAGCGGCGGCAAGGGCAATTCGAGAGCGTCCAGACTTGAAACAAAACAAAGTCAAATTAAATTTCAATTCATAAACTTGGAGAAATGTTTTTAAATGCCTGCCTGCCTGCTGATGCTGCGCTGCTGCTACTGCGGTTGATTTTCGATTTTCTGTTTCCTTGTTTTCGGTTCGATTCTATCAAAAGGCTGGGGAAAAGCATGTTTCTATGGTAGGATGGTTGATATTTTTGAGGGGAATATAAACTTTTGTTTCTTCTAAATAAAGTCAAAATCTCTGAACAAAGGGCTCGTTCCATAACAACGCTTTTTATACGAAAACTGTGCATACAACTGAGAGAAAGAAACTGAACTAGCTAAAATTTTCACTTTCGGTTTTAAATCGCAAAACTTTTAAGAAAGTAAAAATTCGAGCACGTTTGTTTTTTGTTGTAACAAGTAAGAAAGTAGGTCAAGCCCGACTATAATCTAATCTGTACCCCATAAAGTGTGCGAAGTGCTGCCCATCGCGCCTTGTTTTCCTTATAGCTCGACTATCGTTCATCAGATCTTCACCATCGGTAAGTAATACTGATTACTAAATATGCGCAGAAATATCTGAAAAATTGTGGGAGATATGACGGTGATCTGCCTGCAAGTATAAAAAAGTATATGTCCCATACATGTCAAACCTCTATCTTTCAACATCTCTGAGATCTCTTCGTTCAAACGGACAGGCAGACGGACATGGCTAAATAGACTCGGATTTTTATGCTGATCCAGTTTATATATACTTTATAGGGTCCGAGATGATTCCTTCTCCCTGTAACATACTTTTTGTACAACCTTAATATACTCTTTGTATCTTTGGTACAGAGTATCAAAAATGCAAATTTTTGTTTTACAGTTTACACTGAGAGAAACGGTTTTATGTTATGAAATGTCGACTACAAATATGAAATATACCCGTTTTGTGCTACAAATCGCTTCCGACCTAATTTCCATAAGACCTAAACTACCTTCCGATCTAGAAACGATCCAATTTCCAACGATATTTGATTGACAAGTATACAATATATCATTATTTTCGATCAAAAATAAATTTCAAAATTAAAAAAATCAGTTTTTGGTACATTAAGACCACATTATATTGATAAATCGTAATTTTGTAAAGCCTTGGAACAAATATATAAACTCTAAATCGATCAAAATTAAATCCAAAATTTAGAAAATCCACATTTGATCAAACAAGTCTACAATATATTAATATTTAGTTAGTTTCTAAAGCCTTTAAAATTATATATAATATCGAAATCAATCAAAATCAAATTACAAAGTCTAGAAAATCCATTTTTGGTTTATTTAGTCCGCATTATATTGATAAATCGTTATTTTCTAAAGCCTTAAGAAAGATAAATCAAATTTCAAAATTTAAAAAATCATTATCAAGTCCTTAATATATCGATAGATCGTTATTTTCTTAAGCCTTCTATACAATAAAACTTGCAGTAACCTTTGGTAGTGCCCGTTATAAGCAATCTTTATGATACTTAAGAAATTAATATACTATTTCTCTTTTTGTAAATCCATGTGAATTAACTCATTTGGATCCTGAGCACATGTAGTTGCCAAAATATCAACTTTAGAAATTGGCCCTTCGATTGCTTTGATAATGAACTGAACAATCAATATTAGAGTGGCCATAGTACATTCATCTTCTTCTGAATAAATTCAGCGATGCTCCCACTTTCACTTTAGCAAAAGTTTTGAGATTAAGAACCGGTTTTTCGACAAGATTTGATCTTCAAATCGCGAAACTTTTGCGAACTTTTGAAAATGGGAGAAAAAATATCCGATTATCGGTTGTCTCACTACAGGAATCCATTTTATTTTAAGGCAATATTTACAAGTCTAGTTCCAAACCGATTCTTCATCTTATAAAACCTGACTTTTGGTTTCGGAATTCCGAAAACTGCTCAAAAATGAGACCTGTCTTGGCTTTATTTTTGTTGAAAAGGTCTTATACAATTACCAAGGTTTTTTAGACCCTCAAAATTAAACATTCTAAATTTATGAACTCTCGAACCTGCACACATTCTGTTTTGGAAACAGTTTCAGTTTAAAAAGCAGCTTCAATCAGTATTAATGATTTTTTGAGTTCAGGAATTTGCCAAAAATAATTGAACATTCTCGGGACATTAAAAAAATAAACTTATAATTCTTAAAATGTAAACACTTTATGTAATTTCCTATTGAAAACAAACATTTAAGCTTAAAATCCCGCGGAAGAATAAAGTCAAAACGGTCTGAACATTATAAGCTGATAATCGAATCTAAATTTTAGGTTAAATGTGTTTAGGAACCAGTCTTCGAACCGAACCTTATACTTTAAGCAGAATTCCGAAGAATTTTTAATGTTTGCCAAGGTTTTGATACAAAACTTGGTAGCAGCAAATTTCATCATTTCATATACTTTTTGATACTTTTCTAAGAATTTTGATGGTATTTCAAGCTTTTTGATAAGACAATCAATGGTCAAATGGTACATTCATGTCTGCCAAAAGTGATTTGTTAACTGGACTTTTGTTGAATACATCTAAGATGGGATTTACATGATGAAAATAACTGTAGAGGAGTAAACCTCTTTTCTGCATACAAAAGCTTATTGGAAAAACTTCAAGTAGCTGGCTTCAAAGTAAAAAAACCCACTAAAACAGGACTAACCCGTTCGGGGTTATCAACAAAGTTAGCTTTATCATGTAGAACCCAACTTGGACGAAAAAAAAAAATTATTTTAACTCTTTAAATAATAAGTTCTATCAAATCTAGAATGTCTGCTGCAAAAAGGTAGAGTTCAGATGCTGTAGTTTATGATCCGACTCGCAGGACCAACCAAAAAAAAATTAAAAACAAGGGGTTTGGTTTCAGCCCGATTTGCTATCCTTATCAAATTTGAATTGAACAAGCCCAAAAACAAAAGGCTCAGTTAAAGCAAAAATTAGAAGAGATTTTTGTAAATAGTTCAGTATTTTCAAAAATTAAACAATTGATAATGCTTAAATTACGTAATTTCCAAAAATGAATCGAATGGAAAAAAGAAAAAAAGAAAATGACCTTACTAAAACGTTTTCCTCTCGTTTCAAAGTTTTAAACTGAAATATTTGGTCTCAAATTTGTGAATGAATCTGAATGCGAAAAAAGAACAATTGACTTTACCTATAACGTTTCCCTTTCGTTTCACAGATGTTATTTTTTTTTTAAGTTAAGAACTGAGATTTTTTCTTTCAAATTTGTGCATGAATCGTTTTTCCCCTGTCAAAATATATCAACCAACCAATATTTGGAGGACTTGCTTTTTTATACTCAAACTTTTCACAATTTTTTTCTGTTGTCGTTTCTGTTCGGTTCTGTTTGTAAATATACATTTTCCATATATACTCTATTTCCCTTTTCATGTATATATATATATATATCTATATATATATGTATATTTTTTTATATATAATTTGTTGTGTATAGTTTTTAAATTAGCTTTTTATTGCAATTGAGTATACTATGTTGACTTGATTTTACGTTTGTTGCATTTCTTGTGTGTAGATGCTAAACTGTTTTTGTTTGGGTGTTTTGTTTTTCGATTCGTTACGAGTAGGCTTTATCCATATTGCTTCTTGATTGGTTGTTTGTTTTGTGGTTGTTGGTGTTTGGTGTTTTGTTGTCTCTTGTTGTTGGTTGTTGCTGTTGCTGTTGATGCCGCTTTTGCTTCTTGCTTAGTTTAGTTTTTAGTTTTTTTTTTTTGCTTTCGTTTTTTGTATTTACGCTTTGCTAATTTATAAATTATGTTTTTTTAGTTTTTGTGTTACTTCCTCTTTTATTCTCTCGTTTGCGTTGAACATGTTTTCTTGTTTTTTCTTTTCTTAATTCTCCCTTGGATTTTACCCAGACGGTTCGGTTGCCACCACCGCACACATCCGGAGAATAGAAATGGTGGAGCTTCTATAGGAGCAGCAGGATGAGCAGGATGCACGCGTGTTGTTGTTCAAACATCAACATTATCATCATAATCAGCTGCGCCAGAATATGCTCTTTTTGAGCCTGACCGACAGCTTGCGATGAACGCGCAGCCTAACCTGCTCCTGATCCTAAGTATCGTCCGACATGAAAGCGTTCTGAGTCTTGGACTCCTCAATCCGGCGTATTTGCTGACGCAGATACATAATTCTGTAAAGGAACAAGAAAAGGCAATGTGAATGCAGGAAAATTAGAAATTCGATTGAGTTTGAGCTTACTTCTGTTCTTGCAGCGTGGCATTGATCTCTGTGCTGCGCACCAAACTGCGTGCACATTTCAATTCAGCGCAAATCCGTGTGCAGGTAATGTCGCCAAACAGATGAGTGTCCTCGCAGCATTTCTGCGCCTGCAAGGGGCAGAATGAAAAAATTGTGGAAAAGTTTTAGATTAAAAAAATTATATCGACGTCGTGAATTCACCTAACTTGACCTAATACGATAGTTTCCTGTTCCTTAAACTGGACGGCATTTTGGCATATGATATCAAAAGATAGCCAAAACACCAAAACAGGTATAACCATTTTATATGGCAAAAACAAACCAAAAATGCATAAGAATCAAAAATTCTGCTTTTTTGAAACAGACCTCTGTTACTCTGCGTCTTCTTACAACAAGGGCAAGCCTGGCTAGTCTTTAATTATCTATGCACGCTCAATTCTTTTCACCCTTCACCCTAGTCGGATCCAATCAAGAAGGTCAGATATTGATTTAAGCTCGATATTCGTACTTGAGTTGATCTCGAAGTCGGCTTGGTGCAAGACTACCCGAGATTAAATTGAGCTCGACTCTCGAACTACTTTCAATCCGAAAAAGGATTGCATTCAAAATGACTTATATTGACTTTAGCTCGATGTTTAAACATACTTTAATCCAAAAAAAAAAGCATCTCACAAGATCTCCATGCAACTATTTTTACGACCTTTTTCATTATCAAAGCAGCAACGGTTAGTACATCTACATCTTCCATTCCATCGAGTATGAGCTTTGGTTCACTGTCATCAAATACGTATGATGGAATAGTGAATCTGTTTGCTGGCTTTTTTAGCGCCAATTTTGAGCCAAAGAGTGTCTGGGATGACCAATTTATTCTTGATTCCATTCCTTCGATTCTTAATGTCGGCATCATTCCCATATCGGAAGATGACGTTTTGGAACCAATCAATGACTTTGATGACTCATTTAAGCCAGACAGTAATGGAATTTCTTCTTTTCTTCTCAAGAATTGCTTTGACGAGCTCTGTCAGCCTCTCACTATAATGTTTTCTAAATCCCTTGCACTTGGCCAATTTTTAAATAAGTGGAAGGTAGCCTCAGTTATTCCTATTCACAAAAAGGAATCAAAAAGCGATGTCTCTAATTAAAGGCCAATTGCAAAGCTTAGCAATATATCTAAGCTCTTTGAACGTATAGTCTCAAAGCATTTTAATTTTCTTATAAATTCTTACATAGATTCCAATCAACATGGTTTTTTCCTAACCGTTCTACCGTTACGAATCTAACAGTATTTAGCAATATTTGCATTTCTGCATTTGAAAATCGTTGTCAAGTCGAAGCAATCTACACAGACTTCTCTAAAGCATTTGACAAAGTTTGTCATATTGCCCTTTTATCTAAGCTCTCTAAGCTTGGCTTTCATTCTTCCATCCTCAATTGGATTGAATCTTATCTTGATGGCCGATCGTATCAAGTCCTCATTAATGGCAAACGTTCTAGTCCCTACGTAGCAACATCTGGCCTCCCTCAAGGGAATGTACTTTGTCCGTTGCTATTTACGCTATTCATTAATGACATCGGTTGCCTAATGAATTCGCATTATCTAATGTATGCTGATGATTTGAAATTTTTTAGATATGTTAAAACTTTAGAGATTCTGAAGCACTTCAATGTGATCTAAATTCTGTTGCCGACTGGTGCGCCCGGAATTTACTGCCTCTTAACTTTTCAAAGTGCTTTTATGTAACATTTGGAAAACGCGAGCTGCCGATTCTAACCTCGTATTCCATTGCTCATCACGCTTTGATTCGTCAATAAGAAGCCTTGGATTTAGGGGTAGTGTTTGACTCTAAATTTCAGTTTTCTGGGCATCTAAATTATATCCTCCCCAAAGCTTATTCAATGCTCGGCTTTGTCAAGCGCAATTCTAAACAGTTCAATGATCCTTATACACGGCTAAGCCTGTACTTTGCCTTAGTGCGTTCTAGGATTGAATATGCTTCGCTCATCTGGAATCCTTCCGCTGCCGTTCATGTGAACAGGCTGGAGCGTCTGCAGAAACGATTCCTCAAATTTGCACTTGGCAATTTACATTTTTCAGAGCCTTTGCCACCGTATTTGAGTAGATGTCACCTCATGCATATTTCTACCCTTAAGGATAGAAGGACAATTGCATCCTTAATATTTTTAAATGACAATATTAATCGTTCTATACTGCTTAGCAAAATTCCATTTAATGTTTCGCCCAGGTATTTACGTGCCATGGTTCTATTTAGAGTGGGGACTCATAGGGCAAACTATGCCCTTAATGATCCGATATCTAGAGCACTTACTACATACAATAGGCTTCCAGTTGGCATGCGGTTCGTTTTTTAGCAGCAACAATGTTACTGTTAAACAATTCTTAGGGACTTTTTCTTTTAGTTTAATTGTAACGGTTAATTTTAAGTTTTATGGCGAAATACACTAAATAAATAAACAGTTTATCTTTCTAGCAGTGAAATACATTAAAATTGAATATCTATGTTTCATTTGTCTTCTTTGTTGCCAGCCTTTTTGTAAAGATGCAAAATGCTGAAGCAGCATAGCTTTTATGAAAACGTGCTTCAGTGAGGAAGCCATATAAAACGCTGGCGATTTATCCCCACAAACTCTACCTCAAAGCTTACCTGACGCTCCAAAACCTCTGCCTGCCAGTTGGTCACATGTGCTATCAAGTCGGCACGAAAGTATTTTGCCAGTTTGGGTGAAATTTCGGGTCCTCGGAGATTTCCCGCCTGCACGGAGGAGGTAACACAGCTTTGCAGCGAGCTCAGGGTGGCTGAGGCGGTGCCATCCACTAGGAGGAAGATTTATTCAAATACCATAATGATGAGGTGGAGTCCTATTTGTCACACTTACGTTTCCTCTGTTGTTGCGCCTGTTGTGCCGCCGCCGCTGCAGCCGCCTGCTGCTGTTGTTGCTGCTGCTGCTGCTGGTGGACTGTCACTTGGGCTGCCAGGGCCGCGGCTGCTGCTGCGGCCACGTGTTGCTGTTGTTGTTGTTGTTCTAAAGCTGAGCCACTTAAATCTAATTCTTGGGTGGGCGTGGGCGGCCCCTCACCGCCCAAGGTGACACTTCCTCCTCCACTCAGACTATTGCTGCCCATTGAGGTGATCACACTGATACCACTCACAGTGCCCAGGCCGGGCACTGAGCCGCAGGGTGCAGATGCGCCCGTTACATTTGAGGCTGGCGATGCGGCGGCCACGCCCACCACCCCCACATCAACAACAGTCTTGAGGCCAAAATTTGGATTGCAGGTGTAGGCAGAGCTGGGATTCACATTGTTCGCATGTCCCACACCGACGCCAACGCCCACAATGGTGGGAATGGGACTCTTGGTGTAGTTCAGCGATGGCGATAGACATGGATGGGGATGTGGCAGCGTGTACAGTGGTGAATTGAGGCTGTTGTCGCTGCAGAAGCACAAGCGTTGGTTAAGACCAATTCAGTTTCAGGTTCAAATGGAACACTTACCGTAGGCTACTTAAACTGCTGGCATTCACATTGTTGACCGAATTGTAGGCATGATTCACCATACCATCTGTGGTGACACTGCCTGCTCCACCGCCCACCAGCACCGAGTTGACACCGCTACCACCGCCACCAGTCGCCAGATGATGATGCGCCACCACATCGAGCACACTGAGGCCCAAATGCATCTTCTGGCGCATGAGTAGGGTCTGATCTTTGTGTTTCCCACCAGGCGGACCGGGCGCATTCGAGTTCAGATGATGCTCCTGAGACGCCAGCGTGGGCACAGTTGTCTGTAAATGGATGGATGAGGATGAGAGGTAAACATAAGCCAAAATTTGACATACGTTGGAGGTGGAGCCAATGTGGCCGACGACAACGGTGTTTCTAAGGCTGCTGTTGCTATTGGCAATGCTGGGCGGCACTGAGGACAAGCCGCTGGTGGGCAACATGGTCGCCCCGCTACTTACACTGGCCCCCACTCCTCCGGCCGCATTGTAACCAGCCACTCCGCCACCGCCAACGCTGGTATTGGGATGTGAGGCCAATCGTGGCAGGGCATTGCCTTGAGGCATGATTACCGACTGTTGGTCAACCATCGACGAATTACCAGGGCCGCCTTGGGTGGTGGGCGTGCCGCTTAGGGAATAACTGGCCTCGGAGGTGGGCGTGGAATCGCCACTAATGTCCATATCAGCATTGTCATTGTGTCGACCTACAACAGAGAAATGTTTATGTAGAGGAACAGCAGTGAGAGTTGTGGAGCTAAATTACCATCCAAACGCCTTCGATGACTAGGCGGACCGCCATCATTGTCGTAATTCCATCTCAGTCGAGAATTGTCGCGCGAAGAATTGGAATGTTTGTAAGCTGGGAAAATGAGCAGGTGTTAGAGAAGAAAGAGAAGTGGGTGTGGGGGAGAAGGGGAGAGTGAGCAACTTACTCGATCTTGAAAAGCGATCATCGCGATCCCGATCACGTTCCTTGTCGCGATAGTCCTTTTCACGATGCTGATCACGCGGCAAATTCCTGTAATATACAAATTTTTTCACTTTGAACATGGATGCAGTAGAACAGCAAGCACAAGTACCAATCTCCCTACAAAAATGAAATATTGTACTCAATAAAGTCCTACACAGCCCTGACCTTTACCAGGTACTGGTGTCAGCTGTAAAATAGTTTGGGTGGCGATGCCTGCGAGCAAGTCGCTCCCTCGCTTGGGCTCAGAAGCATAAATAAGTTTCTATAGGCAGTCTTCTTGTCTCATGCTTGCCAATTGTAGATTTATTTGGCCAGACAGCGAGTTCGCCTTTTCAGACTTCGGTTTTACGTAGTTTTAGATGGAAAATGGGTATGATTGCCTATCAAGTGCTGGCCATAGAGTACTAAGGCTGTATAAAATGGACGCCTTAGGCCTTTCTACATAAAAAAGAGCGTTTCAAAGAAGCTTCTAATCTTTCAGGAATTTGGCATTTTCGCCTTACTCTTTTGATTTTAGTAGAGACGAGGGTCAGGAATCTTGTAATTCTTTATGAAAAGTATTTGTTCCGTTTTAGCCCGGGTTTAGACCACAACCACAAGGGGACGTTCATTTAGAATATGCCTTTTCAAATATTTCAAATAGCCTATTTGCAATCTCATCCGCATATGACACCACCATATGCAGCGGGGAAAGAACACTTCTCCTTGCAATGTCTGCAAATTTTTAAGAGAATTACAATTTTTAATACAAAACTTGGCCGTGTTCACCAAGCACACAATCAATCATCAATCAGGAATAAAGTTTTTGACTTCTGGTGAACGCTTTTGATGAAATTTTTAGTTATCAATTTGAGTTTTAATTGCGGAAGTTTTGATTTTTTCACAACAAAATTAAGAACTGACTGTTCAATTGGTATAACAGCTCCTAGCATCCCCCATGACTTTAAACTAAAAAATTTGTAAACTATTTGATTTTTGTTGTCGTAAGCACAGCTCATACCCCCTCAATTAGAGTTAAGACTCCATTTTGGTACACACCTTACGAGGGTTAACTGTTAACTGCTGGTGTTGTGGAGGGCGAAAGAGATCTGCTTTCTCGTGTGAACGTAGAAAATATTTTCCTAGCATTGTTGCAGGTGTTCAGGTATCACCGCAGCTTCTGTCTCTATGTTCGGTTACCCAGACGAGTTGTAGCTTTTTGTATGTGCCAGCAGTGTTTAATACGTTCTTGCAACTGGCAACTAGTTTAGAGTTGACTCTGACAGAAGCCTGGCTACCAGAGTTAACGGTAAACGGAATAGCTGAAATCACTGAATCTAAAATCTCGAGTTCCGACTGTGAATCTTAAATAAAGTATAGCTCCCAAAAAAAGGACTAAAAGACCCAGGTGGAAAACTTCAGAATAGAGCCGCACTGCCTACACCTACTCGGTCTGTGTGGAAAGCATCTGATGGGCTAGCCAGCTAGCAAACCTCGTTGTCGTACTTAAAACTCGATTCCCCATACATTCAAAGTGTTGCTTTTTCTTACCTTTCTCTATCCACCCATTCCTTAGGCTTTTCCCATTGGGATATTTCCGTTTTGCAGTTGTAGTAATACATTTTCCCTGTGTAAGAAAACAATATTAAACCTAATTTGTTGCCAACAGGCAGATTCAAAACTCACCCGAAGAGCTTACATGCTCACTCCAGTCGCCATAGCGCGCTGTACGCTCGCCACGATCACTGCGCTCGCGTTTGTCTTTATTTGAAAGAATTTCATTCATTAAAAATCATCAGAAATAATACGTTTTCTGAATTCTCACCTGCATACTTGTCCTTCTTGTACATATCTCTGTCACGATCGGCGCCGCGATCACGCTTATCGCGCATATCACGCAAATCGCGATCACGCTCCCGATCACGATCGTCGGACCCAGAACGCTTGTCATTCTCACGTGACGAGGAGCACAATTTACCACTGGCACCACCTCCACCACCACCACCACGACGATCTCTGTCATGATTGGTGCGATACGATTCAGAATCACGATCATTGCCGCGTCGATCGCGTTTATCTTTGAAATGAAATTGGTTTAAAATTGTTTGCTGGATTCCAAATTTGATTTGCTTACCATTATATTTGTCCTTTTTGTAGACATCACGATCCCGTTCGCGCATTTTTTGTATAAAACTATAACGCTCGCCGCTACCACCGCGTCCACTGCCGCCACCACCACCGCCACGATGATCGCTGCGTTCTCGCAAATCATGCGAACGCGATGAGGGTGAATCGATATCGGGCGATTGTGAACGATAGCTATTCCCGTTATTTAATGGACCTCCGCCACCGCCATTACCGCTGTTCCCACCTCCACCGCCGCTGCCGCCACCGCCGCCTCCACTACCGCCACCACCACCGCCGCTGCCGCCTCCACCTCCGCCAGCGCCAGGAGAAATGTCACGATCGCGATAATTGGAGGAACGATCGCGTTCATAGTCGCGCTTTGAACTGCTGTACTTTGAGGTCTGAACAATGAGGAAGAATAGTTTGTTGTTTACAAATAAAAACTGTTGGTAAAAACTCAATTTGGTTAAAACTAAATCTACTGAAAAAAATGCATCAATTTTTTAACTACCAGCCAATTTTATGTATTATGTGAAAAGAATCGAATGCAAGAAACAAGAACAGGAGAAAGTAAGATGCAATGCAATTTTTAAGTGGATTTGAGGATATTTGGTTGAAACAAGAAAATAAGGAAATTATTTGGAATTTAATCAATTTTGAAGCACAAATTTGGTTGCATCGAAATAATTCTTTGCAAAAGCCCATTTCAAAGCCACAGAAGGCTACACAAAGGGCGAAGTCTACTTAGTCAGCAATTGTATAGACTTAAGTGAGACCTTCTGCTCCTTGTTGACCCTTCCTCTTTCCCATACTTAGCTGTTAAATTGACTAAGATTTGCTAGTATCTACTAATCTTTCGTAATTATTTAGTGCTGTCAGCCAGTAAATCCCTCTTCAAATAAACTTGAACGACAGGGAAGGGAAGGCCACCACTTATTAATCCCACAAATTGATCTAGGCGTACACTGGCTCAGCTACGTTCATTGAAAAACGGACATCTGAACAGTTAGCTTGGCCTAACTCTCATTCTCACTATCTTAGTCGAGGCAGCATTTTCCGGCTCTCAAAAAAATTACAAAATATCGATTCTGATTCTTCGGTATACGATTACGGGTTAGGGTTCCGATATAATTTCCGGATGAAATCGGTAGCAAAAACTAAATCAAATATACAGCCATGTTCCCATTTTCGCATTCGTAAAAATTTTTTTGATTTAGAGTACAAATTTGGTACAAAAACCGGCTTGAAATCGTAAAAGTTTTGCGAAAGCGAAAATGGGAGCATGGCTTATAGAACATAAATTGGGCATTATTGAGGTATGGGAGAAGCTTGCCCCGGTCCTATGCACTACAATTGTTTTTGTAAAGCATTAAGCTATAAAAATACATAAAGCAATTTCGATCTTTGTTTCTTATACAACCCTGCTCAAATATCTGAACGTTTCTCAAAAGTAAAAACGAAACGAAAACGAACGTTTTACGGTTTGGTTGTTCCCACTTCAAACGGATTTGGACTTTTAGAACTCGGTTTCGAAACCGATTTAATCAACAACTGGATGGATGGCCTGCGCAAGTATTAACAGCAAACAGAGTTGTCGCCAACTCTATAATTTGAGTTTACAAAGATCTTACTTACTCGTTAAATACATTTAATTTCATTTAAAACATTTTTTTAATAGCACAATAGCGAACGCGCGACATACGTAAGCCTTTAAAGCAGGGGCAGGAAAAACACACATACTCATTTTGTATAGCCACGCGAGGGCGCGCTCATTTAGCACTTCTTTGTTGTGGCAAAAGAGAGCAGTATAAGCTCGTATACTGTCGGTGTGTCGACATCGCTGCCGCAGGGCGCTATTGAATACACTTTAGATAGGGACGTGCCGGACTCTGCTTTAAAACCTATATATTACACAACAAGACTTTTTGTTCTTGTTTTTATTATACTCTATACCGAGGGTCGGATTCACAGAGTATATTAAGTTTGTGCAAAAGTATGTAACAAGGAGAATTAATCCTTTGCGACCCTTTAAAGTATATATATTCTTGATCAGCATCAACAGCCGAGTCGATATTGCCATGTCCGTCTTGCAGCTCGTATAATTTATATAAATGAACGTTTTAAAAGTTTTTCATTTAACAATTTAAATCTAGCTTTGAATGTTATCCGAGTGATTCAGATGGCGCCACTAGTTTGACCATTTGGCTGGCAAGTTTGTTATATGGCTATCGGATATATTCATCCGATTTGGATCATACTCGCCAAAATTGAAACCAAAAAATTTTTTCTCTTTAGAACTGCTTTATCGACCGATTGTTCCTATGACAGCTATATGCTATAGACATCCAATTTGGATCAAACATATTATATCAGAAGTATGTGGAAGATTATAATATTGACCGCCAAAGCAAACACATGCTGCTGCTTCGTCTTACGACGATGACCGAAAGCGCCAGCAGAATCAAAATACAGAAATCATGAAGCAACGACAGCTGCTGCTGCTTCGCTTTTTCTCAATAATCGTTTTGTGCTGCTGCTTCCAATGCGACTTTTGTTTTTCTCAAAAGCAGAAGCAAGAGCAACTAGGAGTTGAAAAAAAGTCGAAACTGTGAAAAGTAAAAATTTAACCAAGGCTGCGAAACGTTCGGAGTCAGAGAATCCGGAAAGCCCGAACCGAGCCTGAAACGGAGCAGATAAAATTTTTCCATCCGAACCTCAACCTGAACCGGAGCAAAAAAAAAAATCGAAAAGGGTTCGGTTCAAAAAATGTTTCTATTAAATTGTTTTCTAGTTGCAATACATTTTCAATATACAAACATACAGTACGTTAAAATATGCGTACATATTTAGAAAGTGCTTAGAAAAACGTTCTCCCAATGGAATCTTTCGCTCATAAGCAAAAAACAATAAAAAAAATCACAAATATTAAATCCGTGAAAAGGTAAATCGGTTGCTTCTTTTGACGGAATTCAAAGTTTAAAGATTTGGGAAAGCTATCATTGTCCCTGTTTGAGTTAAAAATGTCGCATTTCTTGTATAAGCTGTTCCTGAAACTCAAGTATCAGTCGAGGGCCCTTTATACTTTTAAATATGTTCCAGTCAAAGATCCAGAATTGATGAAATTTTACTGGAATACATACTATTGATTAGCTTAAACTTAGCTCGGATATTATATAGAAAATATCAAGACTCTAATATTCCCTTAATGAATAAAATATTGAAGTAAACTTCTATTTACATTAATGTTTCTGAATTAGCGAAAAACAAAATTATTCCTGAACCCCGGTTCGAACCTGAACCTTGGTTCAGCGACCTTCTAAACCCACTCCGTGAACTCGAACCAAAAAAGTTTCGCGGGTTCGAACCCCGGAGTGAACCCCTTCCGATTTTCAGGAGGTTTGCGGCCTTGATTTAAACACTGAGCACAACTTTTGAAAACGACAAATCTTGTCGATATGCGAAATTGAAAACAACCATCAGCTCGATTTGCGTTAATTCCACTCGTTTTCAAAATTGGTAACAGGCCAGATACTTCTTCTTTGGCTCTGAGTAACGTTATTAATTATGTTACTGCTTTAATTTGATACTCATTTATTTGCTACCAATTGATCGATTCTGAAAAAAATGGATGCGTGTATAGGTTTTACAATCCATTCTTCATCATATTGATGATGAAGGAATGCTACTTTGAGTAAAAATTAAATCTATTGCTGGCTCCTTTATTTAGTGAGGATTGGTAATATGTAACAAGAAAACGGCTCGTTAGCTCAAAGCAATGGTTTCGTAAAAATTAAATTACCGCAAGATAAGTAATCTCATGGATCCATTGTATGTACGAATTAGAAAATGCTAGTCGCATTATCACAGGCGGCGCGAGTGAGAGCGAGTCGGGTGATAAGTTTAGGCTAGCAGACATCGTATAGAAGACTAAAACAATTGTAATTAGAAAGTCCTTGTCAGGGTCAACTTTAATTGAAGCTCTCGTTCAGATTTACTTGATCATTGTAAAAGAGATACAGTGATTTGTTGGCTTCATATTAGTGTGAATCTGAATTGATAAATGTTCCCGTCTCCTAAAACCGACCGTGTTATTCGTCTCTTTTCATTCGACTGACTCGATGTGAACACTTGACCAGAAATAGAAGGTAGTGCAATGCGTCGCTTGTCAAAAAATAAACTCCATTGTGACGTCACAGACTCACAAGCTTTGTATTTTTTGACATTTTTCAAAAAGTGTGCTGCAATAACTAAAATGAAAGTGAATTAAAATTATTGTAACAATTAAATTAAATCAAATTAGAACTAAAAAAATTCAAAATTCCCAACCTACGACACATTTGTCAAATGACGTCACAGACTCACAAAGTTATGCGCATGCGAAATGGAGCAAGTGTTTGCACTACCTTGTATTCATTTAAGCAGGGCATCCACACACGAATTTGTTCGACGAACAAATTTGTTAAATAAGAATTCAGTTGTCCACTAACCAGGCGAACATTTCTCACGAACATCATTTGCTTGAAAATCTCAACGAGTAAACATGAAAATATGGCAGCGAAAACTAACACAATCATTACCTAGATGGCAATACAAATTAGCTTTAAGCATTATTTCATCATTTTGAGGGCATTCAATAAATTGCAGCCACAGTTCGTTTTGCTCATTTGGGCACGTGTTCACTACACAAATATTTTTGACAAATGATGTTCGTGCACTTGTTCCCATCCATTGACGAACATGCTCGCACGAACACATGCAAGATAGAAACGTTTCTATTCTCTGCGAACAAAATGTCGAACACAAAAATCTGTCACGAACACCTCCACTAACGACGAACATTTCGTCGAGCACAACAAAATCGTCAAACAAATTCGTGTGTGGATGCCCTGCTTTAATCATGTGAACATGTTGTAGCAGTAGTGTAGTGCCCCGGACATGACATGAAGCCCAAATTGGAATAAATCGAAGTCCACTCCGTAATAATATTCAGATTTGATGTGGACATAGATAAAATTTGAATATGAAAGTTTGAATTTAGTGTCAGAGTTAAAATTCATGTCTAAATAACCAAATTTAAATAGGATTTGAAATCGAAAAGATTCAAAATGATGAAAAAGAGATGGGTCAGGCAAGGAAGTCAAGGAACGTCCTTGACTTCTAGCTGCTACAAATGTCAATGTTTGCCATTTTCCAATATTTTTCCGCCTTGGATTAAAAACAGCATGCAAAGAAACATTTTGCTGTATTATCATCCATGTTCTCAATTCCACTTCCATATAAGTTTTGTGATTTAGAGTCCAAATCTAGTACTAAAACCGGTTTTAAGTCACAAAATTTTTGTGGAAGTGGAATTGAGAACATGGCTGTATATAATATTCAAAAGGAACTAATAAATAAAAGTATTTATGATTCTTTAACGTGTTTATCTTCTGATGAAGATGAAAAGCAATCTGTAAGCTTCAAAGTTTTCGAAAAACTATCATTGTAAAGAACTTAACAATGTCGCAGTTGTTGTATTAGCTGTTCCTGCAACACAAATAACACAAGTAATTCAGCTGTACATACAGCTGAAGTCGGCCATCCTCATTTGTGATGTGTATGTCTTGTTTTAAAAGTTATAAACTAACATAAATTCTCTAACCATTCTTCTCAATGCAGACTATAAGTATCTCAATGCGGACTATCGCTTAACACCTTTCATAACTAAGAGGCAGCGTAAACATTATCCCTAATAGTCATTGCTCCATGACTTATTGACCTGGAGCCTGCTAAAGCGTTCGATAATCCAAGCTCGAATATGATATAATCAAGACTCTTTAATTCTATATATGATTAAAATGTTTGTTTCAATTTACGTACATGTTTTTTGAATTGGCGAAGAACATAATTATTCCTGAACCCCGACCCCGGTTCGAACCCGAACCTAGGTTCAGCGGCCTTCTGAAACCGCTCCGTGAACCCGAACCCAAAAAGTTTCGCGGGTTTGAGCCCCGGAGTGAACCCCTATCGATTATTAGGAGGTTTGCAGCCCTGCTTTAAACCATTTCGATTCGAAAATGGGAACAGTACTTGATTAAACGATGTATACAGTAGTTTTGGCCAATTTTACACTTTTTTTTCCAGGTTTTGCAAATGTTTCACAAACTTTTTGGTAAGCCAATTGGTTTAAAATAAGAAGAAAAAAACAAACCAAGAATGATTGTAGGATGTAATGAAATTTTTCGAATGAATCTTTCTCTCATTTTCTTATTTTTGTTGCTTATTTTTTTTTCTTTCTTTTTTTGCACAAAAAACGAACAAACTGAGGTTTAAATTAAAAAAAGTTTTTATAATTCAATTAAAATATGTAAGTTTTTGTTTTCTCTCTCGTGAGTGTTTTTATCTTTTTATATTTAGTTTAGTTTTTTTCATTGATTCCACTTTCTGGTGTTGATCAGCATTTGTCTCCTTTTCTGGGGTATTATTTACTTACATCAACACGACAGAGGCCCACGGCTGAGGAGGTGGTTGCCTTTGAATTGTGGTTATTGTTGTTGTTAGTGGATGGTGTTGTTGCCATGGAGGCCACCAGAGACAAATCAACGGCCATGTTGTTGTTGCTGTTGTTGTGATGGTTGTTAGTCGTCATAGATGACAGCAGCCGCGTCCTTGTTCTGGTCCTGGTCCTGATTAATATATCAATGTTGATGGCCGTTTTATGTGGTTGCTGTGAGTGAAGAATTTTCCTTTTTGTGTTGTGGTTGTTTTGTTGTTTAGATGTTGGCTTAGGCACGTTTGTGTTGTTGTTGTTGTTTTTTTTTTTAGGAGTTTTTGGTGTTAATTTCGGTTGCTGATTAATTTTTATTAAGGCTACAAATTTGATTAGTTTTTTGCTATTAGGCAGCTTTTTTCTTGTGTTTAAAATTGTTATTTGTTTATTGTTTGCTTTTTATTGCTTCATAACTTGGTCATATAATTTTAGAATGTTGATATTTGTAAATATTTTATGTGTATAATTTATGATTTTTGTAATAACTTTTATATTTGGTTTTTATTTGATATATAATTGATTTTTATAAGCATTTAAATTAGTTAAAAATTGTTCGTTTTTTGTGGCTTTTTTTGTTTAATTAATAAATTTAATTTGGCGGTTTTTTTCGAAGTATTTTCTATATATTTTATGTTAAAATATTATCGTGAATATCAGTTCGGTTTTTCGGTTTTCGTTTGTTCGCTGCAATGCCGCGTGTTCCCAATGGGTTAAAATGAAACTTTTGGTCAGTTTTACAACAAAATGGATGGAAATAGAGAGAGAATGGATCGCACACACACACACACACGCACACATACATACATACACACGCACACTTGCACACACAAAAATCAAAAGGGTTTACAAAATGTAGCTAGCTAAAAGGAGGAGAGATTCGGGGGAATCTTCTAGCACCTTTTTGGATTTGCATTTGATATTTTGGGGATTTTATATACGCATAAATATTAACATTTACAGGGAGTTTCGGGTTTAAAGCTCTAATCAAAAAAATCCTACAAACAAAAAGCATCAAACGGAACTCGAAACGCAAGTGATTAGTATATGTATACAGGTAAGGATAAGGTTAAATCGGTTCTCTGCTCACCTGGTAGGATGTGTGACTGGTATGCTTCTCGAAGTACCTGCGAAAGATGAAAGTAGAATTTGAGAAAGAAAAATAAGTTTGTGAAAATTCAATCAAAATTAAATGTTAACTAGGGTTCGGCAATGTGGGCAGAGCAAGTTGCCATCGGCAATTGAGAAAATATTTGTAAACAGCCAGAGAGCTTTTATTAGGTTATAATTTGTATACCCTTAAAAATTATAATTTTGCCCAGAAGTTTGCAACGCATACAAATGTTCATTTCCGACCCCATAAACTATATATATTCTTGATCAAGGCGAAGAGCTGAGTCGATTAAGCTTTGTCCGTCCGTATGTCTGTTTCTACGCAAACTAGTCTCTCAGTTTTTAAGCTATCGAGCTAAAATTTTGCACAGAGTCTTCTTTTTACTGCACGCTGCTAATATGTCGGAACCGACTGGATCGGATGACTATATCTTTTCTCACGGAAATTCGTGCAATGCTCTGAAGGCTTTACTGGTCGGAAAGACACCTTTTCAAAAATAAGCAGCGAAGCAGTGGTCCAAAAACCGGTTTGAAATCGCAAAAGTTTTCCGAAAGTGAAAATGGGAACATGGCTGATAAGCAATCGCTGCGATGTTGACCCTATGTGGGTAAATCATGGTCCGAACAAAGGTACGAACCAAAACCTTCGCCCAAAACCTCAAATTTTAAAACATCAAAAATGTAAAATTGGCTTAACAGCCCCAAAGGGGGGCCAGGCCAAGCTTCTCTCAATCTCTTGGCGTGTGTGCTTATAATTTTTCGCACAAGAGAAAGGGACCTACAGCTTAACGCAACCTTCGGACGGCAAAGTTAGAGAATTTTGCTTCTTCATTGCTAGTTAGTTTACTTCACAGCTGGTTCCAATAGCTGGTGAAGGTAACCGGATGTGTAAATCTGTTTTATAAGGAAAAAAACTTTTTATTAGATGGTCCGAGGCGGGATTGAACCCACACCTCCCGCACAGCAGGCTGACACACTAAACGCTGAGCCACACCGGCCTTACTATCTTACTAATATTATAAATGTGAAAGTTTGTATGTTTATGTGTTTGTATGTTTGCCCCGTTTGTAACTCAATCACGCACAAATGGTTTAACGCATTGGGATGAAACTTGGCAAACAGATAGTTGATAACCTGGAGTTGAACATAGGCAATATAACTTTTATTTAAATGTTCCAAAAAAGCCGCGAAATTTGCCAAATTATTCGAGTATTTTTTCAAGCGGTTTTACGCACAAGTGGCTGAAAGGATTCGGATGAAACTTGGCACACAGATAGTTGATAACCTGGAGTTGAACATATGCTAAATATCTTTTATTTAAATGGTCCAAAAACCGCGAAATTTGCAAAATTATTATAAGAGTATTTATGAAAGCGTTTTCACGCACAAATGGCTGAAAGGATTCGAATAAAACTTGGCAAACAGATAGTTGATAACCTGGACTTGAACATAGGCTATATAACTTTTATTTAAATATGCAAAAAAAAAACCGCGAAATTTGCAAAATTATTTTAAGAGTATTTATTAAAGCGCTTGATGTTAAGATGACAATGCAGGAGTTGGTAAATAGAAGGTGGTGGTAGTTTCCTAAGCATGGATATCCCTTAGCTACGAATTGCGCTTATGCATTGATCCTGGCATTATTTTCCACATGATTGGGAGTAAAGTTTGTTCGGCATTGTTACTATTTTTGATCCTCTTTGGTATTTTTTAGCTTTTTAATGATTTGTCAG
This sequence comes from Lordiphosa magnipectinata, assembly GCA_037044535.1. Lineage (NCBI taxonomy): Eukaryota > Metazoa > Arthropoda > Insecta > Diptera > Drosophilidae > Lordiphosa > Lordiphosa magnipectinata. The sequence continues at coordinate 129,033 of JBAMBO010002335.1, read as the reverse complement.
TCACGGAAAGTGGTTTGAAACATTAATTATGATCTTGACTATATTCTTTACTATTGTGTCTTGACTATATTCTTTACTACTGATCATCCATGGTATTAATCGCGGTTCAGTATTGTCATAATCATAGTTATGTTATTACGCGTGGTCATTTGTGACCTTAAAAAGTCGTTTCTTAAGCATTTAGCGGTTTGATTACCATGGAGATCTCTTTGCTGCGAATTGCTATTCTGTGTTTATCCTGGCATGATCGAGTGGCGGCTACCAGGCTAAGAGTCGAGAGCCGCTTGATGGCTCCCGGCTCACGATCAGCGGCTCTCGAAAAAAGACGGAGCGCGTGGCTCGCTCGCGAGCTATTCCGAACCCTGCGTAGTGTTCAACGTCAGACATTCCTGAACAGTAAACATTTCGTAGATCAAATCGTTATTGTTTGGAGTCCTTAAGCCATTAAGCAGTTTTATTTTGAAACAAATACATCATTATAGAAAGACAGGTGCTGAACTATTTGAATCGGAAACATTTCTTAAGCTCATTTATTCTAACGGTTTTTTGTCCAACCGTCAAAAAAAATCGTGAAATTTTCAAATATGCCATTTAAGCATAGATTTTTATGCGAAATTTTGCAAAATTTTGTAAGTTTTGGGAATCATTTCGATTTGATAGATGGCAAATGTAGACGCGTTAATGGTTAGATCGAACAGCCCAAAAAGTTCCGAAATTTTCAAAATTTTTGTATGAGTTAGGCTATTATATAGGCGGGTAAATCAGCGGATCAAAATCAAGCGCTCCAAAAAATCCGCAAAAGCATAACATTTTATGATAAGTTCAGATTATCATGAAGATTTAAAATTTTGCAAATAAAGACGGGTAAATAGGAGGTGTCGGTAAATCGGTTTAAAGAAATTTTAACATTTGCAATATTCTTATATTAGTTTAGATTGACATGAAGACGGGTAAATCGACTGGTAAATAGAAGGTGTCGATCAAACGGACCAAAAAATCTCGAATTTTTAAAGAAAAGTTTTGAGTTTAGATTATCATGAAGATAAAATATGTGACAATTGCCAAGTAAGTTTCACTTCTTCGTTTTGTGTATAAATTTCTAAATGGGGCGTAGCAATGCACGCCGGGTACCTGCTAGTAGATCATAATAGAAAGGCAGGTGCTGAACTACTTCAATCGGAAACAGTTTCTGAGCTGATTTACTCGAACCGTTTTTTTTTTGGTTTGAAAAGAGATTCGAAGGGCACTACAAGTAGACCAGAGCCGGACAGCCATAGCTACCAGGAGCCGAAGGCAGTCGTGTTTTTACGCAAACGCGAGACGAACTCATGATTGTGTGAATCGGCGAACACTGAGAGAGCTCTCTTGCTCAAAAACACAAGCACACTTTTTTGTCCTCTCCATTTGGCCGGCACTGGAGTAGACTCGTGCAGGGCTCTACTGGCAATACTTCAGATTTTTAGTTGTCTTTACTTTTTGTTAAATCGAACCGACAATTTTGGTTTGGAACAGGTTCAGGATCAGCTAATTTTCTCATGTGGTTTGGTTAAAGGTTCGGTTCGCAGTAAATATAAAGTCGGAATTCCGGGTTTAAACCGGTTCAGCCCTGGTTTCTATATCCGAGAAGCTCTAGTAGTATACACGTTCAGCATTATCAACAAAAATTTCTAAAGTGAGATTCACTAACTCGCTATAAGCGGAACGCGAACTCGGGTTCTTGGAAGTGGATCGATCCCTTAACGCGTTTATTTCTAGGATTCAGCTCTAAACCATTGGTTTTTTCATCACTTTAAATGGTTTTAAATTTCATTAATTTAAGTTTCACGCACACCAGATGGTCAGCTAAAAGTCTTAATGATGGTTCTTATTGGATTTTTGTTTCTTTTAACAATTTCTAAAAAGTTATATCCACGCCTCTGTCTTTGCCTCAATATGCCGTTCAGGGGGCCTCTCTCTTATCAAAAAAAAAAACAGGGAGTTGGCTGCCTGCCCCTCTCTCTCCTCACTCAAAAGCCGGCTTTTGCTTAGGATATCCACGAAAAAAAAAAGGAATCGCGCCACACAGCTGTAACCTCTTTTTGAGTTTTAACAATTGTCGCACACACACACAAACAACAACTTCTTTTGTTTAACACTTTGCAAATAAAATTGTAAAAAAAATATAAAAAAACCAACTTCCCCCAAAAGAACGGTAAATGACAAGGAGGCTCGATTGACAGCTTAGCCAGCTGAGAGCAAGCGAGAGGCAAACAAAGAGGCAATGTATGTGTGTGTGTGGTGAAAACACAACAACAAGAACCAAAAACTAAACAAAAAAAGGAATTAAACTAAAACTAGGATTCAATAAACTGTTTCAGTTTCAATGGAAGAGGGGGCATGGGGCGGGGCGGGGTGGGTCAAACGCAGTTTGCTGGGACGAGTATGTAAACAAAAACTGGTTGTTGTTGGAAATTATCGTACCCATCGTTCATACGCTGCGGTTTTCTAGCATGCATTACCATCAATGCAAAATTTTCGCCAAATACGCTGCTTCTGCTTCGGTGTTGTTGACGATGATTGTTGGCTCCTCCTGTTCCACCTCCTGCTCCTGCGTCGGATGTGACAACAACAAGTAGTAGTAAGCGGGGAACTTGTTGGGACTTCCAGTTCAGTTTGATGTTGACAATGATGAGCTGCTGCTGTTACACTAATCCTATCCTGCCGGTGAGGGGGTGTGCTGGGGCTGCTTTGGCGCCTCCACTGCTCCACTTCCACTCCTTCTTCACCTGCCAAGGCACGCGCGTTTGTATGTGTTGGTTTGCGAGTGAGTGTGTGTGTGTACGTGTGTGTGTTTAAGTCTTTGCCGTTTGTCGGCTTTGCTTGATGCCTCCTACAATAAATAGAAACAAAAACACATACCACAAATTGTTTAACAACATTTAACAAATTGTTTATCAAGCGATTCGCTCAGATTTTGTCATAATTTGTGGCAGAACGCTTCGCGGCTTGCACTTTTTCACTTCAGTGTGTGTGTGTGTGTGTGTGTGTCGTTGTCGCTTCTTCATATTTTTCTTTTCGCCTCTTTTTGGGGTCTGGTAAGGCTTACCGCAATTTGTTAGCCGCTCGCATGCAATTATCTAGCACACGCCGCCCCTCTCGAGTTATTCAATAATAGAAAATTGCTTAAATTTTTAACAATTTTGCCCCGACTGCTGCGTTTGTGCTAGGTTTTTTGGCCTCTATACTTGATGATTTTTTTCTTCAATTCTTTTACATTACGCTTTGTGCACTCTGTTCGGTCGGCACGGCTGTGTTGAGTTTTTTTTCTTTTTTTTTTTTTTTTTTTTATTTAGTGACAAGTAATCGGTTTGTAGGGTTGTCTCGCTTGCGTAAGGCCAACACTTATGGGAGAGAGCGACAAGGCACACAATATAAGCATCTGTGCCTGCGGTGAACTGTAGAGGGCGCTAGCAAGTTATCGATATTTAGAGTGAGGTGTTCGGCTAATTGGAATTTATGTTTAATAATAAATAAATTACTTGAATTGGCCATAATAAAGGTACGCTTGAAACAAATTCTTCTTTAAAATTATGTCTTTTAACATTTAAATTCACCTACGTAGAATATCTCTTGTATTTTTTATGTGCGTCAAAATAGCGACGTAAAGTTTGCGACGATTTGGAACGATGGCTTCTGGAACACGAGGGCAATTTTTATTTTTAAAATTGCACGTTAATTAAATAAATAATTTAACAACTGCAAGTGCAAAACACTAAAATTGTGGTGTTGAAATACTGACTTTCCACTAAATTGCATATAAGCAATTCAGTGAATTATGTTCATTTTATTTTAATGACAGATAGTTAATAGAGGTATTCCTTAAAGTGATTTAACAGCTGTTCACAGCTGTTACATACAAAATAAGCTGTGTGCCCAGAAAATGTAAGGAAAGTCCGGTCATACTAATTGATTTCGCAAAATCATCCTCGCCCCCATTAGTGTTTGAAACACAAAACTAAGAAGTGCAGCTCACTTTACAATTGCCTATCAAAATCTATCACATTTTCATGATAATCAAAGATCATTATAAAATAAACCAAATTTCGGTTTTTTTAACCTTTCGTTCTTTACTATGTAGCTATTTAGCCGTCTTCATGACAAGCTAAGCTTGTCATATTTTAAAATGTTACAATGTTTTCGCATTTTTTTTTTAACCGATTGGCATACACCTCCTATTTACCCGGCAATTGCCAACTAATGTAATACCTAGGTTAACTGTGTGTGATTCATATTTTATAGGCTTGTTCTCAATTTTTAGATTAGGAAGATCAGTTATATTTAAGGATTTCTTGTATATTACAATACACTTTCACTTTGTAGGATTGAGTGATAGACCGTTACATTTAGCCCAATCATTAACACTTAACAAATCTCTATTACAAACATCTACACACTCATTTATTTTATTCAGAGGACGACTAACGTACATTCAAAGATTGGAAAGGTACTAAATTTTCTTACCTAGGTAAGGTACAAGGTAAATGTCCGGATATTTCAGTCCGGAATTTTCAGTACCTAGGTAAAGGTAAAGGTACAAAAGAGGAACTTTTGATTTTTTTTTCGTCACCTAGTCTGTTTCTTTTTGGTGTAAATATTTGGCCTCCACAGCTAATAGCTTCTTTCAATAGGGTCAAAGCTAGACAAAATGGAATTATACTTATAAAAATCATTACAAATATTTGTCTACTTAATCATAGATTCAAATAAATTGCTAATATCGGTTAGATAAGTTAAGGCTTAAATTTTAATATTAGAATTTTCATAACAATTCTCTCATTTCAGAGTCATTTGAACCAGTGTTGCCAAATCAGCTTTTTTCCCGTCATTTCTGGCTTTTTTAAAAACCGTATTGCGGGAAAAATAAGGAAACAGCGGGAAGCGGGAATTCCAGCTTTTATAAAAATGATTTCCGCTTTTTTCAGCTTTATTCTTATTTTGGAGTCATTTGCAAAACTTATAAGCAAATCGATAGTAATTGCCACCTCTAAAGTTTAGGAAACAATTATCTCAAAGTGCTAGCCAAGTTTACGGATAATTGATTAAAGTCTGGCTGCAGAACCCGGAGCTTAAGGCTTTGCTCCGGAAGAATGAATCTTATACCTCTTGAGTTTACTGAAGTTGTTGCAAATGCACATCATTCTACGACCAAAAAAAACTAAACATTGTTTCCATTTTGAAAGTATTTTTCGTAGAAGGTATTGGAAAATTAAGATGAAACTTAAGTTTTGGAGTAAAGTAAACGCTTTCAAGGACTCTGGAAGTAATGAAAGACTTTTTGAGTTAGCCTCGTTTGCGACTTAGATGTTGTTCTTGTCATGGTCCAACGCTGAAGTTGAGCGTGTCTTCAGTCAGGTTAATATAGAAAAATCAAAACTCAGAAATCTAATGGAGGTGAGCACGCTCAACTCAATATAATGTATAAGATATTGGATATTAGTGAAACTGAAATTAAGAAATTAAATTAAGATTATAGTCAGGCATGTTCTCAATTTCATTACTTTCGTTTTTTGTTCTCAACTCCGAATGAAATTGCTTTCGTTTTACTTTATGCAAACCACCAGTCCAAGTGGGATCGGCACTAGATACATAAGAGCGAAACCACAATTCCATTTTTTTGATGTACATCTAGAAACTGAAAGAGTGCGTAAATTGGCAATTACGTTTCATTCCACCGACCAACAAACATTATTTTTCAAAACGAAAAACTTTTTCGTTTTGGTATTGCGAGAACACGAATCAATTCCACTTTCAAAAAGTTGAAAAGAATTGAGAACACGCCTGAATATGTGTAGTATAGATAGATACTGGTTACGTCGACATGAGAAATGCTGCTTCGATTATAATGTCCTTCCTAGTAACCTTAAGCTAATACGCACAACTGAGGCCTACGGCAATGATGAGAACAATGAACTTCATCACTCTGATGATATATTAAATATATAATTGCATAAATAATAAGAAACGACATGCGCTTTTTTCCAGCCTTTTTGTCGAAAAATACAGCTTTTTTTTCCTCTCAGTCCCGCCGAAAACGGATTTTTTTGCTTGGCAAAAGTTGGCAACACTGATTTGAACTCTCATTGACAACTGGTTCCAAATTTTCCGTAATTTCTTCAGCAAGATAATTTTTAAAACAGTTTACAATTTAGTTGTTATACTCTGTACCGAAGGTACATAGAGTATATTAAGTTTGTGCAAAAGTATGTAACAGGGAGAAGGAATCGTTTCCGACCCTATAAAGTATATATATTCTTGATCAGCATCAACAGCCGATTCGATATAGCTATGTCCGTCTGTCCGTCCGTCCGTCCGTCCGTCTGTCCGTCTGTCCGTCCGTCCGTCCGTATGAACGAAGAGATCTCAGAGATGGTAAGAGATAGAGGTTTGACATGTATGGGACATATATTTCTTATACTTGCAGGCAGATCAAGTTTATTTTCAATTTTTGCCACGCCCCCTCCCGCCCCCGCAATTTGGAAAAAACGTCATATCTCCTACAGTTTTGAAGATAGATCGTTCGTTCCTTCTAGAGATACCTTGTAAACAAAATTATTTATCGATTTGCTGAAGGAATGATAAAGATCGGATGAACGATACTCAAGTTATGAGCAAAAAACGGCCAGTAAACACCCACCACTCCCCACCCATCACCACAGCATTCTATTGAACGGCAATCTTAGTGAGAGAGAGAGAAAGAGAGAGAGAGAGTGAAACTTAGAGATGAGCGAGTATAGCTCGTGAGCAAATGCGAGCTGCGACGTTAAGGGTACAGAGTATGTTATAGTCGGGCTTGACCGACTTTCTTTCTTGTTTTAATATGGAATATACTTCATTTAAATTTTCCAAGCGTATTAGTGGACAAAACCAAAGTCTTTGTCTCGCTTGAAGTCAAGTTTTCAATAAAAGAAAATCGTTTTAAAACTCTTTTTTTAAGAGCATCTTTGAGAGGATCACAATATTTCAAATTAGCAGTATTTAGTAGTATTTTCTTAATGGTGCGTACATATGTATAACAAAATTCTAGACATTTTTAATTAGCTTAATTGGCTTGGTGTATAATCCGTCAGCCGCATATTCTTTTCCTTTTTTCCTCATCACTCCCATTTAAAACATCCACAATCTCTACCTCAGTTAAATATGTCTTTTTGAAATATCTCCATCTAAATTCCCGCAACACCAATGGGCATCTTCCAATAAAATGTTGCATCGTCTCATCCTCATTTAGATTACATAGGTTGTATTATTAAAATAGTTTCCCTTTAACCATAGAAGGCCTCCGCGAGCCTTTATAATCCAGGAAATTTTCTTCTGTGGGAAGTTTTCACAGCAAAATTCAGATCCCTTGTTATAGTCAAGGTATTTGTAAATCCTAGTTTCGCTGGCTCGTGCACTGTCAATTAATTGATTTGACCTCTCAAGTTTCATTTGAGTTAGTAGATCGACACATATATTGCACCATTCCGTTTGATTTACTTCATCAGGTAGTTGGATATCCGAAGCTTGAAGGTGCATAGCTAGGTCGTCGTACCAATAAATTTTCTCCCTTCTGATTACATTTGACAGAATGTGCGGTAGTCGGGTGGGTTCAATTTCAAATTATTCAAGCATTTAAGTTTATGTATTACTAGAAGTAAAGCAGAAAAATCCTAAATAACACCAAAATCTTTCGCCCTGCAGAAGATCAATAGCCTTAGCGAAAATGTCATTTACATTATTCAATTCTTGTGGCGCAAGAAGCAATTAATTTAAGCTTACAATTTTCTTAACTTCATCGGCTGCTACTATGGATCTGCTTGCAGCATTCCAAGTTGCCGAAGCTTTCGCTAAGGAAAAATTGTACAACCGCTTGAATGATGTGTTTAGTAGAGCCGGTTCAGCATCTTACGTGACAATTAAGTTGAAAGTGATGCGAATCCAAAGGGCCTTGGCAAAATAAATTTAGCATGAGCTGAACCATCCAGCTCTATTACCTTTAAATCAGACTCTTCTCAAAACTCACACTTCACTCTTGTTCCTTTAAAACTATACACTTTAAATGCTTTACAGAAGTTGGATGCATTATCTGAACTGTTCGACATATTTTGGTATTTCTAAGTCCGTATTTTCTATGAACTTCAGCTAATATAGTAGCAAGTATTTCATGTGGGCAAAATCGCACACGCTTAAATGCGAGCAGGAGAGAATGAGAATGTAGATTGCTCTATATAGTGGCCGGTTACACCAAAGTAACTTTGTTATAGCAACTCCAGATATCGGCAGTGGTACAAATAAAATGAGTATTTTGAAAAATACCAGCGATATGTTTTTATACAGCCGTGCTCCCGTTTTCACTTTCCGATAATCAGTACAAGATTGGTTTAAAAAACCCAACATTTTTGAGAAAGTGAAAATGGAAGCACAGCTAATAGTCCGCCTTCCTTTTTTCTAGCATGGATCGTAAAGATTTTGCTCAGGGAATGTTTGCCGGACGTCAAGCGAAAGCCACAAACAGGGCCCTGATACTTTTCATTTCAACATGGCAGATCGGCAACATCTTGGCTATAATGTGATCGGTGCGAAAAAAAATAACGTACGAAAAGTACCTAGTCCCTTACCTATCAATGAAAATTAAGACCTAGGTAAGGTAAAAGGTATTCGTATTTGAAAATACCGGGGTAAGGTAAAAGGTACACAAAATTTGTATCTAGTTATGTACCTAGGTATTTGTACCTAGGTACTTCCAAACACTGCATACATTTGAACATCATCGGCATACATGTGGACATTACAATTAGACAACATATCTGGGAGGTCATTTACATATAAAGAAAACAGAAGTGGGCCAAGGACTGAGCCCTGGGGTACACCACCAGTTAGACGCAAAGTAGACGATATTTTAGACTCAGTAACCACTGCCTGACTTCTATCAGATAAATATGATTTTATAAGTTTAATGGCAGTGTCCGAGCAATTAAAGAATTTATTAATCTTAGTTACAAGGATTTCATGATTAACAGTGTCAAAAGCTTTGCTCAAATCAGGTAGTGGTAAAAATGTCACATCTCCATTGTCCATTTGCCTTCTAATATCTTCCGTAATACTGACTATTGCCGTGGTGCAGCTTCTATTTTTCCTATATCCAAACTGCTTAGTACTAAGCAATAAATTATTTGTGAAAAACGTACTTATTTGTGCAAAAACTAAGCATAAAAATGGTAGAATTGAAATTGGTCTGTATTCATTGTTTCCTTGCAGATATGGGTTATGAAAGGCAATATTTGGGGAAGGATAATCCTCTGCATTTGACTTAATTTTTAGAACAGACTCAAGAACATCACACTGACTCACACACATAAAGCTAAAACTACTATCACAGTTATTACTAGGCATCAATTCAAGATAAGGATTGGATGTAGCTTCAGGTACACCAGATTGCACAAATTTACAGTTTAGATTATTGATTTCAGCGTTAATTTTACTACTACTTATTTGCTTCCCAATACCCAGATTTCTAGTTTCACTCCATTTTTGTCTAGTAGCTATTGCACTTTCAAATTTTGACGAGTAATAAGAGCTCTTAGCAGTCATTATCAATTTATGAACTTGTTTCCTTAAAACTTTAAAATGTCGATAATGTTCGGAGGTCCTGTATATTTTCCATTTCTTATACGGTGAATCTCTAAAAGAGATATGTTTGGCAATGTTATCACTAAACCACGGGCTTTGACTTGGTCTCATACATTTCTTTTTGATGGGTACGAATGCCTCGAATAAATTTCTAGTAAACAATTGGAGTGTTTCTAACTGAGAATTCACATCGGTAAATGTGAATATTTCCTCTAAGCTATATTTTCATTTAGCAGCCTAATGTCAATATTTTTAAAGTCACTATACCTTATGGTTTTGTCACTCTTATAGGGCCTAAAATCGTACACCAAGAAAATTAATACTGGAACTGATATTTGATCATATAATAGAACCTTGTCTGATTCATTTACAAAAAATACGTCTAGTAAAGTGTCAGATGTGTTTGTGTAATGTATAGGTATACTTGAGTTGACTAAATCCATATCCATCGAAGTTATTTCATCTGCTAAGTTTCGTTCAGGTAACATATTACTATTCAGGTCTCCAGCTATTATAATGTCAGTAAAGTCCAAAGATAAGGTTGAGATTTCATCAATTACTTCTGTGTTGTCAGTATAACGATTTGGTCTGTAAAGGCAGCCAATACGCATTTTAATTTCATTATTAAGTCCCATTATCTGAATGAAAAGAAACTCAATTGCACTTTCGGGTGGGTGTTTACAGATTACTTTAGAATTTAGCTTTTTTCGGACATATATTGCAACACCCGCGGCATGGCCTTCACTTTCAGATCGATATATGTACATCAAACCCATCACACAAAATTAACTTGTCTCATAGTTGAGGGACAAACCACGTTTCAGACACACATATAACATCTACATTTGACTTCACAAACAAATGCCTAAATTCTTCTATTTTTATACCCGTTACTCGTAGAGTAAAAGGGTCTACTAAAGTCGTGCAAATGTATGTAACAGGCAGAAGGAATCATTTCCGACCATATAAAGTATATATATTCTTGATCAGCATCAACAGCCGAGTCGATATAGCCATGTCCGTCTGTCCGTCTGTCCGTCTGTCCGTCCGTCCGTCCGTCCGTCCGTCCGTCTGTCTGTATGAACACCTAGATCTCAGAGACTAGAAGAGCTAGAGCAACCAAATTTGAAATGTAGACTCCTATTGTCTGCACGCAGATCAAGTTTATTTTCAATTTTTGCCACGCCCCCTCACGCCCCCGCAATTTGGAAAAAACGTCATATCTCCTACAGTTTTGATGATAGATGGTTCGTACTTTCTAGAGATATCTAGTTCTTCAAATTATTTATCGATTTGCTGAAGGAATGATAAAGATCGGATGAACGATACTCAAGTTATGAGCAAAAAACGATCAGTTAACACCCACCACCCACCCCACTCATAACCTAAGCATTGCGTTCAGCAGCAATCTTAGTGAGAGAGAGAGAGAGAGAGAGAGAGAGAGACGAGTTAAAAAATGTTGCATACTTTTCGGCTGACCCACCTCAGGCATACAGTAAGGCTATTAAACATTTGTTTCCATGAGTAACGGGTATATCGAAGTCGGTTAGAGCCGACTTTAACTTACGCTCTCGTTTTGAGCAGACGCTGTGCATTTATGTGACAAATTTGAATGCCCTTTCTTTGATTATCCAAAACATTCAACATGATATTACTGTAGGTTGTGGATCTATTCATGTTATTAACCATTTTTTGCAATTTAAATAAACTATCAGTAGCACACGCAATTTACAAAAAAATTTACAAACAAATGATCTGAGCAGAATCATTTTAAACAGATCATATAGAGCATGGCTCATGTCATGAGCTATTTTTCAATGAAACAATAATTTTGTGAGCTGTGAGCAGAAGTTATTAGATAGTTCAAATCAGAATCATGTAGGGCTTTAGTATATATTCATTTTAATGCCCAATATAATGGGTTTTTGCGACCTGTTTTTGATTTAGTCAAAGTTTTTGTTTGTGCTGGCTCAAAGGTCAGGATTGATTATAATTTAATACAAATCAATACCATTTTTAAACAGAGATAACTAAACTTGAATCCTCCCCCCCGCCCAATCATAACAATAGTGTGCGCCTTTCTTAACATTTTTGCATTTGCAGTTGTTAAATTATTCATTTAATAATTCAAGATTCCCTCGTTCCAATGCGTCGCTAACTATCCCTCGCTATTTTGACGCACATTAAATTTTCGTGTAGTATGCAAGTATTATCGATAACTGTAAGGAGGTGAACACATAATGTTAGTGTGACCGTAATCCAAGCAGAGCCAAAGTCTTTACAAACAATAAAAAACAGTTTTATATACTTTAAACAATTTTAAAGATCCATTTTGTTGCCTTAAAAAGTAAGCAAATTATACAGCAGTCAAAAAAAGTATTCGCCCCAACTGAAGTTTAAGCTATAAATTAACAGTGGTCAGAAAAAGTATTCGCCTCAATTGAAGATTAAATTAAATTTTATTTAAAAAAAAAAATAAAACTAACTTAATCCATGCCTATTTGTACAAGCGATTGTAGTTTTTGCGTCTACGGTCCTCCTCGAAATTGTTATTACGTGCCCACTCCTTCAGATTGCCCTTGGAGCGCAACATGGCCGATTTGGAGTCCACATCGCGCATCACAAATGGCGAGAAACCCGCTATATAATCATCTTCCATGGCATTTGTTTTGGTCTTGGCCACCCGTGACGGCATTTGACGTGGCATCGGCTGATCCTCAAACAGTATGGGATTCCGGGAATGCTTGCCACCCTGAAAGCGTGGCAGACTCTGATTCTTATATTTGGAGGTCAGCGGGCGTCTAGTGTTGATGTGTATAATCTGCTTGCCATTCTCATCCAAACTGACGGCGACTCGCTTCAGCGTTTTGTGGCCACAATTGGGACAAAAGACTTTGGTCATGATGCTGGTGGTCTTGAAGCACGTATAACAGCGCAGTATGTAGGTGCGTAGCTGTTTGATAATGCGTCCATTGAGGGCGGCCAAATGAAGATTGATCTGCTTGAGGACATTCTGGAGGGCATAGTCCGTGGTCATGCAGGCCACCAAAGGCACCAAATCCATTTCCACTTTGCCCTCTAGAGCTTTTTTCGCCTTCTTAATGTTGGAGTGCGTTATCCAGCCATCGTTGCCCACATCTTCGTCTTCGGTGGCGAGTGGAGCAGGTGTAGAAGAGTCGTCCATGGTGACAACCTCTTCCTGTGTGGCGATGGTGGCTACCAAAAGTTCCTTGGAGGCGTCCTCCTCTTCCTCGCACTGCAATTTTTCAAATAGTTTGTCCAGCTCCTGCTGTGACAGCTCTTCATCTCCAACGGGCAGCTCCTTGCCCTCCAGTTGAGCTTCAATGGCGGCTTTGACTGTATCCAGCTCTTCCTCCTCGTCTTCTTCCTCACTTTCCTCCTCTTCCGCCTCTTCGTCATCATCCTCCTCCTCTTCACCTTCGGGCAGGTACCAGCCCACCAAACGTTTATCACAGGCCTCCTGCATCTCCTCTGGCTTCTCTTTGGAGGCGATGGTCTGAGCCATTACTGGTTCTGTACGCAAATGCTCGGTGCCCACTGTATCCGCCTCCAGCTCATAGGTCAAAGCTATTACCTTTAAATCTATGCCAGATAAACTGGCATAGTCGCCCGTCTTTTTGGCAAATTCCACGCAATGTTTTACACTCTCGGCGCGCGGTTCACGTATTTGCATATCGAAGGGTAGCACACATAGACGCCGGATCTGTCTCTTATTACGCACCTCGGCCACCACCTCGGGTACCGTTAGAACGTTCTCCGCATATTCCTGGAGAGAGCAACAACAAAAATAAACAAATTGAATTATGGAAATGGAGCAAAGTTAGGTTCAACTCACGTTCAAGGGCACCGCATTGATGAAGGCTGTGGTATCTGCTACGAGATATTTGATTTTCTCACTCGTTTCGCTCATTTTGTAGAAGAATCCAAGTTGGCACGTGCAAAGGGAAATAAACAAGAAATCAGCGTTGCCACGCTGCCGCTTTTTTGTTGTCACTAACGCATTAGTGCGACCACACCCGATGTCGACTACCACACGTGTCGAAATGATAATCGATATGATATTTAAGTTATCGATAAGTAAGCGATGATTTACTTAGGGGTATTCTTGCAGCTGAGAGGTCGGCGAAATTCTTTTAATAGACAAAATTTAAAATCAGGAAATAAATAACTATTTTACGCGGCATCAAAGTGGCATACAAATTTAGGCCATTTGTACGTGAAATCGCTACGATGACGATACGAGCCGTGTAGCCGATCATACACGTATATGTATGAAAAAAAAAACCAGGACAATACAAAGAGTTCAGTGTTTTCACAAAACAGTTTAATAACTAAGCTTTAATGACATAAATCATGATAAATTTTCGGATGCTCATGTCACGGGTGCACTTCTAGTACACATCTCTAATTCAAGCTTTGAGCAACGAGCCGCTCTGTTACATTGTGCACATCTCTAACAAACAAAATCGAGAACAATCGAGAACATCTGCTTTTACAGTTAACAACGTGCCTTGGGCGCAAACTTACTCATTCATCCAACAACAATCATGTCAACAACTGTGCCAGTTCCCGCTGCCGCCAGCTCCAGCAGCAGCCTTCCATCTAGCCAACAACAACCCATCTTCCAGGAGATCAATGCCGACCAAACGGATGAGGTGGTCGAAATTGAATCAGCCTGCATGAGATGCTTTGAAACGGGCACCACTCGCCTGCTGCCCACCAAGATACCGTTCTTCCGTGAGGTGGTGCTCATGTCCTTCAAGTGCGAGCATTGCGGCCATACGAACAATGAAATGCAATCGGCATCGGAGATTCAAAAGACCGGCATACGCATCGAATTGGAGGTGCGCAATGCGGCTGATTTGAATCGTCGTGTGGTGCGTTCGGATAACTCGAGCGTCAGCATACCTGAGGTGGAGCTGGAAATACCAGTGCAGTCGCAAAAGGGTGAGGTGACCACCGTGGAGGGCATCATTGAGCGTACCATAGCCGGTTTGTCGCAAGATCAGGAGAAGCGTCAGCAGCAGCATCCCAAGGAGGCGGCCTCCATTGAGGCGTACATCGAGCGTCTGCATGGGTTGAAGGATATGAAGAAACCATTTCGCCTATTGCTTGAGGATATCTCGGGCAATAGTTTCATTGAGAACACTTTGGCTCCGGCCAGTGATCCCCAACTGAAGACGGTACATTTCGCACGCAGCCGGCAGCAGAATGAAGAATTGGGTAAGCCATCTAAACAGAGTGAAAGAGAGAGAGAGAGAGAGAGAGAGATATGATGACGTGACAAATATATCTTTTCCAGGTCTCTACGAACAGAACCATGATGAATCCCACTTGCTTAAGTCCATAGCCGAGGATTCGTGGCCCCTGGAGAATTTGCATGGCGAGGTGCTGCAGTTTCACACGAATTGTCCCAATTGCCAGGTCCCCTGTGAGACCAACATGAAAATGACCAACATACCACACTTCAAGGAGGTGGTCATCATGGCCACCGTCTGCAGCTCCTGTGGCCACAAGACCAATGAGGTCAAATCCGGTGGCGGTGTGGAGCCCCAGGGCATACGCTTCAAAGTGCGCATTGCCCGCAAAGAGGATTTGTCCCGTGATGTACTCAAATCGGAAACCTGCAGCCTCTCTATACCCGAACTTGAACTGGAGGTGGGTCCAAGTGCGCTGTGTGGTCGTTTCACCACAGTTGAGGGTCTGCTGGTGGCCATGCGTGACCAGCTGGATGGCACCGTCTTTCATGACTCCTCCGATGAGCCGTCCAGAAACAAAATGCAACGTTTCCTGGAAACCTTTGACAGTGTCATGAATATGGAACGGATTATTACATTGATATTGGAGGATCCAGCGGGCAACACTTATGTGCAATCGCTGGGCGACGATGAGGAGCAGGCCGATGATCAATTGATTGTGGAGCGCTACGAACGTTCCTATGAGGATAATGAGGAATTGGGTTTGAATGATATGAAAACGGAAAACTATGGAGAACCGCAGGCGTGATAATATGAAATTCAATTTTCTTAGCATTATGCATTTATTATAGAAATCAATTAAATTTAAAATTAAAGCTGTTAAAAGTGGAAGAAAAACCAAGGCCAGAACTAGCGGGAAAATAATCACTAATGACACCGACGAACATTGGGGTACTGGACAACAAAAGTGTGGATTAATTCAAAAATTGGTTTTTTATATTTGGTGAATGTATTATATTCTGCATAAGATTTGGAAGAACAGTCATGCTCTAGTCCAGAGTTTCCTAGCCATGGCTCCTAGGGACCGAACATACTCGCCAATTCACACCGAATGCTTGCAGAAGTCATGCATCACTGTGCGTTAGAGAGAGAGAGAAAGACAGTCGCATTTTCGCGCTCTCTGCTTGGGGAACCCTGCTCTAGTCAGTATAGGGGAGACGGGTAATTTTGATTCAAAATGTAATATATTTTCGCAATTTGTGAGGAGGCTAAAAATTTGACTAATGCGGGGGAGGCATTCACAAACACATATACAAAGCTTCTGTGACTTGGCGTTTGCTACTGTTAGTCAGAATTTTTGCTACAAGTCTGACTTGGGATTCCCAAGCGGTCTTAGCAGTTCTGGCATGAGGTAGCCTCTGCCAACTCATTGAAGTTGGGCAAAAGATCGCTGATGATTGAACTGAGGAAAGTTTATGAAATAGCTATACGATCAACCAGCCTCCTTTATACCCAAATATAAAGTGAATTCTTTCAATATAACGGGCCTGAAGAATTTTCATTCAAAAAACAAGAAAGAAAGTCGGTCAAGCCCGACTATAACATACTCTGTAACCCAAAAGTTACTAAATATCTGATCAATTTAAGTTAGAAGCCACACAAAGTGGCAAAAAATAAACCATAAAGTGTGTGAAGTGCTGTCTACCACGGTTGTGGCCGTTGCTACCCATCATAATTGTTCATTTTCCTTATAACTCGTCTTTACAAGGCCTTTATGTGGAAATGGGTTTAAAAGTATCTATCCAAAACAATAAACATTGAACCTGGAATTGGTAAAGCAGTCAAATATTATATTATTTTTGTTTTTGTTGGTTTATAGGTACTGAGCACAAATGACATCCAACATCCCGAGATTAAATCGGTATCTAAATAATAGGAACATGCTACGAAGATCAAAAATTCCGCCATGGTAAATGGATGTTGGATGTTAGATGTGCTCAGTGTGATTAGCCTATAAAGTTACTCTTTACCGAATTGCCGGATATTTCAAAATTATCCAAATACATATTTTTCCGATATTGAAAAAGTATTATTTTGATATTATCGATGGTTAGGTAATTATTGAGGTAATTAAGAACAACAGAAGGGCCGATACGGGTCACGCACACACTTACCAAGCTTCTATGACTTAGCGTTCAGCTACAGTTGGCGGAATTTTTGCTACAAGTCTGACTTGGGATTCGCAAGCGATCTTAGCAGTTCTGGCATGAGGTAGCGTTTGCCAACTCATTGAAGTTGGGCAAAATATCGCTGATGATCTAACTGTGGTAGTTTGTGAAATAGCTATACGATCAACCAGCCTCCTTTAGGGGGTTGTGCGTGTCTTTTTTTAGAAACGTTATGATGAAAATCATAACTTATTGACCTAGAGCCTGCTAAAAAGTTCTATGGTAATTAAGGTGTCATGTAACTATTTCAACAAACTACATTCTGATTGCGTTCAAAATTTAAAGATCGGAGTTCCTAAATACAGAACAAATTTAGATTTAGGAACGATTTCTCTTCTTCCAGATAGCTGATATGTGTCAGATAAACCTACAATTTGTTATTTGTTTATTTTTTTTTGAGAATTAGCTCAATTTATTATAGTAGATGTAAAATTGGCCATAAGTTTATTTTTATAAGCTTTTCAAAAGATGAGTATTTTGAGCCAGCAAGTTTTAGCCAGCTCGAGGTCATATTATGTTTGCACATAACTTTAAATATGAACACACAACACCACAAAAAGGGCTGCTCCACTTGGCGTTGTTCTTTGCTTTCGGTTTTTGCACTTATGCTGACTTAGAATTCCCAAGCAGTCGTAGCAATGATGTCTGCTGATTTGCAGTCGTTAGGCAAAACTACTGAAGATAGAACCGGGAGGTTCTTGAAAAAGCTGTACAGTCGAGCAGCCTCCTTTGTTGTGTGTTCTCATTTAAAGTTATGTGCAACCATAATATAACCTCGAGCCGGCTAAAACAAAACTTGATTCAGATCAAAAGAAATTGTGGAAACTTATTCATGAATTTATATTAATGGAATTGAGGAAATTGAGTTACAAAACCTGCATATTTCAATATTCGATTAAAAGAAAACCAAAGATGACAGATTGTATAGAAATTCTTCATAATTAGCGGTCCATCGAACAAAATTTTTGTATTATTAAAAAAATTCCAAACTAAAATAAAACAATAAAAAAATGTTTTTTAATAAAAAGTAAATTGTTTAATTTAATTTGTTTGTTTTATTTTATGGTAAAAATATCATGCCAGTGATTTCATACTTTTAAATCTAAAATTTATATTAATTCCTCCTAAATGTACTAAATCTCCCACTGTGCGACGCCAAAATTTTAAGCCAATTTGGTCACACTTAACATTTAGCAAAATAGCATTGTAAATAAACAAAAAAAAAGTAGAATGGACATCTTTGAGAGCTTTTGCCGCACCTGCGGCAATGAGTGTGTGGAGCCCCTTAACATATTTGACAACACTTCACCACAGCCAGAGGAGCAGGAAAAGAAAACAAAGAAAGTGCCCTTAACCGAAATGTTGTCCATTTGTTTGCCCACCTCGCTGCCAGCGTTGGACAAGTCAGATGACTATCCAAAACAGATATGCCGCATCTGTGTTAAGAAGCTGGAGATGGCCTATGAATTTCATCAGAGTTGTTTGAGTGCGCACAGCGAGTTTAATGTGGCATTGAAATTCGAACAAAGACGCAAACGCAGCCGGCTACAGCAACAACAACAGACCCAGACCCAACCCCCGGCAAAACCTCAGCAGTCCATAGAGTACACGGTAATGACTGTGGATGTGAATGACGACGCCGAAGAGGCCACTCCAGAGTCAGCAAACACTATAACCTTCAAGATTGAGCCGGGTATGGCAGTGGGTAAGCATTCTGTACCCTATCCAATTTAAAAATGCAATACCTGGATTTGATCTTTTCCAGCCGAATACAAATGTGGCATCTGCTCTGAACGCTTTCGCACGGAGAAGGCTTGTAAATTCCATTGCAAATTTGCACATCGAAACTTATTCCCCTCCTAGAACTTTATTTTTTGTACATTTATTTATTTTTTTTAACTAAAGAACTAAATGAAGAATTGAGAATGGTTTGCTTGAGCTCAATCATCCTCATCGGTGCGTACCTTCAGGGCACGCGGATCATCGTGACGGAATACCACATAGCCCATTTTATATTTGCGATTGTCACCGTCTTTGGCATAATAATTGGCCAAACCGATTCCGGCCATGACAATGCCAGCCAGAGCCATAGCGGAACCGCCAACAATGTCTGGTATTTCGTTCCAGGCGCGCTTCAACAGCGATGTGGTACCACGGGCAGCGGCAGGTGCGGACATGGTGGCAGGATCTAGTAAAGTAGCTTAATTACAAATGGTTTTTTTAAAGAAATATAAGGCAAAAATATTTACCCCAAATGAAATAAAAGCGTTTCAGTTACACAACAAGAGCAGCTGCTGTTAGAGATGTGGAACGAGGCAAATTTGGTCACACTAAGCTAGTGGTACAAATATCGATATATGGTTGGTTTGTTAAAAAATTTAAATTTTTAATAAATTAAATTAAAAGTTGCTAAAGTAAAGTTCACACAGACAAATAAAACAAGGTAACGCGAAAAAATTTTGACAAAAAAATTTCCACATAATTCAAAATCTGTTATCAGTTTTGCTACATCACCCTCAGTTCCCAAAATAAATAGCGAGAAATGTAAATTTTGCAGATTAGGCGAAATTTTGAATTATGTGGCAAATATACACGGAACAGTCTGTCTTCTGACCAGTAAAAACGATATTTCATATATCAAAGTTTCGTACAAAACAAGTTTAATTTTCTTAAAATCGGCCAGGACCATGAAATAATAGGAAATTTGGATGAAAATTTGGTTAAATTGTTCAAGTTGATGAACTTCTCGCCCATATTTGATGAAATCGTTAGTGAATGGAGCCGTAGTTTATGTTTTAGGTCTTGCACATTCAGAAATCATGGCTATTTAGCCAAATTTTCCTCAAAATTTCTTAAAAATTTGTCAAATTATTTGGCTTCTGTCGTTCTGAGTACGGGGCTTAAATAGCGAGAAAATCTAAACAAATTTGATGCCTGAGCAATCATTTCAAACTATCGGGTGTCGCAACGATAGTTGCTCAGTGTTGTTTTTCCCACCACTAGCACAAACACGGCTGGCAACAACAACTCCTAAAGAAAGGCGAAAAATGCAATATAAATGTATTTTTTACGGCATTTTGGTGTCGTTTGTCATCACAAATCCCGCCACTCAAGCCATACAAGCGCGCAGCGATAAGGAGCAACCCCAGACGGTGGTCTCTGGCACTGCCGTGCAGTCGGTGGTGCCTGTTCAGGCACAATCTTCCACCTCTGCCGCCGCATCCAGCTCGAATTTCCATCCATTGGGTCCACTTGTGATGTGCTCGTTTCTGCCACGCGACTTTCTAGAATGCAAGGAACCCATCGATCATCGTGACAATCTGACGGCCAAAATAGATAAAGGCTATGGCTGTTTACGTTTCGGCGGTTCTACCTACGAGGATGTAGAGCATACCAAAGTTCAGTGCACTGTCTACACGGACATCGATTGCTATGGAGCGCGCACCTTTCTACGCGACGGTGTGCCCTGTGTACGCTATACGGATCATTATTTTGTCACAACACTTATCTATAGCATGCTGTTGGGTTTCCTGGGCATGGATCGGTTTTGTTTGGGTCAAACGGGCACGGCTGTGGGTAAACTATTGACAATGGGCGGTGTGGGTGTGTGGTGGATTATTGATGTCATACTGTTGATAACCAACAATCTGTTGCCCGAGGATGGTAGCAATTGGAATCCCTATGTTTAGGTTTTTAAATAGATTTTTGTGATAAATTACAAATTGGTTTAAGATGAATGATGCATGCAAAAAAAAAAAAAAGCTTAGGATAATGATAATGTAAATAGTTACTTTTTAAGTTGAAATTAAAAGATAAGTCTGGAACAAACTGCCCCAGAAGATTTTAGAATATTTTGAATAGATATTATTTAGGAGGGTATGTACGCCAAATTTCAAGTCATAGGTCCATTGGTTGACGAGTAATCTGCAGCAATGCTAAAACCTAAATATCGATATATCTGGTCTTTTATTACGTTTTACCATGAAGTGTTGTTTGAAAATTAATAAGATTTAACGTACATATTCGTCACAAAGTTCAGGAATTTTTACTCTTATTCCCGCTTATATGAGCGGGTGGACCGAAATAAGTTCTGATTTCACAGAAATTTGATTCATACAAAAATAATTAGTTTAAGTTATTAGTTAAGTTATTTTTGCATATTTCACATATTTTGCCAACATATTGTCCGACATATTATCAAAGCAGGCTTCCAATTCCATTCAATTTTCACCTATTGATATACACAGTCATTGTACAGGTGTAAAATTGTTTGGAAAAGTTTTTAAAAAATGCCGAAAATAACCAAAAAAGTGGAGCCCCTAAATTCTTGGGTGCGTGAACTAACGAACGAAGCTTTTGTGGTAAAAAATGAATGTATTTACTGCAGGGTATGCCAAATAAATTTGAGAAAGTATTCAATATTAAAAACAATTTTTAATTTATAAACCAACAAAATGTTTTCTAATTGGTACGGATCGAAAATTGCAGCTTCTTCAGGACATCACTACCGAGAAACAAAACAAATGCTGCAAACCCCAATGATGGCACATCAAATGATAATAAGAAAAACACATTCTGGAAATATATTTACCATTCAGGACAATGATACATTCCAATCATTTTTTCATTAATATACAGCACAAAATATTCCCGACGAAAGTACTATACGTAAAAACTACTTGGACCGATGCTACAACCAAACGCTCGAAGACATAAAAACTGACATTGGAAACAGTTCAATTTAGATTTCAGTAGACGAAACTACGGACAAAACTGGACGATACATAGTAAATCTCATATTCGGCAGCCTACAAATCGAAAAATGAACAACTCTACCATTTCGAGATTTGTAAACTATGGCTTGAGAAAAGTTTGGCCGCATTTAATGGAGAAAAACTTTTTACTGTTGGTCACGGACGCAGCAGCGTTAATATTTATATACGCTGAACAGGGTTTCAAATAGTATGGGAGCCCAGATTTCAAAACTATTAATTGGGGCAATGAAACAATTAACAGCGTTAATGGATCCTACATAATTGATGGTGTATCTGCGAGTTTGTTTTAAAGTATAAATATGCTCCGCTGCACAGTGGTTGCATTTATATGGAGAGAGCGGCCATAAAGCTTCTTGTGGAAATATTGGGCTAAAATTTATACTTTGAGGTCTATGATGAGTAAAAACTGTAATAAGCAAAAATGGGCGTGGTTGGACCTGTGCACGCCCTATTTCTTTTGCTCATAACTTGATTATCGTTCATCCAAACTTTATCATTCCTTCCGCAAATCGATTAAAAATCTTGATAACTAAATATCTTCAAAAGATACGAACCATCTATCTACTCAACTGAGGGAGATATGACGATATGACAAAAATTGAAAATAAACTTGATCTGCCTGCATGTATAAGAACTGTATGTCCCATACAGGTCGAACTTCCATCTCTTACCATCTCTGAGATCTTACGTTCATAAGGACTGACAAATTAAAAAAAACTTGCATTACTATACGAGCAGCTGCTGGTCGCCGCAGCTAAACTAAATATTTTTGTAATCTTAAAGTATTCAGAAACAAGATGTAAAAAAGAATTGTGAGGGCAAAACACTTTAAACTTTAACTAAACATTTGACACACGCACCAAAAGCAAACTCAAAAACTTACTAATCTAAAACGCCGTTTTACAGAAAATTAAATTGTAGAAATAAAGTCCATACCTTTATGTACTATATTCATTTTACTCATCTTCATTTAATAAAACTTTTATACAAAAAATTAATTGATAAAATTAATATGCTGTTGCGAGCTACTGGCGCTGTACAAAGCAAATGAACAAGTCGACACATTTTCGATGGTGTTTTTAGAAAGCACCGTTAGAATCAAAGCTAAACAAGTATGGCATTGTGATGTTTGCTCAATTAGCTGTTAATTAAAGCAGTTATGGTTTGAAAATTTTGACATTAATTTTTGGATTTTTGGCCTATGGCAGCAACCACTGTGCGCTGACGTCCTGACGTCCGATGTCGAAAGTTTTCCGGAATTTTAAATGATTCTGTCAGACAAGCGCCATGGCTTATCAGTCGTAGAAGACCTAGATAGACGATTATTGTAACATATTGGAAACTAAATTATAAATAATATTAAATTTAAATTTCCACTTAAATTCGCTTTGCGAGAGATGGTATGGACATGTATTGAATGCAATATTGTCTAAATAGTGACTTTGCATTCATCAATGATGTTGATCTAGGTGAAAGCATAATTTTGGAATGAAGTACTGTGTCTTCGACACATTTTTTATGTTTTCGACAAATTTAACATATTTTTGAATAAAAATATGCATATTTGTGATATGTCAATCCAAAATTTGAGGTTCTTGAGTGCAGAAATGAAGAAAAACATAAAATCCGGTGTCTATTCATTACTATTTTCGTTGATAATAGTAAATTCACCAGTTGTTTGAACCTTGCATTACTAAGGACAAATATAACTCCAGCTATATGCGAACAACAGCATCCCATTAGGGCAGCTACAGCTAGGGCAGTACTCCATACTAATGCTATCATCTGTATTCTACAATTCCCCTAAATAGCAAATGGATTGCGAAAGGTGATATGAAACTCTGAAAATTTTTTTTAACTCAATTTCAGAGAATTCGGGGAGGTCTAGTATTGAGTTTTTTCTAATTAAACCTTCCTTTTACACTTTTTCAGCCAGCGGATTATCTTCATCCAATTTTGGCTTTAATTGTTTTAAGATTTGATCCGACAAGTCACGATCACTCGATAGTCGCTTGCCAAATCGATTGTTTAGATAGCACGCTATCTTGCACAGGATTTCTATTTTTGACAGCATTCTATAGACAACTTTTCACCATGAAGCTGGCACTTTTGGTTTAAAGTTCCGTCACCTAATTTTGGTTACGATCCGGTATTGATTTGCTTCCAAGGTCAGAGGCCTTCAGAGGTGGCACAATAATTTTATAGCCATCTCTTAACCCTCGATCAACTACAATTGATAATTTTTTCGCCATTATAATGTAATTTAGATAATGGTTTTTAGTCTTCATCACTTAACTTATGAAAGTCATTCTCTTTTTGGGTGTATTACTTTGGTTACAATTGTTTCGCATAGTTGCTCCAACTCCAATGTCTTTCCAAGCTTTTTGCTAATTTCTTGTATGGTGGAAGCCAGCGGTGGCATCTTTTCTGCCATGTCAAAGTGTTGTCAGTGCACCGGATGCAATTTTAACAGTTCCAGAGCTGAACGGACTTTTTATTTTACGTTAAAATACAATTGAGGCTATCCTTAATATTATCCAAATTCATTTACAAAACGAAACGAATTAAAATCTTTACAGTTTAAATGAAGTACTATATAAACAAAGGGCACCTCTTTAATGAGGTTTATTATTTAGATGGTTAGAAGACACATCGCTTTAAAAATTTTCAAATTTTGAAAATGGTAATTGAAAATTTTGTAAATTTTTACCAGCGTTTTTGGACCAAAGAAATAAGAGTAAAAATTCATGAATTTTGTCACGGATATGTTCGTTAAATCTTATTAATTTTCAATCATCGCTTCATGGTAAAACGTAAAAGGAGACCAGATATATCGATATTTAGGTTTTAGCATTGCTGCAGATTACTCGTCAACCAAAGGACCTATTGACTTGAAATTTGGCATACATACCCTCTCTCCTTGATTGAAAATATTTAAAAATCTTCTGGGGCAGCCCTTTGGGAAGGCAACATTATTAATAGCATCGACATTGGTTCATATAGTAGATGTTCTATGTTGAAAATCCGCCAATTTTTTCTAGTCTATAAAAACTGCTTAGAGACCCATCAGTCAAACAGGATTTGCTCCGAATTCTCGCTTAAGGTTGATTTGAAATAAAAGTAATTTTTGCATACAATTTCTTTATTTCCTCTCATTATTAAACACCCTATATTTACAGCTTTTGGAATTTTTTTCTATATGAAGTGCATACACACTGGTTATCACCCCCCTGCACTTCAATATCAATGGCCGCTAATCACAAATACAAACAAAAACAACAACAACAGTCGAGTCACAGGAACGAGTACAAAAACATTGATAAATAAGCCAATTATTCTGTTGAATTTTCCAGTTTGCAACGAAACGCTGATAGTGCTAGGTCATCTGTCAAACATTCTCAGTCACACACACTCACACACACAAAAGAACAGTTTTTAAGCCGACGCGTCATTTTCATTGCTTTGTCAACGCCATTTTTATTTTATTATTTTTTGGCTGGGGAAAAAAAGTTAAAAAATGCAACGGCCACTGCTGGTAGTGGCCTTGGCCCTGGTTTTTGTCTGCGCCTTGGCCTCTGGAGCGGAAGAGCCACATCTGTTGTCCGATGAGTTTATTGAGCTGGTACGCAGCAAGGCCCAGACATGGCAGGTAAATGTTAAACACCTACTCCCCCCCCTCGCCTCTTTCTATATATGTATGTGTATATATGTAATCTACACTTGGCAGGTGGGTCGGAATTTCCCCAAATCGTTGCCGGAACACTACATACGCGGCCTAATGGGCGTCCACCCGGATGCCTATAAATTTGCCTTGCCCGAAAAAAGTGTTGTTCTGGGTAATCTCTATGAGGAGACTGGCGATATTCCCGAGGAGTTTGATGCTCGTACGGCCTGGCCAGATTGCCCCACCATTGGCGAGATACGGGATCAGGGTTCATGTGGCTCCTGTTGGGCATTTGGAGCTGTTGAGGCCATGTCTGATCGCGTAAGTATTTTTCTTTTTTGCTTATCTCTCAATAATTGCGCTGCAAATAATTAGCTTTGTTGTCGTTTCTTTGTGACCTACCTACATACCTATTACAGGTATGCATCCATTCCAAAGGCAAACAAAACTTTTATTTTTCGGCCGATGATTTGGTCTCGTGCTGTCATACCTGCGGCTTTGGTTGCAATGGCGGTTTCCCTGGCGCCGCCTGGAGCTACTGGACACGCAAAGGCATTGTGAGCGGAGGCGATTATGGATCCAAAGAGGTGACTTTCTATTAATGAAAAAGGGAAAATAAATCTAATCACATTTCCTCTTAGGGTTGCCGCCCCTATGAGATTGAACCGTGCGAACATCATGTAAACGGCACCCGCCCACCCTGTTCCGGTGGTAAAACGCCCAGCTGCCAGCATCAATGCGAATCCAATTATAATGTGGAATACGGCAAGGACAAACATTTCGGCTCAAAATCATACTCAATTAGTCGCAATGAGCGTAAAATTCAACAAGAGATTATGACCAATGGGCCGGTGGAGGGTGCTTTCACCGTCTATGAGGATTTGATTTTATACAAAAGCGGCGTCTATCAGCATACACATGGCAAGGAGCTGGGCGGTCATGCTATACGTATACTCGGCTGGGGCGTTTGGGGTCCGCAAAAGGTTCCCTACTGGCTGATTGGCAACTCCTGGAACACCGACTGGGGCGATAATGGTTTCTTCCGCATTCTGCGTGGATCGGATCATTGCGGCATCGAGAGTTCCATATCGGCGGGTCTGCCCAAGCTATAGATGATTCTTCAATAATTTTTACAAATGTATTTTCCAACAAAAAACCAAATGAAAACTTGTGACACTTTTTTTTTAGTAAATAATTCTTCAAGCTGTATCGAGTATGTGAAGAAGTGACGATTTTAGTTTAATAATAAAAAAACTGACCAATGATATATGAAATGAATGTTCAATGTATTTATAGAAGGATTAAATAGTGGATATGGCGGCCACCCACTGATAGACTTTTTCACAATAACACCATTTCTTTCTTCTTTGTTATGATTGTGGCAAAGCTAAACCAACAACAAGTTTGCATGTTAGTTTATTGATAACATACGATTGATAAAAAAAATGCATTTTCTTCATATGCATTGGTGTATTGAAAAATTTGTTATGGAGTGCACTCTAAAAGCTCTCTCGCATGTTCTGGTCCTTGCTCCATCCTTCGCTGCTTCAAGGTCGAATACCCCACGGTAGGATAATTGAACCGTACACACTGTACACCGCGGACTTGCCGGTTCCAGACGCCCAAAACAGACACTAATAGCGACTTATGCTGATAACACAGGCCTTCCTGTCTTCCAGCCGAACTGGACCTGGGATATATGGCAGATATGCATATATTATTCATTAAAATGGTCGTGACCATGCAGAACAACATCTATAGAGACCTTGGCACTCTACCAGTTTGCTCCCAGATCAATCGTCACGCCATCAATATGGGCCCACATAAAGCTGGCGACAAACAACATATGGAGACGGCTTCTTTAAAGACGTCTTTCATCCGACCTATGGATGCATGCTATGGATGAAGGTGACCAACAGGTCGTTACCAAATTTATGTTTTCAAAAAAACTCACTCAAATATAATTAAAGATGAATTAATCTTTTTTCAAGTCATCATTTAAAAGCATTATTTTTTTGGAACGTATAGTCTTTGGATGTTATAACGGACGAGTTGGTTTCCGGCTTGAGAAAATGCCGACCTTTTTGATTTGCACTACAACCGTGCTCTTTTAAAGGTGTATCATTCTATACAAGGTATTTTTCAGCTCCTCAAACCCTGAACTATCCAACCTATTCTCTATGGATTAAGGATCGGTTCACTTTTCAAGAACTTATATAAAATTACTTTGTTTTTTCTCAGTTTTGCCAGAAAACTCACGGACAAGACTTACATAGAGCTACTTTTAACCAGCTCGCTCGCGTTCGTCGCAAGACTCTAATGTAGGAAATTGGTATTTGAGTTGCATTTGATTATTTTATGCCTCGAATTGATTAGCCAAAAAAATAGCCCTTTAATCTTTAAGCATGCCGATTTTTATTTTGGACTACACACATATTTTTGTGCTTATAGCTATCGGAGTTGAATGAACTATTTCGCAGGGCTGTGAATGACTCGGTCGAATGCAAGAAGATGAATCCGGCTCGAGGGCCCAATGAATAAAACTTTGGGAGTGACGCGCTCCAATGCAAGAAGTCAAATCCATTTTTTCAGTAACTTCATTGGAAAAGCTGAATCCGGCTCGAGGGACCAATGAATAACATACAAATACTTTGCGAGTGACTTGCTCGCATGCCAGAAGCTGAATGCGGCTCGAACGACCAATGTTACATTACACACAACAATGCTAATTTTTCTATATTTAAGAAAAATCAGTCAATTGTGGAAAATTCAGTCAAGGGTTGAAATCGCCCTACAATTCAGAAATAATTTCTACAATGAGGGAAAAATGCTCTGAAATTTCAAAATTTACACTTTGACTCTAACATTTTCACCATTGATTCAGCGGTAAATATGGAATTCGTAAATATAAAAAGTGTACACTCTAATTTAAATAAGAATATATAAAAAAAAATTTTGTTGTTTAAATTAAATTTTTAAGCCAATTAGTTTTTTCTGTATCAAGAGTAGGAATCCCCCATTGGAGCCACCACCAAAAGTTGGGCTCTGAAAAACACCGAATTATATTAAATTGTATTTAAAAATGATTACTTACTCTGCGGGGATTCGAACTCGGGGCCCCTTGGTTGGAACTTTCTCTCTACCGGTTGCACTATTGCGCGCGCTAACGGCAAAGCTTCTAAGATACTACTTGTACTGAATCGAATCTACCCTCTGCCTAAAAACATGAAACCACTTGTAATTCTCAAGTTCGAATTCCCTGGATAGTTCATATAAATGGCGCAAAGACAATTTGGTGATTAAATATGTTTCTAGTTAAACCAAAGTGCATATTAATTGATTTTAATACAAAAATTGCATAGTAAAATCAAATATGATTCTTATAGTGGGATGTGTTATATGGGATTTTCCCCTGAGTGGTATACTTAAGACATTTTTTCTGAATTTTAGTAAAGTTGTCCTAAAAAGGAATTTGTAGAAAAAAATGTCTTAAATATGGAAATTATTTCTAATTTTGAGGGCGATTTCAACCACTGTCTTAGTTTTTTAAATTTAAAAAAAATAATTTTCTGAATAGGCAGCTCAACCAGATTCTCCAAACCTGTACTGCAATGGGCATACCTTGAAAGAGTATGGGTAGGACTGGAGCTAGAATTTTAGTGGCCAACTACTTGACTCCGGTTTTGGGCTTGCGGTGTAGATTTTTGGTATAGCGTCCTTGTGGTATCTCACCAGTTGTGGCCTGTTTGACACCTCTGCATAGGATTTCAATCAGAATTGAGCTCTCATTTGCAACCAAATTCGTGGGTTCCTCAATTAACATCTTCACCATAGTAGACCAGTCGAGGACTATGGAATTCTTGTCATATAACGCATCTACCAAGTACGCAGCATGTTCATGTTGTCCAAATTTACTGAAGAATTCGATGAGCAAACGACGACGTTGGGAAACCGTTACGTTCTCCTGGCTAAAATGTCGTAGATTAAGTAGACCAGCTGCAGATTGAGCCAGAGAACGATTGGCGGCAAACAGAAGGTGTTCAATTATTTGACATTGCTGCTCGTTTAGTGTATGGGGAGAAGAGCAATAGAATTGTACCAAGAGGCGTATGGCCAGCTCTCCCAGTTCACTTTCCGTAACCACGCTCATGGCCAGTAAAGTGAGTTTAAATTGGTGTCCCATTTCTAGGCATACTTTACGTAGATTCTCCTTGGCGTACAGTTCGATTAGAGCCTTCAGCCCGCACTCTCTCACCTTGCCAGAGTCATCTTGTTCGAGTCATCTTCGCTCTAACAAAAAATGTTCAATCCGGCTCAAAAGGACCAATAACTAAAATACAAATACTTTGTGAGTGACTCCAATGCAAAAAGCTGAATCCGGCTCGAAGGACCAATGAGTGAAAGACATTTAAAGGTGTACAATTTTATATCGACATTTTAAACAGATCATTTAGGTAATGTCTCATGTCATGAGTTATAATTCAATGAATCAATAATTTTTTAAACTATGACTAAAAACACTGGGCAACAATGTCCAGCATATTGAAGGGTTGGTAGTGATTCTAGAAGATATTCCTGTACTGGACACGAATCTGTTTTCAGAAATGGTCTATCACATCGAGATTTTTAGTAATTTGAGCTTAACGTAGCAAAATCATCTGGAATCACCACCAACCCTTCAATATACTGCAAAAAGTCTAATTTTGTTGCCCTGTGAAATTAAACAAAGTCAAGGAGAACTTTGATTCATGCTGCCAGTTTAAATAAGCCAGAAGTATACCCTAGATCAGTTGATACAACATCAAATGTTATAAATAAAACTAAACAACAATTTGTAGACATTTAAGCCCATTGATTTGTATAGTTTAGGACTTTCAATTGAGCAAACTTTGAATACTTGAGATTTAGAAGACGGAAGAATCGAAATCGTATATCTACTGAATTG
Organism: Lordiphosa magnipectinata; assembly: GCA_037044535.1. Classification (NCBI taxonomy): domain Eukaryota; kingdom Metazoa; phylum Arthropoda; class Insecta; order Diptera; family Drosophilidae; genus Lordiphosa; species Lordiphosa magnipectinata. The sequence goes on along the minus strand of JBAMBO010002335.1, from coordinate 98,557 downwards.
AACTTTAACTACTTGTTTTTGAAATACTTGAAATTGCTCTACTTCAACGTACTTTCATGACCTTTATTCATTCTATTCTGTAGAAAATGTGTCAGATTATGCAAAAATAAATTGTAGAAATTGGAGCAGCAGCAGCAGATTGGCAATCTCTCTCATGTGACATGCCGAGGCTGGCTTATCTCTAAATTCCTCGCGCAGATTTCTCAATTAGTCACCGCTTTTTACCATGTCAAACACATTTATTGTTTACATTTTTTTCACATAGCTTTTGGTTTTTTTTTTTATTGAGTTTTTCTCTTTTTGTAACATCAAATTGAACAATTTTGTTTTAGGTTTTGGTTTTTTTTTTTCAATGAACTTTAATGATTAACAAACAGCTTACATCGAAAAATATTTGTTTTTTTATTTTTGTTTTTGGTAACTGTAAGTTTTTCCAATGTTTTGTCTTTTGGGAAAATATATGCAGAGTTTTTGTAGTTTTTATGTAAATAGATTGGATTTTGTCTTTCTGCTCTGGTGATTTGCTTTTTGTTTTGTAGAATTTGCTTTCAATAAATAATTTATTTGTTTCATAATCTCTAATGCTTCTTTTGTTGCTGTTGTTGTTCTTGCTTGGACTTTTGCACTTAATACTTATGTTTGTATATATATATAGGTATATATATTTGTATATATATTTAACAATTGTTGTTGTTGTGTTTTTCTTTGTTGTTTTTTTTTGTTTTGTTTCTGTGACTTAGCTGGTTGTTATCAGCCAAAAATGGTGGGTTAAATTATGAAAACATTTCAACAAATTGATTTGGTCATTGCATTGACTGAAAAGCAACAAAATTTTGGGGTCATTTGACTTTATAAAAGAGGTTTTCGAGTGGGGTTTGGTTTAGGACTGACTCTCTACCACATACAAGACTTGGGTATAAATTTGTATTTCTAATCTCTTACACACACACACATACACACACACACAGACTAAGAGTAAGAATGAGGGGGAGATTATCTAAAGATTTTCATTTCATATCAATTCAAAAGTGAAATTGGATCGAATTTACGTAAGTTAAATATTTGGAGGTCATTTCTGATTCTTTTTGAATTGAATATTAAAGTTTAAGTTTTTTTTCTAAAGTTGAATCATGTATGCTTGTGTCATTAAGGATGGATAACTATAAATCATAGAACTTTTTAGCGGGCTCTAGGTCTGTAAGTTATGATTTTAATTAGAACATTTCTAAAACAAGTTGGTTGATCATATAGCTATTTCATGAACTTCCACAGTTCAATCATCAGCGATCTTTTGCCCAACTTCAATGAGCTGCTAAGATCGCTTGGGAATCCCAAGTCAAACTTGTAGCAAAAATTCCGACAATTGTAGCAAACGCCAAGTCATAGAAGCTTTGTATATGTGTGTAACTATGTTTTGGAACAGTAGACCTAGTCATGTATGTTAAAGCTACTGGAGAAGGAAAACCCAAAAACCGAACAATGAACGCTGTGACTTATGACAGAATTCTGTGTCTCTTCGACCCCTCTTCACCGCGAAAGCTTAGTTCAGAGTGTTGCTGAGCTCCATACCCGTTATAGTTGTATCATGCTACTTGCAGTGCACTCCCGCGGATTTTGATTATGAGAGCAGAAATGTCGTGAGAACATTTGAGAGGGTAACTGTTATCCCTTTGCGACTGTTGTTGGTTTTATTTATGTATGGAGACAATAGACAACAGTAACAGAGAAAATAGACAAACATACAAACTTTTTTTTTTGCATTTTCACCCACTTCGCGGAAAAATTTTTAAATTTTCTTTCATAGTGCGCGCCTGCCTATCTGACCGAAGGTCTATGCCAAATCTTAGTTCCCTAGGATATGCGGTATTGACTGTGGGTTGATAATCAGTCAGTCAGTCTGGCCAACAGATTTATAAGTTTAGATTACTTTTCCAAATTTGCAAAGGGTTTTAAGATAAAGTTGAAAAACCTACAGAGAATTGTCAAAACTTGGTTTTTTGGGCAATTTTTTTAGTTTTGAGTATGAAGATGTAATTATTTTGAGCAAACAAAGGGCAACAACTTTGCTAAAGATATAAAAGCAAAATTCGAAATAGTTTACGAGATATGGAATTGTAAATCCTACGATGCTGAAAAATTCAATGACTGACAGTGGTGACAAACTATCAATTTGCTAATAAGTTTTTTCAAAATCAAAATAAAGCTGAAAAAACCGAATTCATTTTTAAGAAAGCCCGATTTCCCGCTTACCGCTGTTTATTTTTTCCGCCATACAGTTTGAAAAAAGCTAGAAATGACGGGTAAAAAGCTGATTTGGAAACACTGGTTGGGATATTGGTGGGCAAAAATTATACTCTGGCCTAAAAACTGTTGATTGCTTAACATTTTTAACTGAAACTTTATTACAACTAGTAATAGTTTGGACAAAACTGTTTCAAAATATATTTTATACACACACAATTTTAATCAAACTAATGCCTTAAGGGCTCTACGGATATGCGAAGTAACGAGAAGTTTCATACACAAATTGAGGAAAGAAAAAGCAGAAGTAACGATTTTGAAACATTTAACATTTTGCATGCTTGCAGCTTAGAATCAAGCTAAGTTCACACAGGCAAATAATTTGACAAATTATTAGAAAATTTTGATGAAAATTTGCCTAAATTGGGCAATTATTAATGAATGGAACCATAGTTCATGTTTTAAGTCCTGCAATATCAGCAATTTGCCAAATTTTCATCAACATTTCCAAAATTGGTCAAATTATTTGTCTTTGCGAGCTTAGCTTTAATGTTACGCTTAACAGCACATTTGTGGAGTACATGTAAATAGGCTGCGGGCCTCGTTATACTATGAACAGAGACCACACAATGTCACGTCACCCTTCAAGCCATCAGCGATCAACTGAAGTTAAAATAAAAACAAAAAAAAAAGGAGAAGGTGTAACTAACTTCAGTAATTTCAGTTGCACTTGCATCATATAAATAGCAACAATACAAAAAAGAATGGTATTTGCTAGAGTGAGAAGTCAAAGTTAATAGTCAGCTATCTTTTGACTATCATATCCAAGCATTTTTTATAATTACTGCCAATTTTTTTTCACAACACATTCCACATTTTAGCTTAAGTCTGGTCACACGATTCGAAATATGGGACGAAGTAAGCTGAATTACTTACGTCGCATGCCCGTAGAGGCCTTAAAGTACAGCAGCATACGTAGTTCAACCCCTTTTAACATGGGAAAATAAAGCAAACTTTAAAATTCAGTCAAAAAGAGAGTAGATTGAAAAAACCTGTTCAGAAAAAAGGTTGCCGTCAACTCGAAACCAAAGAAGATTTAACATAGAAGCTCAATTTGAAAAGTCTCTTTATTTTTGAGTGATGTTAGCTTCATTGTGACAAAGCGATACTTCATTGTGCCAACAATTTACTTTACTCAAAATTATTGTCGACATAGGAAAACATGGTGGTTAGAAAGAGACGCACTTAGTCAAAAAATAGCTCAGAGAGCCAGCGAACAGCTGACTTATCTGAGTGAAAAGTTATCGACGCAGCAAATTGTGCTTCTATGTCAGGGTTCCCCAAGCAGAGAGCTCGAAAATGTGACTGTGTCTCTCTCTAACACGAGTACTTATATCTGGCCCCCAGGGGCTATGACTGGGGAACTCTGTTCTATGTTAAATCTTCTTTGTCTAAACAAGAACGAAGTATTCTCAAGTTCGATGAGGACAAATGTTCTAATTGCTTTTGAAATGAAGAAAGTTTAAAGTTGTTCTTGAAGTGAGAACATTGAGACAACAAAGGAGAATACCCGTGTTACAGTGTAAGTCCAATGTTCTTGACTTTTCCACTCTGTGTGGATGACCGCCAAGTAATTTCTTCAAGTAAATTCATAAATTAATCAAATCAGTTCCAGGCTGATGAATGTGATTCATCACTGGAAAAACAATTAAAATTAAAATTATTTGGCTTTTACTTTGCAAGGGAGTTTTACCATCAAGTTCGTAAAAACTTTATAAACAGGCCCCACACAGTACTTAATATCAATCTTTGTTCTTTAGGTATAGGATTTGCAAAAAATAATCACTTACAGTTACGGTTCGATCATTTAACATAGATCTATCTCGTGATCAGTTTTCTTTTATATTTTTATGACTTTGCAAATTCTGTTCTTGTTATTTTTTTTTGTATCAATTTACACACAACATATTTACGTTTAGCTATCGTACTTACTATACATTTATCTTTTTTTAAACTCTCCAATTTGCATTTTAGGAAGTTTATATTTTTATTTTTGATGTTTTTGTATCTCAGCTACTTGAAAGTGAATGAATGTATATGTATATATATATATTTATTCTGGGTCCAATAGTTTTTGGTTTTTTTTAGCGTAAATACAGTTATGTTAGTTAACATGGGGTGGACATTTAGAGAATTTGCCTTCCATCAGGTCGCCTTGAGTTTAGGTTTTGGTTTTTGTCTACTCTCAACTTTTGTTTTCTATCACAAATGAGCGCAAAAAATAAAAAACAATTTGGAAAGATTTTGTCTATCACAATTATAGAGATTTTTTGGGGAGGTTCGGGGTTCAACTTTGCACACATAAATAGAGTTCTTTTACTAGACATACATTTACGAAAGCCGTGGTTTTTTTTTTTAAATTAATTTGTTTAGGTTTTTTTTTTAGGAAATGCATTGGAATTTTTTATTCGATTTTGCAACGCTTCTTTTCGCCGCTGCCGCCTGCGCTTTTTGAAGATCATCCTGGGCTCTGCTCTTGTTTCCTTTTTGTTTGAACTTTGTTCGTTTGCATATGTTAAACGGGGTTGCACATAGATATATATATTTATATGTATATAGTTATGTGTATATAGAGAGAGTATATAGTTTTCTGTGTTTTCATTTTGTTTTGTTTTTCTCAGTATTTTCTTTAAATGGCTTGGAAAACCATCAAACAACAGGAGGAAACAGTCTTTCTTTCCAGGTACCTAAAAGGGGAGGATGGACAGAGAAATAGAAGCATTAAGTTAAGATGTATGTATAACGAGATGTACTTAAATATAACTTAAATTTAGAAAGCAAGCAGTTCTCCAGCCATAGCGCCTGGGGCCAGAACATAATGTCATGTCCCCGAGAGAGTTAGTCGCAGTCAGCGGTGCAGATGCAGAGCAACATTGCTAACACCCAGCAAGCCAAGTTCGGAGCGCTTCAAATTATGTGTCTGAAAAGAGCCGAGCTTAAGAGCGTTTTTGGAGTAAACACATAAATTTGAGAGTTTTCGGAGCACATTCAATGCTTTGCAAGCACAGGCTCATAAAAAGCACTTATTTCTGAGCATTTTCGGAGTTGCTCTCTAATATGCGTCTGAAAAGAGCCTTCAGAAGGCGATTCAGTAGCCCTTTAAGTGGGTAGAAAAGCAACTTTTATGTGTCTTTTATGTTTTTGAATGCTCCATTGGGATGGTGAAAGCGCCTATATCTGTGTCAGAAAAGAGTCAGATTAGACTCAGAAGACATCCACATTAGGTGCGACCGTTTTCATAGAAAAAAAAACGCTCTTTCCGGACTCTTTTTTGTGCACATTATGATCGGTTGGTTCGGTTCACATCATCGATAGTTTGATAGCTTAACAAGCATATCCTGAAATCAATATATTTGAAAAATTTTGGAATTTGTACCAGGATAATAAAACTAATCGAAACCATTTTACGTTAAAAATTAATTTCACCTGACGTTCGGTCAAAAACGGTCTGTCGGCTACTTTTAAACTATTCAAAATTTCTTTCTCCGAATATACGCCCCGTTTTCAAGATACTTAGGGGATCAATTGCACATTTTTATTTTGAAAAATAAAAGCGAAATGTGGAAATTTTGTATTAAAAAGTCATCTTTTGATAGTTTTCAAGTTTGAAACCGCAGTCCCTTAGTTATAAGGGGTAATTTTGTCTTAATTTTAGAATGGTTGCTTTATAGAAACATTAAAATAGATTTGGAAATGAATCGCTTTAATAAGAAAAAAAGAGTTAAGTTCGGATTTTACTGACCATTCTAAAAGGGGTTCGGTTCAGGCATCATAAGAACCTGAACCAAACTGATTTAGTTATTAAGACCAATTTTCTTCTTTCTAAAAAACTTATAAAAATAATAATGATAATGATAATCCACCCTTACTGGGACTCGAACTCAGTACCATGGGAGACTAAACACCCAGCATGGAATTTTAGCTCACTACGCCATTGGCCGTCACTTTTTGACGCCACCAGTCGCTGTATAGGATCTCAGCTGGCCGAAATCTCGACAAGATCCGTACAAGATTAAGATTTTTGAACTGAAGCTTTACACAAAACTGTAGGAGGGCTGATGGAGCTGTTGACATTTCTACGCTCATTTCAAGGTTTTTCAATTATGTTTTTATAAGATTGGAGATTCTCGATAAAGAGATTTTCAATCTACATTTTAGATAATTTTTTTTCTTCTCAGTGCATCACCAGGTCACACGATAAGGTCTAAAACCTCTCTTGGTATCAAATGGTTCGGAAAAACTCTTTTCCATTTTGATAGACAGAGCTTCAAAAAACTTTGACCTAATTGGTGTGTGGAAAACGGTGGTTGACGTGATTCTTGGCCAGCAGCATTGCTGGGGTCATCAATTAGATTATATAAGCTTAAATTTTCAACTTGTTGCTGTTGATTTGATGGGATGTTTCTGTTGAATTTCAATGAGTTTTGAAAAATCCAACAAAATAAAGTTGGTAAAGTATGAATTAATTTCTAGCTATAATTGTTATTAAGGCTGGTGCTAAATACTTACCGCGTGACACATTTGACTTTGGTTAAATGTTGTACAATTGTTTTTCTAGTATTGTTTGTTAATTGCATATTGTATATATGTATGTACAGCATATAATGTTGCTATATATCGCGCATATGTTATATAAAGATATATATACACAGGATGTGATATATGGAGGTTGGGTTGAACTCTAATACAGATCCATTTGATTCGTGCTGTTGTAGTTGTTGTTGTAAGGTTTTGATTGCTGGTTGCACAGGTGGTTGCAGTTGGTTGTTGTTGTTGTTTTCTGTCGGCTTTTCTTAATGATGACTCAAATAGGTTTTGCGCTTCAGATAGCCGCTGCGTATGGGCGATGAAAGTCCCGTCTCATTGCTAGTGTTGGTTTATATATAAATATATTCAAAATCGAAGATGTGTATGTGTATGTATGTGTGTGTTTGGGAGTTTTCGAGCAATTTTCAGTTTTGATTAATTGAAAAAAGAGAGACAGAGTTAAACAGTTCAGATAGAATCGAGTTGAATTTCGTGGCGGCACAACATCAAATCAGCTAAAAACGCATTCAAATACCATTTTCCAAAAAACTAAAACGAACTGAAAATACACTACAAAGAAGTACACCAATTCCTTTGCTCTTTTTGCTCTCGTGTGGGGTTTTTCTTTTGGTGATTTTTGGTGATTTTTTTGTTTTTCTTTTAAACTTCATTCGTTACTTGTTCATGCAGCCTGCAGAGTTTATCCAGAATTGTTGTTGGGTGTTTTTGATAGATGGATTAGATAGATATGGTTGGTGGTTGGGTGTACGTGGAAGCGTTTAAGTGTTTTTTAAGCATTTTCAACAAAAGAAAAGATACAAATCGTAATTGAAATATTGTTGTATATATTATTTATATATATATATATATCTAAAACAGATAATTGCACATACATATATATATATTTTTTTTGTGTTTGCTGTGGCATTTGGACTATTTTGGCTAATTTCACATAATAATAATAATAATATCAATCAAAAATAAATAACAAATTATTAACCATAACTTAGCATACGGCATATTTGTTCAAAGTTAACTTAAATAATACTTGAAACAGGATAAAGGATATGAGTTAGGCAGCGCATACATCCAGTTGTTCATTGCCCTCACTCAGTTGAGACAAATTTCCACTACCGCTGATGTTGTAGGCCTGTTGCAGCTCAAAGGCATTACTAGGGGTTGGTTGGATGGGCAGGGCAGGGCAGGGGAAAGTAAAGTGCATGATTAAGTGAATGGAAAAAAAAAAGTTCAAATTGTGGGTAAAATATATAAACTTAATAATCAGGGACCGTAACAGTTCAATTAAAAACACTTTGAAATACAATGGTCGCATCTATACAAATAGTACTATCATCGAAACTGAACTAAGATCACTAAGCACAGAATGAAGGAGCATTTTCTTCAAGTTTCCATCGTAAAGTTGAAAGGGAATATGGAAGGTTTGTAATTAGTATTAAAATACTTTGAAAATTTTGTAATGCGAAATAGTTTGGGGAAAATAACAGAAAAAGTTTAATGGAAATAATTCTATTTAAACATTTTAAATATATTTGGAAGTTAAGAATAAAATTAAAGACCATTTTTCTTCAAGCCAAACCCTTTTCATAAGTAATACATAAGTAGTACAATTTTTGTTCCGTTTGTAAGCAAAGTATGCGAAATAGTTTTGAAAAATTCTACCACTAGTTCATTTTTTAGTCCAATTGATTGACTTGGCTTTTCTCAATTCAATTAAATCATCTTTGTAAGCTCCACAGAATAAATTATGCTAGTCTACATACAAAAGAGCGAATACTTTCACAGAAATCCATTATTTTGAACTCTTTAAAATTAATCTTATATTTTTCCTCTCCGTAAAAAGGGTAGAAAATCTGATATATCCAATTAGACAGGCATAGCTAAGCTATCCGCTATTTCTAAATTATTTGAAGAGATTATAACATCCACATTGCAGCATTATTGCAATCGATTTTATCACCTAATCGTCGGTCAACTATGACCAATTTGCTTGAATTTACTTTTGCATTTACACCGTCTTCAGTTAAGCATTTTACTCTGTGAAATATGATCTCCTCTTTAAGCTTGATCATTTCGGTTTTTCCTCCCCTTTTTAAAATGTTAGAACTCAAATAGTTCTGTTCAGCTCTAACACTTCAAAGTCTCTGTAACCCCTGTTCCCTTAATTTACTCTGTACCAAAGGTACACAGAGCATATTACTCCACGCCCCCTACAATTTGGAAAAAACGTCATATCTCTCACAGTTTTGTAGATACATGATTCGTACGTGCTAGAGATATTTAGTAATTAAGATTATTAACCGATCCGTCAAAGAAATGGTGAAGATCGGATGAGCGATAGTCGCTTTATAAGGAAAACAAACAATTATGCTGGGTAGCTCCGGCCGCAACGGCGATGGTCAGCACTTCATACACTTTATGGCTTCTTTGCCACATTGTGCGGCTTCTAACTTAAATTGATCAGGAATATACGAATTTTGGGTGGCTTGACCCACCTTCTTATTTGTTTTTAATCTCTCTAACAATGATCTCCCCTTTATACTATCTTATTCTCGGATACTTATGTATGCCGATGAAGTAAAACCTATTATATCTTTAAATTGGATTGCAAGATGATTTAAACTATTTGTTGTATTGGTGAATGGTTAAATTGCTCCAAGCGTTTGTAGTATTATAAAAAGCATATGGATCGTATTGTAACAGTCAAGAAGAAATTCTTGCTATTTTCCTTAGGCTCTTACTTATTGAACGTAGAACAATCCTAAATGTTTCTTTTCTTATATAAGTGAATTATCGGTGACTTTAACTTCTCTGATCCTTCTAGGCCAACTAGAAACTATTTACCTTTTATCTTGTCTAGATGCACAACTGATTATGCCCAGCAATCGGTTTCGGGTCTAATGTCGAATTTAGAATGAAATCTTACTTCGTTTATGTTAAGCAATTCATGATTTCTTTAATTTGCAATATTCAATTTGTTCCTGTTAATGAAGCCTTTGTAAATTTACAAAATGACCAGCTGTTTGGCAGATCTGGCAGCACCAGCTCAGCGTTAAGTTGGCTGTGCCTCAACATTTTATGAATTGAAGACGTATTCATACTATGAAATTATTTCATAGTCAACTTTTATGTATAAGTCTAATTCTTCGGACCCATTTCATGAAATGATTTTGCAAAATTTTCTCAACAGATTTCTCTTTTTTCTTTAAAAACATATCTTCCTTGCAGTACGGCTTAGTACTGAATCAGAGCTGAATCAGCCCTGACTTAAAAGGGCTGGTACTGAAATCATGACTGCCATTACATGCATATCGGATACGAATTTATCACAGACAGGGCATAATACTTCATGACCATTGCTTCTTTTATGCATGGATTTCAGTAATGAATTCATGGGTAAGTTTCATGGATAGTACAGAAAACTGAACTGAAATCAGTCATGAATTAAAGCAATTCCTACTTCTCAGGTCTGAATTAAGTACTGAGGCGTAGAACTGTAGGGTTTATACTTACCACTTAGTTTGCTGAAAAATGTTCGCCAATTCCCCAACTTTTTCTATATTTTTCGTCCCACTTAATGAATTTTAATGCTGCCTAAATGGATATGTCTCGTTTAATCGAATCGGATCATGTTTATATACTAAAGTATGGATCGGTCCTAATATTTTATATCGTGGTAACCATTCTTCTGAAACTTTTTAAATGCATGTGAACGAGTTTACTCAAGCGCAGTCTAATTTTGAGCATATCCTATACTTCAGATGGACTAGAATCGGCACTACCAATGGTTCTTTTAAAATCTTTTCAGCCAGATGCAAACTTTGATTTTAAAAGACTTTAGGAATTAATAATTAATGGATATATGTATCGATGTTTTGTGGACGAGATATATCAAATATCGATTTTGTAAACTTAAATTTTTGTTATTTTGGAACATATCCACAACCCTATCTCGAATTGATTTTCCCCCCATTCGAATTTAAGGTCTTAGCAATAGATCGCTTGCATTGCCTCGTCTCGAAACATATTTAGAGAGATTCTTAAGTTAAGATTTCCCTACTTAAGATCTTATAAACAAATTTTCACGTGCGTTTTGCACAAAGATAAACGATAAAGATTGTGCTGTTGCGGTCCCTGAAGATGAAAATACAAAGATTGATTTGATGTGGCAATGTCAGGACAATGATTTGATATTAGCCACTGTAGTTTGCGGGGTGAATACTTAAAATGTAATAACAACGACTCAAAAAGCCACAAACACCAACAGAAATGTAAATAAAAAACAAAACAAGAACCAATACTGTGGAAACCTAATTACACACAAACACATATTATGCAAATATTATGGCCTATTTTACGTGGTAACACACACATACACACGGACATTTATATGTACAATAAGTTATATATATATATATATATACGGCGACGGCAGCGTTGGCACCAGTTAACCTTACCTTCTGCGTCTCGGATTGGCCGATTGTCCGGGCAGATTGAAACAGCCACGTGGAATAACCATACGTGCATTACCTTTGGCCGGACGGGAGCCACCCACAGCCTGGAGACCAGACAAATGGGCAGCATAGCCGTCACTTAAAACGGTGGCATTCGATTGTAGCTTCTTGCTGACCTGTTGGAAGACCAATTTTTGAAGATTTTTCTATCAGAGAGCGAGAGTGTAAAGTTGGCTTACCTTGCCCACTATGAAGATCTGTTCGGGTCGCATACCCACATTGGTGTACACGCTAATATCCTTGCTGCTGCCATAGGCGGCCGTTATAGAGATTCCATGATTCTGCACGAGATTGTTCAAATAGGCGGTCTTATGTCCCAACGGATCGGTTGATAATCCATCGGCAAATGAGATCAGACCATGTGGGAAATTGTGTTGACTTAGCCAGGAGACCACACGTTGTTGCTGCATATCCGGACGTCCGGTTATGTAAATCAATAGATAGCCCAATTCCTGAAAATGACGACACACATCCACCGCACCGGCACGCACTTTCGGATCTCGTCCAGTCACCGACATGGAGGCGGTAAATGAGCCATCAATGCTGAATACCACACACTCGGTTAGCGGCGGCACCACAGCCATATAACAATCCACCGAGGTGTGATCACCGCGTACCACCATCTTCACCGGATAAATGCCATAGCCGAGCGACACCTGATCGGGTATAATGTACGAGATGCGTCCATTTTTATCGGTCACTTCGGTGGTAAGGAAAGTCCATTCACCCGCCGGTGGATCCTTCATTATATGCACATCGACCTTCTCGCCATGCAAGGTGATCATGTCCAAGGGTCCGTACATGAAACGGGCATTCAAGCGTTGTTCCCGACCCTCTTGGACAATCACATCGTTGGCCCGATGATTGGCGGCCACGTTCTTCAGTTTGACCGAGGTGCGTTTCTTGATCCATTTCTCGCGAGGCTGTCCCGGATGGAAGGAGGCAGTGTCCTTATCATCGTGGGAGCCCACGAAGGGAATGCCCTCGAATTTGCCAATTTGTCGCAAAATGAAGGCAATCACATCGGGGCTCTCCCAGTAGCTGGCATGAAACAGATGAGGCAAAGCATGGGCAGGGAAATTGCTTAAGCCCTCGGGACAGTATAAAGCATAGTCCAGACGTTTGGTGCCCCACCATTTGTTTTGAACTGCAATTGGCAGAGAAAGAAAAGGGGGGGGGGAGCAGGATTAGATTAGGGTTTGTCTACAAAAGCGGGGCCAAAGAGTTAGCGTGTGTTAGTATGCGACGCAAGCCAGCCCTGACTTGCTTCATTGACCGCTAGCCAGCGGCTGCAAAGCTGTTTGGTCTCTTGGCACAAGCCTCGGCAAGTGTGCGGCTAGTGTCGGTGTGATTAACGACATTTTTGAGCGTTTTTTTCCGGAAAGTTTTTAAAGTCGCTTCTTAAATTTGGTTAAAGATTTGGAGGAATATTTTGAAACACAGAAATGTGTTTTTCGGGCTACTTCAACCGAATATTCTTTTGCTACTTTTTATTTCACGATATCGACTCGTCTTTGGGAATTGTTAACTTTCAAATGAATATCTAGCGTCTTAAGGTCCTTTCAAGCAAAATGAAGGACAATCCGTTGGATCTGGTGAGGTTTCGGCTCTAAACTAGAAGGAAAGTCGATATACCCTGCACCTGCCCTTGTAAGCAGTAGCCACGTTCTCTATAAGCTACAGTATATCAGAAAATGTTTTGACACAGGAAAAATATTGAAATTTTTCACTTATTTTGCAAAAATATATTCTTATTAATATTGTTCTTATTTTATTCTGATTCAGTATCATTCTTAGAACTAGTATGCAAAAAAAATGGCCAAAAATCTATCCAGCTTCAGCTTTTTAAAAATAAGAAACAAATAAAATCCCCATTTTAAAGTGTCAAGAAAGTGTTTTGACAAAATGTCAAAACTCATATATTCTCAATACAAGAGCTTAAATGGAAACTAAATGATTGATTCTAGACTAGTTTGTCACGCTGAACCCGAATCTGGATATAAGTGAATGAAAAGTGTGAAAAGAGTGAAGTGAAAATGTGAATTTTGTTCCTGTGTCAAAACACTTTCTGACATACTGTATATGCTTTTTTTTCTCAACTTCAGTGCAGCATTCGACTCCATTGACCGAAAGTCGCTTAGGTTTAAATTGAGTAATTTTGACATTTCGACGGGTTTCGGGTGTCAAGCAAGGTTGCCTGCTAAGTCCATTTCTGTTTTCGATTTCCCTCAATGAATTATTGGATTATTATCTTCCGAATATCGAGAGTACTGTCAAACCTGTGGCCTCAAAATAAATAACGCAAAATCAAATCAACGATCTTAGATTTAAAAAAAAATTCTGGAGGAGACTTGCTTTAGACGAAAATTGGTACTTAGGAGACCGAGCTCGAATGGGTTAAGAACCTATAAATACCTAGAAGTGAGGATCTATCATAATGCGGGATTTAAACATCATTTGCAGGAAAACTTAAAAGACGCAAAAGTGGCAGTAAATTGCACCTGGAATCTCTCCAAAGCAGAAAAAAATATCCATTAACATCAGGGACTCAATCCCGAAACGAATTTCGGTTCCGGTACGTTCCGAAATTAATGTTTCCGTTAAAGGTTCTAATTCGGTTTTCAATTTATTTCGGTTTTGTTAAGGTACCCGGATTTTTATTTCGGAATACCGGTACGTACCGGTATAAGTACTACTTATTTTTAATATTGGAAAAATTAAATCCTGAGATAAATCTAAATCATTTTATTCCTGTGTAATAAAACGAATCAAAATACAACACAAAATGCATGGTTTTACAATTAAAGTAAAATAGAATCTGTGTTGTCCGAATACTTTAGTTCACATGAAGCAACCCTAGCATCTGGTCACAGTCGCTCTCCCAGCGGCGCAGAGCTCAACGTGTTCTGCCGAAAGTATGCATTACGCCTGACGAAAAGTAATGCGATATAGTAATCGGAAACAAACTGAAACAACTAATCCTGCCACACACGAGCCGATGTCTATTTCGTTCGCTTATGTGCTTTCCCCCCTCATCCATAAGCGTTTTTTGACATTTCTTTTATTTTCTAAATTTGTATTTGTATGCAGAGCAAATGTGTAGGTGTAGCAGTGACTTGACACATACGTGGCGAGGAGTCACTTGAATTTGGCTTAGTTATTAAACAAACTCGTAAAGTTGAAAACTCAATTGGCAAAAGTGATGGAGCCTCAAAACACGATTATGCAGAGTCAACCAAAAATTGAAAAATGCCAAATTGATATAATCCTTAAAAAGCTGACGGAAAAGAACAACATGCCCCCTGAGAACGACGTATTTCCCATATGTAGTCTGGACAATTTAAAGCTTTGTAAAAACATACATTTTATTTATCAAGAAATAGCAAAATAATTTAAAATAAACTAATATAAAAACCACTGCATTACTACATCATTACCCACTTATATAGGCTGTAATGCACGTGCATTACCAACCCGTATACTTCTCTATCAATAGCAATGCATCGTAAAACAAGTACTTTACCCACCCGCATACTTTTTCATCTTTAGTAAATTGAATCGTATTACAAGTGCTTTACGACTGAGTATACGATTCCTAAATTGTGTGTTGAATTGTAAACGGACTGCGAACATTCTGCATTACAATTTCAAAAAAAATATACGCATTCGTAATGGGAATCCGATGGCAGTTCGGCTCTGGTATACTTGTTTTATTACTAGTAATGCAGGCTGTGCGCACCCCGTTTACAAAGTAATGCATTTTGTAATGGCAACTTGCGCCGCTGGGCTTTTTTGGTTTTCATGCAACATTTTGTTGATGTTTAAATAAAAACTCTGTTAAAATACACTTCAATATCAAACAAATAAAGGAAAAGACGCAAATCGTTCCTGAAAATGTTTAGCAATATTAATTAGTTTATAGTTTTGAACATTTATTTTAAAGTCACAAATATCAAATACTTTTAATTTCGCCGGCTCTTCAGCACAACTTTTAAAAACGACAAATTTTGCCGATTTGCGGAATTCAGAACAGCAATCGTCTCGATTTGCGACAATTCCACTCGTTTTCGGAATTGGGAACAGGCCTGGTAGACTATTTCATATGTACTTTCATTTTTGCGAAAGTGAAAATGGGATCATGGGTGAGTGTGTGTTATAGAGTTGCTGAAATGTTGCTTTGACATCAACTTGAAAACCATGTTATAGCTCTCAAATTGTTTAAAATGTGCCCCTAGTATCAAGTTAATTGGGTAAAGCTCAAACTCTTAAAAAGTGTGCCGCTTATAAACAATTTTTTTTGGCATTTCTCCCTATCTTCTTTGTCAAATTTTCAAAATTTTCTTTCATAGTGCCTTGGGTTGATATAGATAAGTCAGGCAGCCAAATATCGGACATAAATACTAGAAGAGGATTTTTTACAACAGAACAACAAAGGCTAACCAAAGCTCGCGCTATGCAGCTGAAAGCTATGTTATCTGGGGAAGACCCGGAAGCCTAAATTACCAAGAATTTGGAATGCAGTGATCGACAGACGGTTTATACCAAGTCTATATATTATTTACTTGTTTAGATATAAGTTTAGTATATATTGAATCATCAATAGCACACTACTACTACTACTAATAGTAAATACTACTCCCTTAGTATTGTTGTGGTGCCACACTAACTAGAGCAGCGATGGCCACGTGTGGCCTTCAGGGTCCGAACACACTTCGCTATTCATACCGATACGAGCCGAACGCTTGCCGAAACTTCATATCATTTAGCTCAGCCCAAACTATTTTTATGTCGGTTATAAGTCACGACTATGTCTCAAATCTGTGTACCGAATAGAAAGGAGTCTTAAACTAGCAAAAGTGTTATATCTCTATATCTCAATATCTCTTAAGCTAATTGTAGATTGCGAATATGGAGCTAGCTATTGTACTATAGATCTAGATCAGTTCGGAAATAGTTTGAACCAGCTTTAAAATGGTGTAGATTTAATTCGCAGATATTATAAAAGCTATAAATTTGATATTTGATATAATTTTGCAGGATCAGATTAAATGTAAACTCTCTAATCACGATCTAAGAAAACATTTTGCAATTTTCTAAAAGAAAACTATCCAAATTATGTTTACAAGCCGAGCGACTACGAGTTGATATGTGTTCTACAAGTTCACGTACAATTTGGGTCGATTTCGGTTACGTGTTTAAAACGGGTTAACCCAATTTTGGGTTCAACTAATGAGCATGTGGGAAGGGGCATTAGGTGCTACCTGGTCTAACTTACGGGAATGGATGGTACTAAGGGATACATTCTCAATTAGACCCGAAATCGTACTCTGCATGGAGGCATCTGAGAGACGTCGTCCGGCCAATAATAAATTATTGCTATCATTGAAATGCTGCGGATGCGATTGTATGACCTCCACTGCAAAATATTCAATTAGTAATTGGATCCTTTCTCCACCTCCATCTCCTCCTTATACTCACATAAATGCAATGGTTGTCCATTACCCAATGGATATTTGGCATAGCGTGGCACATTCACCGGTGACAATATGGAGAAGCGTGCACTTAGCAATGGCTCCAGGCGTGAGGCAATCGGATCAGTTGGATGGAACAGATTATACACCTGATGGCAATTGGGTCTGGTCAGTGCCGTTTTGGCGTCGTGCAGCTTACGTGCCGCCAGCACCACCGATAGGGGCGATCCAAACATAAAGAAATCGCACACCTCAAAGTCCAATTTGGCGGCACGCGTATCACTCGAGGAACTAGAACGGCGACGACGTGGCGATGGAGCCACCAACAAACGTTTGGCATCCAAATCAGCCTCAATGAAACGCTCCTCGTCATCCAGGCGAGAGTGACGCGTTTGGTTGGCACTTGGTCCATCGCTGGGCGGTGCTGTGGTAGAGTTACCCGTCTGCTGACCACCACCATTGGCACGGCACAGCGCCTCATAGGCCAGCAGTGAGCCCATCGAGTCGCCCAGCATTACAATCTGACCGGAGAAGCCGTGTCCCTCTTCGGATTTTAAGAACTCCTGGTAGACCATATTGGCAGCGGCTACGGTTTTGTTGACTGTCTCTTGGAACTCGGGTGAGGCCACCGAGAGTAAAGGTATGGCCCCGATGGGAACATCCGCTATATTGGGTATATCCGCTGCCGAGGGTGAGGCATCAAACGAGTAAGGACTCAGGCTGGAGAGTATGCCCAAGGCATCGGTACATATTGATGGACAGGGCACCATCCTGATGGTAACATGAGTTAAGAGGCTTGGATAATGCTGCCTCATTACGGCCTCAAAGGAGCCACGAAATGTGGTGACATCTGACTTTTTGGCAGTCAACTCACTGGCTGCATCCAGTACACTGCCAGCGTGTACCACTAGAATCAGTATTGTGGTGGGACAGGAGGGTGTGCTGGGTGAACCGGGTGGTGATGAATCATGACTACGATCCACACTGGCCGAGGAGCGTAATTGTCGTTTATTGCCACGTTCGGAAGCGACACGCATCAGAAAGTCCTGATTAAAAATGCTATCCTCCTGCTTGTGATGGCGACCACCTCCAGCGGCAGTGGAGCCAGCACTTGATGGACCGCCATGTGGCGGAGGACTATCATCGCCCTCACCCAACAGTTCCAGGGAACTCCATTTGGCTAAAGAGTTGGTCTCATTGGTGTCTGAAAGTGAAAGAGACAGAAAGAGAATGGATTAGAGTGAGATGGATGTAAAGATAGAAGGAATGAGAAAGAGAGAGCGCTAGCTGCCCAAGAAGGGAAAGTATACCTCATCTGCTGTTAGCTTTCTGCAAAATATTTAAAAAAGAATAACATAACAGATCATTTGTTCGGGTTTGGCAGAGACCCTGTGCTCTACAGCAGCTTGACAGACTCCTTAACAGATCAACAGTTCGGGTTTGGCAGAGACCCTGTGCTCTACAGCAGCTTCACAGCTGCCTTGCTCCTTCCCTCTAGGTCAAGCTCGTCAAGCCCAAGGTAGACTTCTCGGACAGATACTCAACTCTCCCTGTACGAAACTCTTCTTACAAATTTTATGAACCGGAAAAGGTTTTATCATCTTCTTTATAAAAAAAATTACAATTTAATTTAGCAAAGTTTTGCAAATGAAAAGTTTTGTTGTTCAACAACTTCTCGAAGATTGTAAAATTAAGATACAAATCTTGCCGATTTACGTAGAAACAATAGAAGCGTAGAACCTTCCACAGTCGCTTTTTCCTTCTGATGCCTAGCGATGCCGGATTGATGTAACTTTGTAGGTTGACTTGTCAAACATTTTAAAACATGTGATCCCGCACTTCTCCTGCAATTGTTCGCAGACCTCTTAATATACCTCTCATCAGACTACATTCCTTCCTTGGAAATTGTATGCTAGAGGAACTACGGAACGGGATACTTTTAATATTCTGTCTGATATTTAGCGTTTGTAAGGAACAATTATATAATTATTAAAAAGTTATTCCAGTGGTTTTTTAGGAATTCAGTTTTGAAAGTGTGCGAAAAGTCATAAATTCACTTTAAAAATCATAATCAGCCCTGCTCCCCGTTTCACTTTTGCAAAAGTTTTGCGATTTGAAACCTTTTTTCGACCAAATCGCAAAAACTTTTGCGAAAGTGAAAACTGGAGCATGACTAAATATTCCAAGATTCCAAACGGAAACGTGCCTTCATTAACCATAAAAGAAACTAGCTTATGCACGTATTCCATATTGTTGTATGTTAAGCTTTGAAAATGAGTTTAAAGCTAATTGACCCCACCAATTTCCAAACAGGTGGGTTGAATCTAATCGAATGGAAATCAAAACAATTTTTTGTAACAATAAGGGTATTCACCAGCAGTCGTAGAAACGTAATTGGTAAGTTTACCACATGAGCTATTGAGCGACCCCTTTCGATTTAGCCTAGTAATTGTTGTGGTAAACCAGCTGTTTTTGACAGGCTGTAAATTTCAAGAACACTTCAAGAAATAGAATGCATCGATGGAAATATGAATACATAAAAAATCTATAGGTATGGTATGCAGTCGATGAAGTGATGGACGAGCTTATGGAGAATCCAACTGCAACTGCATGCTTTCGGCGGGAAACCAAGTTTTGTGTGCCCAAATTAGTCAACTGGCAAACTAATGGCTGCCATTTTTCAATGATGGTCGCTCTCCAAATGCTCCGTGTCACTAAGAATCAATTCGCTTCGATTGTCGAATTGATCCGTGCGGACCCAGGATTTTTGTCAACTATATTTCGACCCCAAATGGAAATTGAGTTAAAGGTAGCTATTGCACTTTTACGTTTGGGGTCGTCTGGAGAAGCTGCATCAATAAGGAAAACTGCAATTATGTTGGGAGTAGGTGATGGCAGCTCTCTACGAGTTGTGGCAGACAGAGTGTTATTGTATTTTGAGTGTTTTTTGAGGATATTTTTTTATACCCTGTTTAACTGCACTTTTTGCATCTTTTTTTATCTTTAAAAATTTTAGGATGTTAGGATGGGGGAAACATAGAACTCCGGAGGAAGAGGCAGTAATGCCATATGGAAAAACAGTCGGATATCGTGGCCGAAAAGTAGCTTACGCTTCATCAGAAATTAAAAGTGGATTGCATCATTTCTAAATGAAGGCCAACGGCCTTCTCCCAGCAATATCCACACAATTAATGCAGCCGCGTGCATTTTTGAATTTATATTTGTGCACTCCATTCACTTGTAAGCAACAGGGCTGTCAATACAAAATAAATTTTTGCCGGGTCAGCGTTCTCTTCAATTTTTTTCCGAAAGAAAATAAAAATAATTTATAATTTGGAACTCAGTGCATACCACAACCACTTGCAGCATTTGGCTTAGAAATTACCAAATAAAATTTGAATCCTACATTAATTTAATATATTATATTTTGAAGCCTACAACCATATCGTGGCAGCCCCAAAGCAACAACTACCAGTCAGCTGCTTTGCATGCAACTCCGAAGCTTACTCCGAAAACGAAATCTCCGACATTTGTGGATCACCGACATTTGGATTGGTTGTTTTCAAAAACAACTGACCCCAAAATCTCTAGAGATTTCTGGAACACCTCGGATATTCTCCAAAAATAAAATGAAAAATTTACAAATGTGTTCATGACTTAAGACTGCTGGCTGTCGCATAGAGGGCGACACCAGCCTTAGAGGGCGCCACATGATGGTTGGTATTGTTTGATTTGACAGACTTTGATTGGTTTTGCAAATAATTATTGAAACGCAAATTTAAATGTTAAAACTAATTAAATAATTGATATATTTGATGCAACTTATCCGGAAAAATAATGTTGTTTACATTTCCAATATTAATTTTGCTTGTCAAAATTGTTTGGGTGGTGAATTTTTCAAAATCTCCTAACAAAACACGCAAGTTTTGAAACCAACCAAAAGATATTTCTGTGGCACCTAAGACTTGGGATTCGGTTGCAATTTGTTCTCAATTTCACTTCCACAGCAACTTTTCGAAAGTGGAATTGCGTGATTTCTCGCAATGCCAAACCGAATGTTTTGAATGAAAAGTAATTGCCATATTACGCACTCGTACAGTTGCTAGACGTACATAAATTGAATTTTCCTTACCTCTGTGATCAATTTTGAAATCGTAAGTGAAATTTGTTTTGCATTTAGGTCTTTATTTGATTAAAATATATTTTTTTTTGATTAGTGTGTCCGGTATTTGGCTGTGCCAGCAAGAACGAAAAGTAAAACGAAAAAGTCAGCCTCTCTCATTTCCGACTGTTCCATTCTCGGTCGTCTCGCTTGGACATGTGGTTTCTCTTATGTATATATATCTAACTAGTGCAGGGCCGGCCAAATGGAGAGAACAGAAAAATGTGCTTGTGTTTGTGAGCACAAGAGACGTCAGCCGATTTACTTGTTTTCTGTGCTCACCGACCCTCACACTTATAAATTCGGCTCGCGTCTGTGTAAAAAGCACGAGTGATTTCGGCCACCGAAGGCTATGAGCTGGCCCAGGCCCTGATCTAGTGCCAATCTGGTTTGGCCCGTGGTTTGCAAAAAGTAAAAAGAGAGCTAAGAAGTGGAAAGGTCGGAATAGCCCTTTCAAAACCCAGTCTGAAATTTACTTTCTTTAATCTTAGACCAGCGGAAATGTAGAAAGTAGACCAGGAACAATTTCAACTTCCTCTCTAACTCTTACCCACGACTTTATCTTTCAGACTTGCTGACTTCTTATCTAGGTCTCCCTAACATTTTCCCTAATAGGAATTAACACTTACCCAAACAATCAAAGAATTCCTCATCTGAATTAGATTTGGAGTCCACTTCCAAGCGTTCCATGCGCCAATTGGCCACCTGTGGAAGTTTTTTAAAGCAAATATTAATAAATAAAATAAAATTTAGTTTTTGTGCCACAATTCTTTTACATGATCAGCAGCCTAGGTAATGCCAGGGTGAGGGAGTAGAAGGGATCCCTGTCTCTCTATAAGAAACATTTAGGGGACAAGGAAACAGAACTTACGTGTCTGCGAGGAGGCGCTGTCTTGGCATGCGGCTTTTTGGTCTGGATAATTGAGTGATTGAGTGAGTAATTGGAGTTGGTGTATTGGTGGTTATTGGTGGTTGTTGTTGTTGTTTTTGTTGTGGGAGGAGGAAATTAAGTAATTAAATATTTGACAACACAAAACAAAGAATGACAGCAACACACACACACACACAAAACCATAACAATGCCACAACCAGGTAAGTGGTGGCAGGGCTCTCTCACCTGTAGATCAAAACTATGTGCCGAACCCACGGGCGAATGGAGGGCTCCCTTTGAGCCAAATTTGGCCTTATTGGCCATCTGTATGCTTTGCGATCTGGAACGTTGTTGTGCATTGGAGCTCTGGTTGCCCAGTTCAACACCCGTTCCCATGCCATCATTCTCATCCTCATCATCCTCCTCTTCCTCCTCGTCGGAGCTAACCTCGGCGCTAGGTGGCTGTTGGGTTACAATCGGTGGCACATTGGGGGCAGATTTCTTGCGCCCACTGCCACCTCCTGACGAGGGACCTATATTGGTGCCAGACATGCTGATATATGGCTCGGAATTGCTGTCTGTTGAAGCATAAAACAAAAATTAACAATCAGATTCCACTGTCCACTTTACAACTCACCATCGCTGCACTCCTCACCACCGCCCATTTTCTTGGCCAATGCCAGCTGCGTTTGCCGCTCCAGCTCGCGTATATCCTCAATGGTCAGGCCATGCCATTCATCCTGCCAGGCCCAGGCCTGACGATGGGCACGCAACATCATTTTACGCAAAGCCACATCGTGGATGAACTTTTCCAGTTTCGTTTGCATGCCCCAGTACCGAAATTCCACACGGCAAATCTTGTACGCGGTCATCAGGGACATATTCCGGGCGGTGGGTTGCTTCTTGCCCTTAACCTCACGCCAATACTCCTCCAGCCAGTCATCGGACAAAGGACCGCGTCCCGTTTTGTCCGAAACAAAATTCTTAGGATCCTCCTCTTTGACATAATCGCCACCCCACAGCTGATCCTTGACTATATCGATGACATCTGAACGAGTACAATAACTTTCATGTTTTTTGTTTTTAGGTTAAGGATTCTTCCACTCACCCACAATGCGATTTCGCAAATCACTGCCAGACAATTGAAACACATTCTCCTGATATCCGTTATCCGGATAGTAATAGGTTTCTATATCCAATGAGAATTTCTCAACAAATGGACAAGTATAGCGTGTTCTAGTATAGGGATATGCATTCCAGGCCTCCTCCTCAACGGTCAAAGCGCTCTTCGGCAATAAACCTACAAGAATTGTAAATTAAAATCCAACTTATTTTGCATGGAATGGCACTTACTCTTGATCCAGCCCGGTAAATGATTGCCCACATGATAGATCTTTTTTGTATATTGTCCATTTCCACCAGGACCATCTTTGTATGGCTCATTAATGATGATCTCAACGCCGCTGCCCTCGCCATGACTCTCTTCACGACTCTTTTTCTGTAAGTAATTGGAAAAAATTGGGTTTTAATGCACTATTTAAAGGAGGCAGAATCAGCTCAGCAGCATTCGATGCTTTATTTTTCAGGTTTTTTCACAAATGAAATTCAATCATTTCAATAATATCAGAAAACTGTAAGGATATTCACTAGTTCTCGTATTACACATAAGCAACTGAACGACACTTTGTGATTTATCGTAGTAATTGTTGTACTAAACCAGCTGTTTTTGACAGGCTATGTATTTTGCTGTTACTTGAGAGTTAAGCTTAGTACTTAGCCAGCTGAATTGACAGCTATCAGCTACCACCGTTCAACTGCAAAATACCACCAAATGTGTCAAGTTAGCGCCTAAGCTTGTCAACTTAGCGGCGCCATGAGCTTTCCGACGGGCGTAAACGGAAATTTTAGTTTGTCTGAATTCGACCCAGCATAAGAGGCCTGTCGGAAAGCTGTTGGAATCGACTTAGTTTGTCTCAGTACTAAGCTTTAAAGCTTAATATTATATTTAGAACAATTTTCGACCCCTTCGAACTCAGAGTTGAATATTTATATTCAGCTCATACCGGTAATCGCATCGAGCGGTTGACCCAGAGTTCTTTGACCGAACGTTTATGTGCATATTTATTCATCGAACAAAACTCAGCGTTGAATATAACACAAGGCAACAAAATTAGACTTTTTCCAGTATATTGAAGGGTCGGTGGTGATTCTAGATGATTTTCGTGTGCTGAACACGAATCTGTTTTCAGAGATCATCACGTCGAGATTATTAGTTATTACCGCTTAAAGTTGCAAAAAATGCCTACTTTGACTCTTTTCAGACGCGTTTTGTGGGGAACATAAAATTTTGTTTTGACTTTCTTTGATATTATCGGAAGGTACTACTCCTCAACTTTGAAAAAAACTATCCCAAACAAATCTACGATTTTTTCCAATGAAGATATACCACATTTAGTACTTATATCAAAATTCACAAAACGGCCAATATATTGTTGCTGCCCCAATGTATGCCTTTCAGAAACAGTACAACCGTCTAGTAATTTGTATAGAATTTCAATAAAAATTTTCAACAAAACCCATTGCATACATCGGGGGGGTTCAGCACACGAAAATCCTCTAGAACCACCACCAACGCTTCAATATACTGGACCTTGTTAGAGTTGAGTTTTTTTGATCCAACATTTATGTGTTCGATCGAACAAAACTAAGCGTAAAATTCCATAGCATTGCGCGCTCTCTCTCTCTCTCTTTTGACATATCTGTCAGCAGCGCTGTCTCAGCCTATGCGTCTTTGCAGGAGTTTATTCATACTAGGTGATTTTCGCTCACTTCAATTAATAGTCGTTGAGCTAAACGAACCAAAACACCCGAACTGATTGGAATGAAGGCGAACATGATTATAATCAGAGTTTCAACAATAGGTTTGAATAAGACTCAATGGCGAACATGTTGTGTATGCAAGTTTGATGCATAGAGCGCAAAGCCAGTTTATTCGTGTGGTGATTAATGTATCAGCGTTTTGCAATCGAACGAAGCCGTTCTCTGGAGCAACCCGATCTAGTATTTATACTGGTTCGCTTGAGTAGTTCATGGATATTTTAATTCATTGATTCGGATTTTAACAGGTTTTTCAAAGCAACCCAACCGCTGGTTCGGTTCAGTTCAGTAGTTTACTCTAAATATTTGGGCATTAGAAAATTTTTTAACATTTTAGCAATAAGTTTTAGGATTATCCTGAAGAACAGGTATGCTAAAGATATCATAGAAACACCTTAAGAACGTCGTGAATCGGACTTCCTAGCCAAGTAGGTGCCTGGCTGTTCCTTAACCGAGAAGAACACTTACCAATATCTTATTTAAAACGCTCAAAAATGCAGTAGAAAAAATATCACTTGGTTAAATAAGAGTACGATGAAAAATCACTATCAACTAAAGAATATTCAGAGTTTATTTGCCGTACCAGCAACTGAAAACTCACACAATTCAACCGAAAAACTTCCTAAGACATAATAATGACAGAAAATTATATTTGGATGATTTTGAGATCACTGGATCCAGACACAACGTAATGAAAGACGCACGAGCACCTTTATTGGTTTAATAAATTCTTTATCACTACAGTTTAATACGGTCTATCTGTGTCCTTCGTTGTTGGGGGTCGAGCGACGCAACCTATCCTAAAGAAAGAGAACAGCTAAAACGATGAAAGGGTTTCCGTCATCAAACTCGTTGATGAAATGAAACGAACCGTTTTCTTTCGTGGTTTTCGGTTAGGTTCAGCAGTTTCAAACAGACGCTCGTTCGGTTTTCGAGCATAGATAAGCGGAAATACTAAACCCATAATTGCAACATATTTTTCACTGTAAACCGAACCTAAAACCTAACCAAGATTAACCTCAACCCAAGATTTCGGTTCGGTTAAAAAAAAAAATTATACTTAAAAAAATCTGAACTATTGACCAGTGATAATTTTTTGATAAAGAGAGTCTCAAAATCGACAGGATGAAACAATGCGGTCTTATTAAAAATTTAAGATGGAGAATTATGTCCTGTCCTCACTACAACTGCATTTTGGTTTTTGTGCGTTTTGTGCAAAATGTACATTTTCCCCCATACAATTTTATATGGGCACTTGAAATGGCAAAAAAGTGCATTTTGAGAAAATGTATTCGCATTACTTGTTTGCCATTCGATTGTTTGATAGTTTTTCACATGTTTTTATTCGTTAGTCGATCATTTTTGGCTAGTTGACAAAGTGGTCATCACTACTTAAGGGCGCGCCAAATGACAAAAATTTTAAATTTGCAATTAATTTATACTTATCAATAATTTCAATAACAACACAATGTATTGCAGAAAGTAGAGACTCCTAATGTAGTTGCAATTGGACTCAAGAGACCACAAGCCATCTGTTGGACCTCTGGTCTGAACAAAACAATGGTTAGCGTGGCCCCCCGACATAAATCAAATATTTACAGAGAAGAATTTGTCATGGATGAACATTAAATGCTTTTCCACATTAGATATTATGTTTCTAGCAGCAGAATAAAGTAATTTTGGTCATCTATGTTTCATTTGCATTCTTTGTTGAAAGCCATGTTGAAAATTGTAAACAAAAAACAGATGTTCTCAAGATGCAAATGTTGAAGCAGCACTATGAGGACAGGAAATTGCATTTTCAGTGATGACGATAACTTTTTTGAAAATATGCTTCAGTGAGGAAGTCATATTAGTCTAACAATAAATTATCATATTAGTCAAAAACTATGTATAAAGATCCTTGATTTCAAAGTATCTTAAATAATTCGCACAACAATGAAAAGATTTGGTTCGGTTCGGTTTAGTGGTTCACTCTGAATTTATTACGATGTATTAATTAATTTCCAATAAGATATTTTTGATTTTTAGCCTTTAAAGCTTATCTTATAGTTAATTTTCCAAATATAATTTTCTAAAAATTAACTTAAGGGTGGCTCAATGTCATCAAACTCGTCGATGAATAAACCGAACCGTATAGAACCGTTTTCTTCTGCAGTTTTCGGTTCGATTTAGCGTTTTCCAACAGACGCTCGTTCGGTTAAAGTGCACGAATTAGAAGTTCGGCATGATTGGGTTCGTTTCGGTTCAGAACCGATTTGCATCCCTGCTATTTTCATTGTATTTTCAACTTGATTGATCAAACTTGTCTTAGGACTTTCTTTGCCAAGTTCGAAAAAAAGAATATACGAAATTGTTTTCAAGTTTTACGATTTCGTGAGTGGATTTTTCAAAATTTGATAATAATTTTGAAATTATTTTGAGTTCCGAACACAGCGAAGCCATAGCCATAGGAAATAGAATGACTCTTGAAATTGCTGCTAAATGTTTAGTATATGTATAGTATACACCCAAAAAATGTTGAAACAAATGTCATCAATGGTCCGTTTATTATGAAGAATTAACATAAAGAATTAAAATAATATTTTTTAATACATTTTTCGATCTATTTTCTTACCTCTGCGAAATGGACACCTTCATTTATTATATTATGATTTAACGGGTCATGAAGGCGACCAATGGCCGAGAAAATGACATGTATACTTGGAGAGTTTTAAAAATTTGGTGAAATTTGAATTTCGCCGAATTCCCCAGGTAGTGGTGCTTTTTTCGGCTAAAGCGAGGAATGGGTGGTAAGTTACTCGAGCGAAGAAGAACGGATTGACAGCTTGCACTTGCTTCCACACTTTGGTCCATACTTTTCTCAAATGATGAAATTGTGTTGGCATAAGAATTCGATCAACTCATCCGTGCTCATACTCAAAAAGCTTGAGTAGGTCTACTTGCACCCAATCATTTCTTAGTAATAGTCAGCAGACCTCAACGAATTTGCATGAAATTTATTTGAAATCAAAAACAAAATGCGAAAACACATATTTCGTATGGGCAAAAATGCCAACTTCAAAATGCATTTAAAATGAAACCGCGCGTTTCTGCCAATTAATTTTTGCATGTAATTTCTTCATAATTCGCGGTCCATCGATGAAATTTATTTCAAAATTTTTGTGGTGCATGTACCTATACTAAGTAAGCATTTAACAAATTGTTAGACAGACAACCTGCTTTTGCTTTGTGTGTTCAAGCATGAACATGAGACGAGACTTTAAACCACATGTAGCATTAGATATCATATTCACAACACACAGCCTATCATAACACAGCCTCATAAATATGTCATTTGTAACATTAAATTTCATTAGGGTTGCTGTCAAGGTTTAGACACATTACTTGAACAGGTCATCCGGTGCCCGCCGGCAATGTGTATTCCTTTCTCGAATGCATTCTTATATTTACATACACGGATGTGAGTACACACACATCCTTAAGTTAAGTTAGAGGTTAAGGGATGAGAAATTCTTAATAAAAGGAAGATCGCTCGCCAGAGTGAGTCAGTACAAATTAAAACTCACAACCCTGTGCTCATTAAATGTATAATTCTATACATTGTGTTTGGTTTGTTAATTGGTTATTATCATCAACCGAACCGGTGAATCAAATCTGCTGTCAACCATTAAACCTAGCGTGTCCAAAATTATCTATTGTTTTGCATTTTTGCATCAACCAAAGAAGTGAGTGACTCACTTTAGTTGACCTCAATAGGGGCACTCGAAAATTTAGTTTAATGATTCTGTTTATAAAATTTTCCTCATAGATAGAAAACAAATTCCACACAAATCAATTGAGATTTTAATTCCTACTAAATAATAAACAATATAAAGACAATTTATAAACAAATGGAATGTATAACAAGATCAGCAGTTGCCCAAAATGTTTCCCCACTTACCGCTATCATAAATAGCTGGGCAATGCGATACTCCTCGACCGTAAGGGGCAGCGGTATGCGATATTCTTTGATCAACATGATTTTCTATTGTTTCGATTTCGTGCTATATCTTTGGTATACTCTTGGCTGAGTCAATCATCGATTGTGGGACATGGCGACGACAACGACGACGACGCTGGCGTCTGACGCAGTCTCAGCGTCTATGACCTGTAAATAAAAGAAATTGAAAGCAAAATGGCATAAAATACACAGGTAACTGGTGGGTGTGGGTGTGTGCGTGTGTGTGTTTGGGGTAGGTTAGTTGCTATGGCTTCTCCCTAGAGTGATTCATGTAAATTGGCATTTTATTTATTGATTTCGTGGTACTCCGAGGTACTTTCACAGTCAATTAGACCAAACCAGCATGTCCGATAAGGTCACCTCTGTCCCACATTTCTTACCAACAGCAGAGCGAACTTGGTTTATGCTTTTGCTATTACCTTGAAACGTTTTTTGCTAATTGGATTTATTGTTGACTGCTGACAGCAGAGCCAAACCAAGGGAGAGAGAGAGCTGGCAACACCCAAAGTGCCACCACTGACGTAGTTCAATCTGCATCATCCAAGGGAAAGAATAAAGAAAAAGCTACCAAAGATTAAATGCCCTTGAACTTGGTTTTATTTTCATCGAAAATTTGGAAAGTTTCTTTTCTTAAGTGTTGAACCGAACCGAGACCTTGGGTTCGGAACAGCTTCAGTATCAATCAGTTGTTAAACTTGGTTCGGTTCACATTGAAAATTATGTTGAAGTTTCTGGTTCTAAACTAGTTTTCACAATTTTCGGAAGTTCCAGTTAAACTGGCTCATAGTACGGATTGTCCTTAAGCCTGCACATAACAGACGGAATAAATCTATTTTCGGCTTTTGAAACTGCTTCTTTCCAAGCGGTACAAACATTAGCTCTGCTAGGGTAATAGTATTATCTTAATTATATGAACATTGTTTGCATAAAGATATTTTATAGCACCCTTGATATTTTTATCACCATGTCAAAATTTAGATTTAGATAAGAATTAGAAATCGTGATCATGGCACTGGTACAAACTCTAGCATTACACTCAAGCAAATGCCATATTTTTTCAACATTTTTTGCCCAAGGCATTCAAACCCGTTCGGAAGATAGAACTGTTTCGGTTTACTGGTTCGCAGAGGCCTAATTCTGTATTCGTTTTTTTCGAAAAACTTTCTTTTTAATATTTAATTTCGACTTTTGTCCATTCAATTCCTAATAAACAATCAAAACCACGATTCAAAATTATAATAGAAAACATCACATCTGCAACCCAAGAGCTCGCTTTCCCCTTAGAGGCGGCTAGATGAATTTCCGGGACGATATTGCCGTTCAGTTAAATTGTTCATCGTTCGGTATGTTTGTAGATTCTCTTTGTTGGGATCGTCTGGCGTAAACCAAACGAAAACAGGGCAACAATTACTTTTAAGAACAAAAACTTCTAAAGCAGAGGTGCCCAGAGGCAGCTTACGGCGGTGTAGATACCTATACAAAATAAAGAAAATATTTCTGAAGCAACTACAACCACAAGAAATAGAAATAGGAAACCGATTATTGCCTGATGCTTATTAGTCGCCAACAAAAAAATTTAAGGTGAAGACCACCCATACATATTTGTGGTTGTTTTCGATTTTGCAATAGACGTAGAAGAGAAAGAGCACAAGTTTTTGTTAAAATTTACTTCGAGTGCTTATGCGCGCGGCTATAGCTACGCGCAAGTCAACAACGAATGCGCATCAAAGAAATGAGCTAAACCGAACCGAACCCTTATACTTTGCTGTTCTCTGTGCGCTTCAAAATATTTAAGTGGACACCAGTTTGATTCGGTTCAGAACCAGTTTGCAACTCGGTTCAAAAGCAAAAGGCCTTAGCAGTTCTGAGTAAACTCTTTTTCTACCAAGACAAGTGCAATTCGTTATATTTTTCTCATTGGCAACTAAGATTCATTCTTTTCCTCAACGGTTCAGTAGGCAAAAGGTCCGATCAGCATGGGCTCTCTCAGTTATACTCTTTTAAACCCAATGGCGCAAATGCCCATTACAAAATCGATGTTCTCTTAAACACTTTGAAGGCTGGGCAGCCTTCAAGTATCGATTACAACTCTGCATACATTTACGTAAGCTTGGCCGTTTCCGTTGGCATACTGTATTCAAAACAGAGTTCTATGTAATCGGAAAAGTGGTCGTTTAACAGAAAACACTTCGGCTTTAGATTACAACTCAATATACCATTTGAGAAAATATTCGCAAGGAAGTATGCCTTCAGTTCACAAGACTATACACCATTACGAAATTTGTGTGTGGACTAGCTGTGCACGCGTCCACACACTTGGTGTATGAAGTTGTATAACATATACTTTACAACCTTGGACTCTGTTTAGTACTAGGTGTTTCGGATTGTAATGGGGATCAACATTAAAAAACTTAAAATAAAATGTTGGAAGTGGAGGGAATTAAACTCGGGACCTTGAACACAGAAACACACGGATGACGGCGCGTTAGGTCACTCGACTATTAGGCATAAGGAGGCGATAAAATCATAATTAAGAATGTAAGCAGTTGGCACTTTGCCGACCGAGATGTCTTGTTTCAAAAGTCAATTGACACAAACACGACACAGCTGTTATACAACACACGAACAACAACTCGACCCGAAGTCACACGAAGTCAAAGTTACAAAAAATCTCTACACACAACTGAAATCTAACAAATTTGTTGTTATCTGTTCAATATTGAGCGAGAAAGACTTGAAATCGTTACGAAAGTATAATGGGATTTTATTCAAAATTTTAGAATGATGCTTAAATTAAATCCTTGAATATAACGAATGTTATCTTCGTGATTAAAATGCTTACCAATGTGTTTCAAATGATGTCAGTATCATTAGAGTCTCAGACTAAATCAAACATTTTAAAGATTTTGACAGCTGATAGGGACTTAAAACTTGTTTTGTGTTATCAAAAGTACGTTTCTATTACATTTTGGTAAAGATTCGGCCGAACCAAGGTTCAAACTAGGGTGGTCGAATATTTCAAAAATATCTATATCGATATTTTTGGCGATATAGAAAAAGTATAGTTTCGATATAAATATTTTGGTGTAAAAATATCGATTTTAGCGATATTTTTCAATAAAAACCCGGATCTTAACAATGAACAGGTCTATTGAGGTGATTGAGACGTCATTTGACGCTTATTATGAACTACATTCGGACTGCGCTTAAAAAATATAGATTTAGGGCCGATTTCTCATCTTCTACATATGTCACATAAACTTACAAATATCAGAGTAAATTCTGAGCTTATCTGACACATAGCAGCTATCTGGAAGAAGAGAAATCGGCCCTTAATGTATATTTACTAAATTAACAAAAGGCATTTATTTTTTATTTCATTTATAACATAAGAAGTTCTGCAAACTTATTCATTAATTTAAATTTATGGATCGAAAGAAGTGTTTACTTATTAAATTCATCGTCTTTCAAAATAGAGCATTCGAATCACAAAGCATAAAAAAACAAATTCAGTTAAATCTACGAAAAAACTTCTGATTTTACCAATAATAGTTAGACAGAGATTTTAGGAAGACCCGTTTTTCGGGTAACGGTAAATTAAAATTCTCACAAGTTCCCAGAAGTCAAAATCAATTATATTTGTATTTACCGTTTTTACAGATGGGCTGCATTTCAGCCAATCATCTTTATGCTTTGCTTTTAAGTGCACCTTTATACATATTAGTTGAGTTGCCACTGGTCTTTATAACTTTATTGCGATTTCTGTGCATCAACTTTAATAAAATAACTTTTAAACATTATGCTTTACATGTCCAGAGACAAGCTTGAGCAAATGAAATAGTTATTCGCAACAAAACAAAACTTTCACCGAAAAATATCACCAAAACATATTTGATTTCCGATATATCGCCTCGGAAAAATATGGGATAATGATATTTGTCATTTTGCAGCAATTCAAACTTTCTACTCTCTTGCTTTCGCCTATTCCCAGCCGCGCAGAGGTGAATGAGGTTGGTCCACAACATGCATCGCAGTAGGTGCCCACGTAATGGGAATTTCTCGTTACGTTTCGAAATTTTGAATAAAATCCCATTATACTTTCTTAACGATTTCAAGTCTTTCTCGCACAATATTGAACAGATATAAACCAATTTGTAAGATTTCAGAATAAATTTAATTCGGTTGCAGATAACCCTAAATTTTGGTTCTGAAAAGTTTCAGATTCAGCAGGAGTTCCGGGTTTACATCGGTTCTGTTTATAACAGGTCTGCAACCTTAATTTCAAGTGATCTACTTTCAAGGGTTCGCTGAGATCTGTCGAAAGCAAATACATGATCTCTTGCCAGAGTTTACTATTGATCAAGGCGTTGGGATTTGTAGGTACATAGAAATTCCCAAATTTTATCTGAGTACATCATTGTTTTATTAATTTACTCGAAAGGTTCCGTTTCTAATATGTTGGCGTATTTAAAGATATCTTAATAAAAAAGCTCTGGGATATATTTGAGCTATTGCTGCGAACAAGAATCAAGAAGAAAATTCCAAAAGAGAAATGCTTTTTAGATAGGTTGACGTTAGAACAGGTCAAAACACTTTTGTTCACTCGTATTTTGCCTGGAGTTCATTATAAAATGCTCCATGCTGCCAACACACCAAATTTCCAATTCATAGCTCAAATAATTGTTAAGTTATGGCTCTGAAACACTTTTGAACCGTTTCGAAACCGATCCTGAAACAGTAAAATATCCAACTGCAGAATCTACAGATTAAATTTCAAGTTTATAGCTTAATTAATTTCCAAGTATTCGGAACCGGGAAAATATCTAACTCAATAATAACAACACATAAAACCAATTTTAGGTACATAGCTTAAATGATTTCTAAGCTATGACTCTGGACCACCTTTAAACCGGTACACAAATAATTTCTAAGACTTTCTCAAGTCATTTATCAACTTCACGCCAAAATGCATTACCAAAATAGTCACACTTTTTCCCCTAACCTTTGACCCAGGGTAACGGCAGCGGCATGAACTCTCGGCGCATTTTCTGTGTCAAAAACGTAATTATGCTCAGAGGCCATCAATGTTAGAGGCAGCAGCTTACATATTGTACGAGTTTGCATGAAATGAGGGTTGGCACGTAAGTGCTATGACATGCACAATATGTAACATGACCGTGGCCCACCTACACTCTCTCTTTCTCTTTCTTTGGCTGTCTCTACTTTATGGACAGAGCCCGCTTGTCAATTTTGTTGTGCCCAATAATTATTGATTGTTTTGCATTTGCCCTGGCCCCATCCCATCCAATTTATGTAAACACGTGGGTAGAGGCATTGAATGTCATTTTAATACAACAAAATGAAGCCACCTAATTGTCCAGTCCAGGTTCTGTCCAAGCCAGGGGCATATTATCAATTTGATGGATAACAAATAAGGGAAATGTAGACGAATTCTAATATGAAACAGCTATCAGAGTTATTTCATGATTAGATTAGGAATGGGTAACAAAAACAGAGGTTAAAACTATTCCATATCGATCTTTAGCACTGGAATGATGAAAGCGAACCGAACCAAGTGACAAAATATATGAACCTGAACCGGTTCCGAACCCAAGTTGCCGGTTCGGTTCAACAAGAAGCAAGCGATCTGGTCGATATAGTTCGACAGAGTCTTAAAATCGCTATGCAAGTATAATGCCTTCTTTGTGAAAGTTCTGAATAAAAATATCAAATGAATGTTAAAGTTGGACCCATTATACACAGAGAAAACAAAATTGGCTGCACGGCGCGTGTAGAAACGTCAAAGCTAAACGAAACGTGTTGCGCCCTGCTAAATTGCACACGCAAAATGTAGAATTCAGAAAGCTACACGCGACGTGCAGAAATCCAACACGTAACGTGTAGGATTTTAATATCTAAGCGCCTCGTGTTGAAAAGCTAAATGCTGCGTGGGCAAATGCAAAATCTACACGACATAAGAAAATTAGCTTATTTCCAAATAACTTCTACATTTTACATGCAGCAATCTGAATTTCACACGAACGTGTAGGTTTCCTACACGCGACGTGTGGATATTGAAATCCTACACGCGCGTGTGTATATTCTAAACAAAAAATGTAGCTCTAAATCAGTACTGAACTCTTACATTTTTCGTTTAGAAAACTGATCTCCACACGCGACGAGTAGCTTTTCAACACGTCGCGAGTAGCTTTCTTATTTCAACACGTGGCGTTTAGCTTTTCTGCACGGCGCGTTTAGATATTAAAATCCTACACGTTTCGTGTAGCTTTTCAACACGTCGCGTTTAGCTTTCTCATTTCCACACGTGGCGTGCAGAAAAGCTACACAAACGTTATGGGTTGAAAATCCCGGTCAAAACGTGTAGAAATCACACATTTTCGTGTAGCTTTTGAATATTTTTTTTCTCTGTGTAGTCTAAGTTTTGAGATGCTCGATTCAAGTTTACTAATTGATTCGTCAATGCAAAAGATGACGATTTAGAAATTTATTCTTTAAATAACATAACGATTACACTAGTTTAACAAATAATAAAAAATTTGCCATCCCGAACATTTGGTAGCAGTTCCTTATGTAAATCCCTCCGCTGAGTCCCAAAATCGAGCCCACACATCTTTTTCTGTGCCGTTTTCGAGAAATCGCGAAAAATATAGATTTTTGAATGGGAAGATAAGTTGCTTTAACAAAATGTTTATTATGAAAAGTTAATGTTATCTGGGAAGGTAATTGAATGCTCTATCATTCATTCATACACCACTTCTTAATCTGGTGCTTTACTTCGGCGTTATAAAGGCTTATATGGGCAACTTTGCATTAAATTTATCGCTTTAAAAAAAACCCATAGCATAATTTCAGGCTAACATGTCATAACAGAATTTCAGGCTGGGGTTTCACAAATTTGAAAATCTCAAGCCGTTATTCGCCAAAATTTCGAAGAAAAAAAATAGAGAAATTGTGTGGTTGAAGTGTGAAAGCAATCGGGTCAATTCCGAAACAGCTGTCCAGACATACCCTTGCTATTCCAAAATGTAGTGAACTATCTCTGTTGAATTGTGTGGATTGTATTGAATTATAATTAACCATTGACCTTGAGCCAGCTTAATGCAAAAACATTGACTAAAATCAAAACAGGTCACTTAAACCCATATATTATATTAAAAAAAGGTACATTTTACGAGCGGTTTCACCATGAAAAAAAATGTGGAAAATTTATTTTATTGCTGGTCATCAAAGACTCATCTATTAAAAACACAACGTCACATATTTCATTAAAATCCATAAAAGAATATAGAAGTAATTGACATTTAAAGTAAAACATGAAAGGTTTCAAGTTCATGCAAATTGACTTAGTTTGAATGGTTTATTGTTTGTCGTAAGAGGCATAGTTAATATTCAAACTATGTTATTTAAGGGCTACTATGACCTGCGAGATTTATTTTATGCCTGCTCAAGTTTTTTGTTATTGACTAAGGTTGAAAAATGAATGCAAGACGTCAAATAGACTGCAAAAATTTGCGTAATAAATTGTGTTACGCTTGCTGGCATGACATATTTCCCATTCCGCTAACAATTTCAACAACATTCATATAAATTATACGAGCTACAATGGTTCATTAATTTCTTCGGCCGAAAATGACTTGCCTCTATTTGTATACTCTGTAACAAAGGTACGTAGAGTATATTAAGTTTGTGCAAAAGTATGTAACAGGGAGAAGGAATCATTTCCGACCATATAAAGTATATATATTCTTAATCAGCATCAACAGCCGAGTCGATGTAGCCATGTCCGTCTGTCTGATCTCAGAGATGGTAAGATATAGAGGTTTGACATGTATGGAACAAATATTTCTTTTACTTGCAGGCAGATCAAGTTTATTATAAATTTTTGCCACGCCCCGCAATTTGGAAAATACGTCATATCTCCCACAGTTTTTTTAGATAGATGGTTAGTACCTTCTAGAAATATTTAATATAGAAATAAAAAATCTAGAAATAATTAATTATCAAGATTAATTATCGATGTGCAGAAGGAATGATAAAGATCGGGCGAACGACGGTCGAGCTTAAAGGAAAACAAACAATGACGATGGATAGCACCGGCCGCAACGGCGATGGGCAGCACTTTACACACTATATGGACTTTTTGCTACTTTGTGTGGCTTCTTACTTGAATTGATCAGATATACACAAACTTTGGAGGTACGTACAGAGCAAGGTATACTTAACTAGGTAGCCGCACTCGCTCTCTCACAGCTTCTTATAAAAATACAAAAGAAAGCGAGAGAGCGAACTAAGAAGCAGAACACAAAAAATTCGTCCGCGGAGATGCGTCGCTCGCAACTGTTGTTTACAGACTGACATTTAAGAAGCAAGCAAAGAGAGCGAGAGAGCGAGTTCGGCTACCTAGTTAAGTATATCTTGGTACAGAGTATGTAATAGCCGGGCTTGATCGACTTTCTTTCTTGTTTATATAATATTTCTTCATCACCAAGAGGCCAAAAGTTGAAGTGAAAGTGCAAGAAATTAAATTTCATTTAGTTCACACCTGTTTTAAAAAGATTCGTCGTTAGAAAATAACATAATAAGAAAGAACTTCAATTCATAATCATTTTATGTAGTTGGTAAGCATGCCAATATGTCAAAGCAGACACTTCCATTTTTTGTGTAGTATTTTGAAAATTGCTGGTGCCGATCTCAATACATCAGATGTCAACATATTTCTTGCCCGCAAACGTCATGACAATATTTCAGACTTTTCCTTGGATAGATCTAGTTCCCTTATTTAATCGTAAAGAGCAAACTGTGTTAAGAGGATTGGAGTATCACTCGTACTCAGGGCTGCGAACCCAACAAATTTTTCAGAACCTCCGATTTGCGGGTTCGAACCAAAATTTATTTATTTTATTTATTGTTTAATTATCCCAGTGCTACAAGTTACAACTTATATTTATTGCACCAGTCACAATTTAACTACTGTTAAGGTTCGGATATTTGAGGTTCAAGGATTTTGGGAGTTGGTTTTGGTTTGAACCTTGGTTCGTTGGGTAAAACGCAATATATTTAAAATAACAATACAATAGGTATACACTTAGCGCCTAGATACATTGTAAAACTGTAAGACGTCGATTATAATTGACGTGAGGTTTTCGCTCGTTTGCTGGACCTGGAATTCCTTCATTGCTAGTGTATAAATCTTCAGTCCACCCTCTAAAAAATATCTAAATGTCAAATAATTAGCTAGAATTACAGGCTCCGGCAAAACTGAATAGTTTCCGAGTTTCAAGCTTACAAAAGAGCATTATCTGGTGGGAAAAATAGCTATATTGACAACGCTGCGTGTGGCACACACTTCTGTTTTAATGAATGTGAATGGAAAAGACGGCTGACGTGTTTCTGCAGTAGCATCCACCGAGTTGCTTAGATTGGCGCATATGTTTATGTATAAGATGAAAAATAAAACGTTCAATACCTTGTGCAGAGTATATAGGTGTTTACATTGAATATACAAAGGTTGGACTAACAAAGATGTATGTTAAACGAATCCACTTGGGGATACACAACATTTTTAAAATTACCACGAAATTTTACCGTTGTCAAGCAAAAATAGCAATCTGTACATGTAGCTATGAATCCAAAATTTTAAATAGAAAAATGAACCTAGGTAAGGTAAAAGGTATCCGGAATGCCCAGTACCTAGGTAAAGGTAAAGGTACAAAAAAGGTACTTTTAAAATAAAAAGCATGGTTCATCAATTTATATTAGTAGTAAATATGAACTGTACGGGCTTAACTACAAATATAAGTTCTACAAATTTTAATTTCATATGATGTTATTTTATTAAAAAGTTTCTCTTATACCATCTCGCCTTTTTAATATATCACGAGTTTCGAATATTTCGTCACCTATTCTATTTCTTTTAAGTGTATTTGTCCTCTACTGCTAAAAATTCTTTCAATAGGGGCAGATCTAGGATAAATGGTATAATACTTATAAAAACAATGCAATTATTTTTATACTTAAGTATAGATTCAAAAGATTTGCTATAGTCGGCAAGATAAGTTAAGACTTCCAATGCAATACTAGAATTTTCTTAACAATTTTCAGTTTCATCCAATCTTCAATTACTGGTATCGTAAAAGTCTTCAGAATCCTTTGCATTTGAACTCTTATTGACAACTGTTTCCAAATTGTCCGTAAGTTTTTTAACAGGCCAATCATTAAAACACTTACAATTTTGTGGTAGTAATTAGAGTGGTCGGGCGTGTCGTACCAGTTGTATGTGTGGCTGCTGGTGCGGGAGGTTGTGGGTTCGATCCCGCCTCGGACCATCTAATAGAAAAAGTATTTTCTTTCTTTAGAAAAAAGCTTTTACACACCCGATCACCTTCACCAGCTACTGGCGCCAGCTGTGAAGTAACTAGCCATGAAAAAGCAAAAATTCTCTAACTATTGCCGTTCGGATTCGGCGTTTAACTGTAGGTCTCTTTCTCTTGTGCGAAAAATTATAAGCACACACGCCAAGAGATTGAGAGAAGCTTGGCCCTGGCCCTCCTGGAGGTGGTGTTTGAGCCAATTTTACCTTTTACTTATTTGGAATCCACTTCAATCTTTCAGTCTTTCCCTCTTAGTCTCCTTAAATCTCTTAAAACCCATTTTTTTAAGAGCAGCTGAACTATCGCTCTCTATTACCTTTAAATAAGACTCTTCTAAAAACTCAGGCTTCACGTGTTTCCTTCAAAAATGTACACTATAATTGCTTTTCAGAAGTTGGATACATTTTCTGTAACTGTTTAACCTTTGGATATCTCCAAGTCCGTATTTGCTATAAACTTCAGCTAATATAGTAGGAATTATTTCATGTGTGTGGGACAAACGCACACGCTTATATGCGAGTAGGAGAGAACCGGCGATTTTTTTTTATACAGCCGTACTCCCATTTTCACTTGTGAAAAACCGTTTTTCAGTACAAAATTTGTCTAAAAACCGCAAAGTGATTGCGAAAGTGAAAATGGAAGCACGGCTGATAGTCCGCCTTCCTCTTATATAGCTTGAATCGTATAGTTTTTTAACACGGAATGTTTACCGGACGTCCAGTTAAAGCCACAAACAGGTCCCTGATACTTTTCTTTTCAGTATGGCAGAGCGCGGCAGGATCTCTGCTATATTGTAATCGGAGCGAAAAAAAAATCAAGTACGAAAAGAACCTAGTATCTTACCTATTGACAAGGTAAATGAAAATTAAGACCTAGGTAAGGTAAAAGGTACTCGAATTTGAAAATACCTAGGTAAGGTAAAAGATACACAAAATATGTATCTAGGTATTTGTACTTAGGTACTTCCAAACACCGCATAAGACACACAATCAAAACTTATCAAAATTTGTAAGGGAATGTCCAAAATATAATATACATATATAATAAGCTAAAGGCTTTATGCAATGTCGTTGAAATTGTTAGCGGAGTCGAAAATATGTAATGCCCGCAAGCGTAACACAATTTATTAGGATAATTTTTGCATTCAATTTGACGTCTTGCACTTATTTTTCAACCTGAGTCAATCTTCTTCCATGGATTTTAACGAAATATGTGGCGTTGTATTTTTAATAGAAGAGTCTTTGGTGATCAGCAATGAAATAAATTTTACACAATTTTTTACGTACTGAAAATTGCACTTTAAGTCTAGCTTTTTTTCAAAAAGTGATAAATTTAATTCAAAGTTACCGATAATAGCCTTTATAACACCGAATTCAATCATTAGATTAAGAAGTGGTGTATGAATGAATGATAGGGTAGTCAATTACCTTTTCATGATGAATAAACCAATTCCAAAGATATTCATATATTTCTAAAGCTAGATCAGATCTAAGTTAAACAAATATAAAGAAATTCGGAATATTATTCTATTCTATTTTAATTTGGTAAAAGTGAGACAATCCAAGGTTTGAACCAAAACCTTCACCTGATAACCTCTAAGAATAACGCATGGCAACAAAATTATACTTTTTTCAGTATATTAAAGGTTTTGTGGTGAGTCTAGATGATTTTTGTGCGCTGAACACGAATCTGTTTTCAGAAATTGTCCATCACGTCGAGATTTTTATTAATCGGAGCTTAAAAGGCTAATTACACTGAGCACATTTAACATCTTACATCGCACATCGCGTCATAAACATTTGCCCTGGCAAAATTTGTCATCTTTGTTGGGTGGTCCTTTTAGACACTAACCTACTTATTATTTTGATAAAACAAAAATTTTAAAATGTTGGCATAGCAAATAGTTATTAAGTATTTTACTCACGATGTGGGATGTTAGATGTGCTCAGTGTAAATAGGCTATAAAGTTGCAAAAAAAATGCCTATTTTGACCCTTTATAGACGCGTTTTGTCGGGAACCTATAAAAGTACTACTACTTAACTTTGAAATAAAGTATGCGGAACATTTCTACGATTTTTTCAATGACGATATACCATTTTTAGTAATTCTATGCGTTTTCACCAAAAATCGATTATATTGTTGCTACCCCAAAGTATGCAATGGGTGTTGATGAAAATTTTCATTGAAATTCTATACAAATTACTAGCCTATTGTACTGATTTTACAAGGCATTGCTTTGGGCAGCAGACAATTTTGTAATTTTATTATATATATTCTAAATGGTATATCTTCGCTAAAAATAATCGTAAAATTCTTTGAGATAGTTTACTTTAAAGCAGAGATGGGCGCGTCGCGACGTTCACAATGCACACGAAGGCAGCGCTGCCTCGTGTGCATTGTGAACGTCGCGACGCGCCCATCTCTGCTTTAAAGTTAAGAAATTGTAATTTACGATAATATTATATAAAAAAAAAGTCAAATTAAAAGTATTGAGTCTTAAAAGGGTCAAAAAAGCCAGTTTTGGTAATTTCAAGCTCAAATGAGTAAAAATCTCGACGTGATAGACCATTTCTGAAAACAGATTCGTGTTCAGCACACGAAAATAATCTCGAAACACCACCAATCCTTCAATAAACTGGACCTTGTTGCCTAGAGTAACCATTGGTAAAATTTATTTCGATGCCGCGAGTCGGAGCTCCGAAACAATTGATTGGGTTTGCAGCCCTGGTTATAAAGAAGGTTCTATTGAGAGTTTCCGATCAGTCGTTAGCCTTAAGGTTTGGTTCGCTAACGGTTTTTAAACAGTTTGTTTTAGTTTAAACCTTGACCTATTTCCTCTCTCAGTTTTAAAGCTTTCTGCTATTTTAGTACCCTTCTATTAAGATTCCAAAAACCCAAGCCTGTTTTTTTTAAGGGGTTGAATTCCGAAAAGCGGCTTATAGACTGCGTTCGGCTCAAAGAACCGAACCTTACCACAGAACTAAAGCTCAAAATTTCCAGCAGAAATTGTGCAAAATAACATAATTTTCAAATATATAAAAACAAAAAACTAAAAGCTTAATACTTATGTATGTCAAAAGTCTAGACACCTGATACTGAGAGAATGTAGAGTTTATTTAATTTTTTAACTGTCGTTGACCCACTGTAATTTCAAAACACACACTCACACTAGCAATAAACAGCAGACAAACAAAATACACAAGAAATTGCACGTAACAAGACAGTCAATGCGGTTCGCGATCCGTGTTTATGAGCTGTCTTGTCATTTTTACTGTTGTGTACAAAGGGGCTTAAACCATTGGCGTAGATAGGGGGGGATTAATCCCCCCCATAGAGGGTAAAAATTGAAGTTACAGGGAATCTAAAAAACTTGACTTCATTTTGTAAAAGAAACAATTCAATAAATAAGATAAGGTAATAGTCTTGAATTCCTATCATTACCATTTCCAAGTTCAATGTTTTTTATTTGAGCGGATTGTGGTGTGTGATGGTGTGTCGGGAACTGATAACACTAATGTCAATAGTTAAAATCTGGTAATACCAAACAAAGTCTGACATCTTTTAGCATTAATGGTCTCACAGCGTTTTTGATGTACTAGCGATATTTGTGTTGTTTATAGCGAGTTGAAAAAATCAATTTGTCTTTTCACAACTTTCCACGTGGATCTCAACAAGGGTGTGTCGATGAACTCGGTTCTATGTATGACGATAAAACAGCATCAAAAATCACTGTATTTTGCTGATATAGTGAATTCAATAGTGGTCGTAGTTCGCTCAGCGACGATTTCCGTGAAGATCGTCCAAAATGCTGTGCGTGAACTGATACTGCAAGATCGTCATGTGACATACCGTGAGATTAAGGCATCCCCATCCCTAAATATTAGTTCCACCAGCATATGGGCAACTTCCAGAAAAAGTCCACCAAGACCAAAACATTAAGAGTGGTAAAAAACAATATGTTTTCACATATTTTCATAGGGAAACAATTAAATTGAACTAACGTAAGTCAATCTTACATTTATTAAAATTTCACTTTTTTTTGATAAATGTGCCTTTAGATTTCTTCTACTTTTGCTATCTAAAATCTTTCTGAGGGTATAAAGCAGCGATGCCCAGCCGTATGCTCTTTGGGTACGTTTTGTTTTTGTAATTGCACCGAAGGTAGGAAATCAATGATCGTATACATGCAGGGCGCGAGGTATAAAAAACGACACACATGCAAACGATTTCGTGTGTATGCGTCGCGTAGATCAAAAACCACTTTTGTTGTTGCCTTACCCAATTTCAATGTGTTCCCTTATTGGCATTCGTGCTTTTCTTTGTGAGTATTAGTGAGTGCTCTGCCGTATGCTGCTTTTGGTCATGCCTGGTATAAAGGGTCAAAAAAGAATGCATAAAAAACCACAAGAAACTATGTGATTGCAATTAGCTGTAAGTTTTGTTTTGCATTTTACCAAAAATTCATAAATAAAATGATGGAAAAAGTGTAGCGTGCGTCACCTATAGTGTATCACAAAGGATTCACGGCTATTGATAAAAAACGACAAAATATTTTGGCTGCAAATTTGGTTTTTTAGAATCCACTAACATTAATCTTTCTATTAAGGTATTAGATATTGTGTGCTTTATTATGCAACATTCGCTAAAAAATTACGAAAACAAGCTTCAACGTTCAAAGTGACTTCCACTTTTTGTAGCGTGCGTCACAAGGTAGGTAGGTAGGTAGTTCCGGCTGGCCCTTTGTAGGGACCACACATAGACCTTACGGTCCTTAGTGAGGCCGGGTGGCTTTTTCTGGGTACCATTCCGATATCCAAGAGGATGTTTGACGTTTTGGCAAATGCCAATAGTTGTTTGGGAGACTTCCTTGCCGCCTCTTCAAGAGAGGTGAGACTTGGGGAGTGCAGATGTCTTAATCTTGTCTTAGCGATCGCTGGGCAGCTGCAGATGAGGTGTTCCAGAGTTTCGACGACTCCAGGTTCCTTACATTTCCTGCAGATGTCCGTTGTCGTGATTCCTAGCTTTTTCGCGTGAGCAGCTGCTAGGCAGTGACCAGTTAGTATGCCTATAAGCAGTCTACAGTCTCTTCTTTGGAGCTGTAGCATATAGTGCTT
Source organism: Lordiphosa magnipectinata (assembly GCA_037044535.1). Lineage (NCBI taxonomy): Eukaryota > Metazoa > Arthropoda > Insecta > Diptera > Drosophilidae > Lordiphosa > Lordiphosa magnipectinata. The sequence continues at coordinate 54,307 of JBAMBO010002335.1, read as the reverse complement.
CTAGAGTTTTTTGTCTTTCACATGATTTTTGAGATTCTGCAGCCGGTTGTGTTCTTCCACTTTTCCTCTGCTTCGTTCTCCGCTATCTCCTCCATCTTGCTGTGTAGCGTCTGTACGGAGATAGGTATGTTTAGTGTTGCTTCTTGGCTTAGTGCGGTTCCGGCTTTTGCAAGACTGGCAGCCATTTCGTTTCCATCAATGCCCCGGTGCCTGGGAATCCAGTAGATTTGCACCTTTCTAGAGATGCTGCGTCACAAAACTTTCTGATCAATTATTTCGCAACAAACAACCATTTTGAAATTATGTTTTATGCCATTCGAAAGTACACTTCAATCTCACTAAGCACTATGTACAAGTTCGAGACATCTCTTATAAAAGACCAAAATATGATTATGTTTTAGTCCGAATGTAGCGTTCGTCACGCGGAAGTTGCAAATATGTAAGATTTTTTGCATGAACACCTTGGAGTTAAAAATGATTGGTAGGCGTTGGATTCCGCATGATTTCACAATCACTCAAAAAATGGTTCGCGTGACATCAAAAAAAAAAAAAACTTTTTGGTGAACGTTTTTCTACGCCGTACAAAGCTGCCGATTCGTTTAAAACCCATGATTTGGAGGTGATTTTTAGCCTGAGCTAAGCTAGTGCGCGAGGAGAACAAAGATCGTTATAAAGCAAAGGGCAACGAAATGAAAAAAGAAAATATTAGAGCCTGGGCAAAACTGTGCGAGGAGAAAAAAGACCGCTATAAATAATGGTAAAAAATAAGAAGAATAAGAACACGTCTGTTTGGTTCAACCAAACAAATAATAATGAAATATTTAACAAATTACTAAACAACGTTGAAATTACAAGCCTACTAAGGGTTCGAGAAATGAAATTAAATTGAATATGGGGATTGTTAATGGCCTACTAGGCTTGGCCTCTTTGGATGAACGAAATTCACCACAAACTGACAAAATCCACGCCCGTTGACGCCCTTTTCTAGAACTTTAACTTTTCTAATCAGTCGTAAAAAAGGTTTGGTTTTTTTCGCGTTGGATTCCGCATAATTTGACAATCGCTCAAAAAATGCTGAAAAATTACGATCGCGGTGCTTCAAAAGACGTTTATAAGATTGTCGCATGTGACGAATCATGGATAAATGCGTATGAGTCGGAAACAAAACAGCAATCGGCCGTGGGGGTATTACAAGACGAGCCAAACCCCACACAAATTGTTCGTGCACGATGCACTGCGAAGCAAATGGTCGCCTGTTTCTTCTGCCGAATGGCTTATGTGGCCACTGTTCCGCTTGAGCAACGTAGGACGGTCAATTCTGAGTGGTACACTACCATTTTTTTGACGGAAGTCTTCGGAGAAATTTGCCAAACCAACCGCCGAAGACGAATCGAACGGAATCGACGGAGAAAATTTTGAAAAACAATAATGCCATGTTTATTTAAACATGTTTGTTATTATTTGCTATTCTCGAAAATCTAACCCTTTAACCAGGGCTTAATCCCGAAACGAATTTCGGTTCCGGTACCGGTACCGGTACGTACCGAAATGGATGTTTCGGTTAAAGGTTCTATTTCGGTTTTCGGTTTCGATACGGTACCCGGATTTTTATTTCGGTATACCGGTACGTACCGGTATAAGTAGTACTTATTTTTAATATTGGAAAAATTAAATTCTGAGATAAAGCTAATCCATTTTATTCCTGTGTAATAAAACGAGTCAAATTTCAATTCAATTGTGGTTGACTCCATACAACATCTTAGCAGATTCATTATAAATTTTACGCCAGAGAATATCCGTTCCACGCTAACTTGCGTAGCTGGAACAGAAAGCAAGACTTTTGATATCACATACAATTGTGGGAGCTTTGTGGATGATTTTCACAACCAGTTAAGAATGTTTTCATGGTTTCGAACACATTTAAGTATGAAAAAAGTCTTAATGGAATCCAGTAGCTTATTTGTTGACACAAATTATGTTTTTTTTATCAGCAAGTTTCTTCTCCTGCAATATCATATGTGCCTCAACTTCGTCGACGCTTTTAGTTGAACTAGTATTAGAACTGCCTTCATCATTAAGCAGTGATTGATCAGCAACCGACGAAATTTGTGCATAAATATTTATTAAAAGATTAATTCAAGTACAATTTTTTTGCTCTGTACTTAGCGTTACGTTATAACTAGGGTCCAAAAATATGCAACATAAAAAATCATTGTTTTCAAAAAGTGAATTCCCTCGCTTTCGAATTTTTCATATTTCCAATTTGCAGTGTACCCAAATAACAAATAAAAATCACCCAAAACTAGATTTACGGCTTAAAGTTTAGTTGTGGCCACCTCCGCTGGTACTAATATGCGTACAATTTCGCAAACTATTTCCCACTCTTTCTGGCGCAGAAGAAAGTCGGTATCTGCAGCCGCAAAACTAGAGCAAATGTTGAAGATGTCTTCCGTAAATATTTTGGCATCCTGACCAAAGCTACGATGCGCTCTGCAAAGGTAAAAAAAACCGAAACTGTACCGGTACCAACGTTTCGGTTTCGTTCCGGTGCTATCGGTTCCATTAATAACGGTAAACGGTTTTCGGTTCTCAAAAAAAAATTTATATCGGTTCCGGTTCCGGTACGTGATTTGAAACGGTTTATTTCGGTTAACGGTTCCGGTTCCGGTATTAAGCCCTGCCTTTAACACTTTCGCGCGATTTAAAAAAAAATTTTGACTGCGGCGCTCTCTTTTCCCATGTTTTACCTCCAATAATTTTACTTCATTGAAAACATTCGTTCAAAAATGTTATATTTTCGGTCTGTGTATTAAAATTCGCTAGTTTAAACGAAATTTGTGTACATTTTAGAAATCTTAGTTAACTTTTTATATCACTCTAGATTCTTATTGTGCTTTGTGTGAAAAACCCTTTGTCACCAAAAACAATTTGATGAATCAACCTTCTGTCCCACATTTAAAACTTTTGTTTAGACGATAAAATGCATTTGTGCTCAGCCTAAAATTTTACAATTTTGATTTAAATACCTATAAAAGAATTTTAAAAGAAACCATGGCTGACCGCCGCAACTTTATGGCATGATAATTCTTTATAATTCGCGGTCCATCAAAGGAATTTTTTGAGCCTATACTAGGCAAATACCTTAAATTCCTGGGGTTAGTCGTTTAAAATTTAGCTATTTGTCATTATTTATTTGACATTTGTCGAAAAGCAAAACCAAATCTGCATATTTTAAAATTCGTGTAAAAAGAAACCATGGACGGCGTGAAAATTCTGAATAGTTCGCGGTCCATCAAACGAAATTTTTTTTTTAATTTTCTGTGAGAAGGCCGAAAAATAAGACTATTACCAATAACAATAAAAACTAGCCCAAAAAATATTTCTCAAATTTTGACTTCATCCCCCACCCCTCATGGAAAAAAACTATCTACGCCACTGAACCTTATCAAAAAATGTATAGAGAGAGAGAGGGCGAGGGCGCTTTAATTAAGTGCGGCCGCAAATTGCACACATTATGCGTTCACTCGCTCGCTCTCAGCTGCCCAAGAAGAAGAGGACAGCTCTCTGGACAGCCACCAATAACAACAATAATAACATCAGCTGCTCCTCAGTCTGTTTGCTTTTTAATGAATAAATTGCCATGGTAATTGGGGAGGGTAAAAAAAAAAAAGTAACATCGAAAAAGCTCCAACGGTAAAAAAAACTGCGACGTCGACGTCGGCGCATTCAAGCAGAAATAATTGAATGCGAGAGATATGATGGGTCTCCCGGAAGCGTGAAGGAGACGGCAAAACCAACGTAGGCAAAGAGTACAAGGTGCAAAAAGGGGAACACACACTCATTGGACAGTGCTGACACACAGCAATGACAACAGCAACAAAAAAAAGGCTAAAAACAAACCAAGCTATAATTATTAGTAAAAATAATGAATATGCTTATTAACAAAATTAAATTCAAACACACGCGTCTCACCGAGATACGAAGTATTAATCACCTAAAAAAAATTGTCGTGGGTTAGGTTCGGTTAACCAAGTAAGCCAAGTCTTCTCCTTGTTGTTGTTGTACCGTTACCTCCTCTTCTTCATATCTGTAACTTTAACAGAATCAAAGTGTCTTACGCCTAGGTCGTCAGGTCACTACCAGAAGCAGACATTTCAATTTTACCCAATGATTGGTTTCTTGATAAGATCTGAAGCGTTGTCCAGCCAAATAATAAAAAAATTTAAAATTTTTTTTACTGTTTCTACTTAAATCATAGTTTAATACATTTTTAAACTATTTAATAATATTAAGTAATTGTTGCTAAATTTTATATATGCTCCCATTTTCACTTTGGCAAAAGTTTTGCGATTTAAAGACCAAATTTGGTCGGAAAACCGGTGCGGAAGCGAAAGTGGGAGCATGGCTGATAATTTTTTCTCAGTGTTAACCATCATGATATAGCTTCTAAGAAGATACATTTTATTGCCCTAAACAAACCTTAAATTACGGCGTTTTCAAAAAGATGGAGACTTTTATAGTTTAAAAGATATTAATTTTTGAAGTTATAAACAAATAAAAATATGCCCTTAAATAAAGCTTTGCCACGCAGTCAGTTTCACAGCAAAGTGATTGAAACTTGGCCCGTGTGCTTTATATTTATCAACCTTTTAAAAAATGTCAACATCATGCGGATCGGACGTGGTGGTATAATTTAGTTTACAAACTAAGGTCACATTACAAGTTAAGTTAAGTTGTGTTTAAGGCAATAAAATGTATGTTCTTAGAACCTATATCATGGTGGTTAACATTGATAAAAAATTATATATAAACTTTAACAACAATTACTTAATATTATTAAACAATTTAAAAAGTTATTGTGATAGATACAGTAAAATACTATTCAGCAATATCAATACGAGACCTGTGCGATAATCCAAACCTGAGAAATACAGTTTTTAAAAAACCCTTTTTTTCCATTTTTTCGTTTTTGACGATTTTTGAAATTGTTTATCAAATTGACAAAAACTTTTATTTGCAAAACCGAAAATCACGTTATGGTAGGAGTGTCGAGATCTAATTTCGGATTTTTTTTTTTTAAATCAAAAATGTAAATTTTACAAACCGTTCGGTTTCAAAAAGAATGACCCACATACGTTTTAACTACACAATCTCAGCCCTAAACAATCTCCATAAAGTACAGAGAAGTGCGGAAATATGTTTTGGCGGCGCTCTTCAAACGACATCAACCTTCTGCCTGATACATTGGTCTTTCGGGACACTCTACCAAACTCGAAGACCAAGAGGGTATACCATTAAATACATTATAACACTAACAACGTTCTACAAATTATATGACGTCTATATCCCAAGCCGAAACGATTGGGACAACCTTGCCCATAGCAGAGCTGACGCCATTAATATCTACACTGATGGTTCTAAGCTCGACGAAAAAGTAGGAGGGAACGTTTTCTCTCTCAACCTAGATTTGAACTTGTCGTTCCGCCTTCCTGATTACTGTAGTGTGTACCAAGCCTTGCCTGCTGTGCTGTAGCGAGACTTACGTGGCCAACATTCAACCAAAAACGTACAAACACACTGTTACGTCACAGAAAGGACCACAGGACTTCTGCAGAAGTTGCATATACAAAGAAGAGAAGGATACGGTGCAACACTTTCTCTGCCATTACCCCGCTTTGAGTAGAAGGAGACTTAGGACACTTAGTCAACCTCTCGGAGACATCAGGGCTAGAGATCCCAGCTCCCTTAGTTTTAAAACGATTAAAAGGGAATAAACATAGCATTACAATGGGCCCAAAGTGGCCTAAGTGGGAGAGCGACTTGTTGCTTATAAGACTTATTTTTAATTTTTTTTTAAATAAATTTGAACATAAGACTTATTTTTCAATTTTTATTTTAAAAATTGAATATAAAAATTGATTTTGAATATCTTATAAAACAAGCGGGGCATTACAAAAGTAGTCATATATCTATGATCTATGTTTCAATACCTTTCCATTGATATATCACATGTCCTTGAAGGATCAATATTAAGGATACCACAATTTTGTATCGATTCAGTGCCACTGTTTATATATATCGCTTACTTACTTCAAGTCTGTCATAAATCAAGCAAGTAAGAAAGTCGGTCAAGCCCATACTGTAACATACTCTGTACCTGCAAAAATTGAATGCTCAGTGTTTCACTCCCAGAGTTTATGGAAGTATGAAAATTTGACAGCAACTGGCTGTGAACCGAACCAAAATAAACCAAACCTCTAGTCCGTGCTCATTAACCAAACCGCTTACAAAACCGATGTTCTTTTAAAACAGCCAAACCCATTCGAAAACTGCACGCTTCCCGAAGACTTTATAAGTCCCTCAAGCGGAATCTTGTACTTCAGCCGGCTGTTTCAGCTTACTTCATAGTACCAGCCTACACATCAAGTTTCCAGTTAATAGCTTAAACAATTTCTAGGATATGGCTTTGAACCAAGGCTGCAAACCTTTATAATTCTGAAGAAGGTATATAATATACGTATATTTAATGTTTGCAAATTGAGAAATAGCTAAATAGCGTGAACCATTGAACCGGAAAAAACCCGCTATTTCGCAGCTCTAGTGGCTTAAAACCGAACCGATCCAGTCCAAATTCTCGTACGAGTTGCACTCCTTAACAGCACATTTGTGCAAAGTGTCTGAAAACCACAAATGCAATGACAATGAATTTTTCAGCATGCTTTTATCGCATTATTTATTCAATTAGAGGAACAATATTTGTTTTATTCAATCTGAAGACAAGTTGCACCCTTTCAACTGACACTTGGGTTACTGGCACGCAATGGAGCACTTTCGCCAATTGATACAACCGCGGATACATGTACTTTTCGTCCTCCCAATACTTTATTATATTCTCACTTATTTCAATTGGATTGGGGGTGTATGCGCTTCTTTCGGTTATCACTAATTTGATTTCAGGATCATCTTTCCCATCTGTCTCCACATTCCCAAAGCACGCCTCAATTGAATTTAGAAACTCGTTAAGAATACTTTGTGGAGTAGTGTCAACCTGACTCGTCGATGGATGCAATACTTGCAATGAAACGGGGTCCTTCTTTTGTGCGCTATTCTGCTTACAATTAAAATACATTTTACGCATTACGTTATTATTACGCATTTTGAAAAACGTACCATTTTATTAACGATAAGTATTTGTCGCATTAGGCGTGTTAAGTGATTTCTGGCAAATTTAAGTTGAATGGGATTTTTAAGTATAACCCTGAGAATTCGCGGATCCAAGTAAATTGATGAGATAACAGCTTCATTCACCAAGAGACTTGTTTCTCTACACTGTTTCTGGCACTGAATCGATAAAAAATTATGGATTTCTTAATATTGATCCTTCGAGGACATGTGATATATCAATGGAAAGGTATGGAAACATAGATCAAAGATATATGACTACTTTTGTAATGCACCGCTTGTTTTAAAAGATATTCAAAATCAATTTTTATTTTCAATTTTTAAATTAAAATAAGAATTATTTTTCAATTTTTAATTTAAAATAAAAGTTTATCCTGTTTTTGGATTGGTCACTCGAAATTCGGATATAGGGTGTCTCCAAAAATATCTAGAGCACTTATTTGTCTTTGATTTTTTTAAGGCCCAAAACTCTTATTTGCGATCCCTGGTGTAATCATCAGTATAAAGTCCTTCACATTGGTGATAGCGTCGAAGGGTTAAAAGTTGACTATAAAAATAATGATCTGCGGTCTAAATTCTTTAGACACAAAAACAAGAGATCAAACGACTTGGAAATGAATCATGCATGACGTTCCTACGGCTGGGTGGCATGAACCAGACGTCATATTGTTGCAACCACATGACGTTCAATTCCATTTGATTTATTAAAAACCGTATTTTATGATTAGCTGAATTTTCCAAAAATTAGAATAATTTTGACTCATTGATTTTCAATAGTTTCTGTGTTATGTGAGCTCCTCCTCGGGACATTTGTAAAACACATGCAAATATCTATCTATATCTTTTAACCTGAAAGTTGATTTGAAAGTATATATATTTCTTGCACACTTCCGTGTATCTTTAACTATTATTTTCAAGCTAGATTGAGTGTGAGAAAAAAACAGCTAAATGGTCAACACTTGAGGGGGCAGCGAAAAAGTGGGCAAAAGCGAGGCACACACAGACACTTGCACAAAGGTCGCTTGCTCTCTGTGCACACCTGTGGCGCGCTTTATGTTTATTAATAATTTATAAATATAGCAAAACAACAGCAGCAACAATAATAAGCAACACGGCCAAAAAATTAAAAGCACTGCAAGCCTTAAAAGCGCGCGCTCAACGCACGCCTCCATTGTGTGTGTGTGTGTGTGTGTTGCTGCTGCCTAGGGCTAAGCTTTAAGCCCTAGAGAGAGGCAGAGACAAAAACAGAAATCAGTCCAAAGAGCACTTCAATGTTACACCTGGGGGCCAGCACAAACAAATCAGGCCTAAGCGTTTAGCTTCACGCAACATCGACAACAACAAACACATTGAGCAATGAGACAATTTAAATTTGAATCTGTTTCTGTGAAATTCTTATCACAGGCTAAAGCTGCAGACTTGTTGTTGTTGTTATTGGAGGGACCTTGAGCAGCTTACGCATTTACGCACACACATACTCACACAGATACGCAGCAGCAGCACAAGCTCTCCCTTATCCTTTTACTATTTCTGCGGAATTGGGGGAAAAAACTCACATTTTATTTCTGGTGTTAATCGTTTTCCCAAGGCAGCTGCACAATTAACAAGAACATTAAAAAAAAAAAATAAATAAAACCGAAATTTTTGTTTGTTTCTTTTTTTTTTTTTTTGCTTGTTAAACACAATTTTTGTATTAATTTTCTTCACAGATGAAAAATCTTTTCCTTTCCTTATTGCTGCTTGTTTTTGCAATCAAAATGTACACAGAGAAAGAGGCGACGCGAGCGAGCGAGCGAAACAGATTCGCGTTTTCTTGTGAACTGAAACAAAAATGAAAACGAAACGGCGTCGAGAGCAGCGGCGGCAGCAGTGGCAATAGCAGCGCAGTCAAGCCAAGCAGAGCAGAGCAGCTGGGGGGCGTTCCAGAAAATGGAAGCTTAAGTAAAAATTAAGATGTTCCAACATAACGAGACCTAGAGCCGGCAAAAACTTGAAGGTTTAATTATTTTTTTATTTTTATATATTAAATATTTTTTTTTTTTAATTTTCTTGAAATCCTAAAAATGTACTAATATTTGGTTTTACTAAATATTTTCTTTAATTTCAAAATGTGTATAACCAAATTTTTGCTTTAGTTATTAAATTTACGTATTTGTAGGGCTTTATGAACTCCATGGTCGTTTACTAAGACACTTTCCGCCAGCGCATTTACAAAAAATCAATTGAGAAATCTAACTTCGGCTTGGCCATAGTTTATATACCCTTGCAGCTCGTAAAATTATAGAAATAAAGGTTTTGAATGATTTTAATACAACTTAACTTTTGCTTTTACTTCCCAAACTGACCAGTACCTCTACATTGAACCGTTCCAGTTCATTCAGTTCCAATCACCGATCCAGTTCATCCAACTAGTTGAACTTACATCTATAACTCCCATCACACGCACTTAACTCTCTGCTATTCTGTGATACTATTTCTTACACGCAAACCAGACACACTCGGAAAGACGACAACTGCAAATAAATAAATAATAATATAATATAAGGTAGTCACTTAGGACCTTTAGTTTTTGGTTTGTTTATTAATGATCTTCTTATCTCAAGTTGTTTCTCAAGAGCTTTTCCGGGAAATTCGAAATACTTAAGGTCATTTATAAGTTCAAATATTCAACTCTTTCTAGATTACTAGGCAGAAAGTGGCAGCAAAAAAAAGCTGAGATTTGAACTGAGATCTGAGAATTAAAAAAATTATCGTTGAAAATATTTTCCCCGCAGAAATCCGTTGAGATTTGAACCAAGTAGAGGGGAAAAGCCTCTAGCGCTAGGTCGTTATGGCCAAAAATTAATCGTTTTGATGCTTATTTCAGATTCACTGCGACGGTCATGAAACTCTTTTGACTTCTAAGCAATTTAGAGTCAACAGCGCTAGGTCGTTTGGACGCCTATAAAGGATCATAAACAAAGTTTTTCTGAGAAAACTTACAAACAAAACCTTACTACTAAACTACATACCCTAGTGTGCGAATTTGAAGAAAGAGAAAATATTCTAGCAAGCAAAATGTCGCTAGCAACCACTGTTTTCCCAAAAAACTAAGTTTAGTGCCTTCTTAGCAAGATTTTCAGACTCTATACGGATAGTCCTGTTCTTGAATCCAGTCTCATTGTTTTTACTGAAACTTGGCTTAATGATTCGGTCTCTGATAATGACATTTTTTTCAACAACTATGTTGTTTACAGACGTGACCGCCCCAGTCGTCGTGGAGGTGGCTTCCTTATCGCTGTTCGTTCTAATATTCCTTCGCAATTAATACATTATCATGACTCTTCTAAAATCTTCCTGGTTATAACTTACTGGTGACCTGCTCGTATATACCTCCTTGGTCTGACACAACTACTTACTTTCAGCATCTATCTGTTATCTGCGATATTTCTTCATCAGAGGATTTTAATCTACCCGCTCTTTATTGATCAGCTGCTTTACTTTCGCTTACCCAGAATGTATTTGTAGATAGTATGTGTTACTTCTGGTGTACCGCAAGGCAGTCACCTAGGACATTTTCTTTTTGGTTTGTTTATCAATGATCTTCCACAGGTTGTTTAATTATCTCGTCTTAATGTTTGCGGATGATGTTAAGCTGTCTATGACGCTATCTTCTCCTGATTCGTATAAATGTCTTCAACTTGACCTTGATAATTTTCAATCTTTGTGCAATGTCAATATGCTCTATCTCAATCATGATAAATGCAAGTTCATGTCGTTTTACCGCACTTAACCTGCTCTGAATACATACTTTATGGATCAGTTCAGGATCTGGGGGTAGATCAAACAGATCACAACCTTTGCTTTAACGACCACATCTCTGTCATATCCAACAAAGGTAAGAGTTTGCTAGGTTTTATTAATCGTTTGTCTAAGGAGTTAGACGATCCATACATAACCAGGCTTCTTTACGTATTTCTCGTTCGCCCATCGCTAGAGTATTGCTGAAATATTTGGTCACCTCAATACTTGATATACTGGAGTCGTTTCAAAACCAGTTTCTTCTCTTTGCGCTTAGGGGCTTAAACTGGAATGCTGGTCGCCGTTGGCCTCCCTATGTAGATAGGCTACGATTTCTGAACTTGCGTACTCTAAAAGACCGTAGGATTAGCTGGTTGCTGGTGATATAGATTCGTCTCTCCTTCTAAGTCTTCTGAACTGGAAAGTATCCTGCAGAGCAATTCGCCGTTTTCGTCCGCTATCTTTGCATGCGTGCAGACCAAATTACGCCCGTCATGATCCCTTCCGAATAGTGTGCGATAACTACAACGACCTTTACTTTATATTGTCGTTTCATTGCTCCCATTATATCAATTCCGATATGAACACTGAATTTGAAAATCTACTGCGCCGTCCAATCGATGTGAGCTGGGAAATATCGTAAAAAAATTCTCCTTATTAGATCGGTGCAGTACACTCAGAGAAAACACCAAGCCAATCGTGCTGGATATCAAACAGTTTTGAAGTCAAAAGTACGGTAAGACGGAATATTCTTGGATCCAAGCCTGAACTCAAGCATGAATTATTGAGATTGAAATTCTTGGTTTAAAATTAAATCGGCTTCATATTAAGCATTGATGTTCTTGGTTGTAAGCATGAAAAGCCTCAATTTCAAGCATAGATCTTTTTTGTTGTAAGCATGGAAAGTCTCGAATTCAAAAATAAATCTTCGTGAAAGTAAGCATGAATAGTCTCGATTTCAAGCATAGATCTGCTTGAACGTTAGTATAAAAAGTCTCGATTTCAAGAATGATCTTCTTGGATATAAGTGAAATATACTAATATTTAAATTTTATTTAATTATATTTATTATAACTGAAAATTCAAATGATTTTACATATTTAATACTAAGAACAGTTTTGCCGTTATTTAACGGATATCACATCACATACATCCGTCGTTGGCGTCGACAGCCAGGTTGACACTTTTGAGATCTTTGAATATGCCGATCCAACCGATGGCATGGATACCGCCACGTCGTCGATTCCATACTGAAAAACAATCAAAAAATAAAAATTAAATTAAATTTTAACAACCAAAATATAATAAGAATAACGAGAAGACCAAGCTAACTTCGTCTGTGCCGAAGTTTTCATACCCTTGCAAATGCTGTTTTTGAAATGTCAGAGTTTAAGAACGCTTATATAAAAATCTAAAAATTTTTTTAACTAAAACCCCTTTTCCGACAGATAAACATCTGATTTCGACCAAATTTCCCGAATCTTTTTGAAAACATATCAAATCTCAATATCAAAGAAAGATAAAATTGAAAACAAAAAAGTTTTTCTCACTAAGACTCATTTTCCTACCGTCCTATGGCAGCCTCAAGATATAGTCATCTGATTTCGACCAAATTTTTCAAATTAGTTTGAAAGCGTTTAATATTAATAATCACCAACTTTAAGAACGATTTACTTGAAAACAAAAAAGGTTTTTTCACTAAGACCCATTTTCCGACCGATCGGTCCTATGGCAGCTATATGTTATAGTCATCCGATTTTGACCAAAATTTGCAAATCTGTTTGAAAACATATAATATTAATTATGGCCGAGTTTTATGACTCTAGCATTGAAAACAAAAAAGGTTTTCTTACTAAGACCCATTTTCCGACCGATGGTTCCTATGACAGCTATAAGATATGGTCATCCGATTTGGACCAAAATTTGCAAATCTGTTTGATAGCATATAATATTAATAATGGACGAGTTTGAGGACGCTAACATTGAAATCAAAAAAGTTTTCCTCACTAAGACCCATTTTTTGACCGATGGTTCCTATGGCAGCTACAAGATATAGTCATCCGATCCGGTCGGTTCCGACATATTAGCAGCGTGCAGTAAAAAGAAGACTCTGTGCAAAATTTCAGATCGATGGCTTTAAAACTGAGAGACTAGTTTGCGTAGAAACAGACGAACAGACAGACAGACGGACAGACAGACAGACGGACAGACAGACGGACAGGCAGACAGACGGACGGACAAAGCTCAATCGACTCAGCTCGTCGCCCTGATCAAGAATATATATAGTTTATGGCCACAGAAAAGTCCACCGAGACCAAAAAAAGAAAAGTACTTAAAAACAACATTTCTTATCATATTTTCATGGGGAACCAATCAAAACGAACTAATATGAGCCAATCGTAGATATATTCATAGCCCCTTTCGAGATTCTCAAATGCAAAGTCACGCAAGCGCCATTTTTCTCATTTTGGATACGTTTTGTTGTCATAAAAATGCCTTTAGATTGCATTGATTTTTGGTCTCTAAAATATTTCTAAGGGTACAAAGAGTTAAAAAATATTGCATAAGACACCATAAAAAACTATATGATTGCAATTAACTGTAAGTTTTTGCTTTATATTATAACAAAAACAACATAAATATAATGAGGAAAATTAAGTAACGTAACGTCAGGTAACGTCACGTCAGAAACTTATGCAAATAAACAAAAATTGAGCAATTATTTTTGAATAAGGTAACCTGGAAGCTAAACTTGAATTATATCAAATCATACTAAAATTTTTATACAAAAAGCTTTGCCCAATTTGCTGAGTTTTGCAATTTTTTAAAACAAGTCAAAACCCACTTCCGTTTTGTGTAACGTAACGCCAGCAAATATTTTTGTTTATATCTTCAACTCTTTATGATCGATTGATGTTATTGTTTTTGCTGATTCACAATCAACAATCTTTTTAAAAATCCAAGATTTTCATATTTTTTAAAAACAATTTTTCTTACAAACGTAACGTCCCGTCAGTTTGGAAATGCCCATATGTACTCTCAAATGTTTTGCCAGATTCTAAGAAATTGGAATAAAATAATAATAACACAGCGCTACAGTGCGAAATAGCCTGGGTATTGATATAGCGTACGCTGTGGAGCAGATGCGTACAGCACTTCCTCATACTTGGTTTTCCTCGGGGACCCCCAAAATCTGAAGTTATGGGCCACAAACCGCTTTTTCCTTTTTTACCTCAATTAAATGGATATAGCGAGCGCATGGACCTTCTGATTGTTTATAACCTTGTCAATTCCGATAGCGACGAGAGCAATCTAATATATTTTAATCAATGGTTTGACTGACTTAACACGATGGCTGAGAAATGCGGCTTACAGATGTGGCATTTTCCACTTTTTTTTTCCAAATTTCTACTTTGGCCACCACTGGTTTAACTATTTTATTCTATGCGATTTTGTCTTAATGTTTATTATGAGAGACCATTTAATTCTCCGTTGAACAAATGTTGTCCCAATTAATTTGGATACCGTTTGACGAAGTTATTCGCATTTTTCTGAGTACACCTCGGCGATCTAGTATTTTTTTTAGTATGCTAACATTTGTTATATAATATATATTAGTGTGTTCTATTACATAAGTGCCCCAATTAGTATGCTCTGTTTTGTTTAGCGGCAGATTCAAATAATCTTTTTTAAATATAATATTTAAAATGCTAATATATATAAACTTCCATGTTTCACGATTTCTGGGCAAATATGAAGGGTCTCCGAATACTGTTACCTTGTATAAAGATAAACTAAGCTATAGTGAGTAGCTGTGTGCAGTAAGTGGATAAATTTCAGCACTTTTACTTACCATTTATATATTTTAATGCCTCTTTTAAGAAGAACTCTTTTAGAAGCTGCCTTAGGCTCATCACTTTTACACATCCGCTTTCTTTGGCTTCTCATTTTTGATTGATTACCAACGCGGTGCCATAAGCAGAGCAGAGATTTTCAAAGCAGTCGTTGCTCTTGCGGCTTCGTAGCAGCCGACGCGTTGGCGATGCTGAGAGCGAGAATTGTTCTCATTTTTTGCTCGCGCTCTCCGCTTATGGCTCACAAGTTCCAAGTCGAGATCAATTGTCTTCTCGTATTCGAGCAGTTTTGGTCTTAAAAAATCAAGAAGAAAAAAATCTAAATTGAAGCTGATTTCAATCTCGCCAACTCGTGCTAGATTTCTCTGGGTGTAGATATGTAGCTTCAAATTTTTTTCAGGCACAAGAAGAAGATTTAGTGGGAGTAAAATTTGATTTCAGTACACATGATGGTTGGTAGTGGGTGGTCGGGGGATAAGAAGAAGAAAGAAGGGTGGGTGGGGAGTGGGTGGGAAGAGTTTGGGGAGAGTGTCGGAAGAGTGTGCGAAGAGTATGGGAAGAGTGAGGGAACAGTGTGGGAAGAGTGTGAGAACAGTATGGGAAGATTGTGGAAAGAGTGTATGAAAAGTGTAGGAACAGTGTGGGAACAGTGTAGGAACAGTGTGGGAAGAGTGTGGGAAGCTGTTTCAAGATAGAGACTATTATTTCTTCCTGTTATTCCTTTGCCACTGTTGTTGTTTTCATTTATCTATGGAGCAGCACAATGAATAGGAGTCACAGAAAAAAAGAAAAAACACAGCAGCAAGTGATCTTGTTGTTGGTTTTTCTAATCCCGGTAAGTTTTCTTCTTTTGAAAGATTGCCATTGTTGATTAACATACCATTGAGAGAGTTTGATATTTTGAAATAAAGCATCATGTTTCACATCAAAGCCTCGTGAGTGTTACCGACACTCACACCTTTTTTTTCGTTATCTGGAGCCCCAAACTTACTAGAAAACCCAAATTTCATACACCTTCAAAAAAAAAGTTAAGTTTAAGACATACAGCCATGCTTTAATTTTCACTTTGAAATCGCAAAATTTTTGCGAAAGTAAAAATGCCAGCATGGCTGATATTGATTCTAGGAATAGGGTTTTAGAAATTCCGAAAATGTACATTTTAGCCATTTTGCTACAGAATGCAACTTATTTTGGATTTTCAATTTGTCGCTGGGTTTTGACTAATCGTCAAAACGTTTTCGGAACGCCCCCGCACTTAATTATGCGCAGCAAAAGCGCGCGAGAATACCGAGAACTGAACTGCTCTCGCTCTCACTCGCTTACTCTCACTCACTCACTCTCTCCCTCGCTTTGCACTTACAATCGAGTCTGGGTCGGAGACTGACGTAGTTCTTCAAGGGGTTGCAAATTCAATTTATGCATATTACAAACGAAATGTGCGACATTTTTGGAACCCTACAAGTGGCAATGTCCCAACACGTCCTTGCAAAGAGAAGTCTTTTCTATGCCGTTTTCTCTGACGTAAATCAACTCGTAACAAAAAAATAAACGCTTGATGATAAGCTTTGCTAACGGTAAAAAACAAACATGTCAGCACATGCATGACAAACACAACAAATTGTTTTGATGTTGCTTTTGAATTTACTCTTGTCACTCTCAACTCAAATGTGTGTATGTGTGCACACTTGGCCAAGCTATGATAAAGTTCAACTTTGACATTTACCAAAAAGGCAAATAGACCAAATGCCAAAGCCAAAAGCAGCGGCAGGCGGACTAGGCGCATGCCCGAACACATTGGCCAAAATCATTTTCAAAAAAATTCAAAAAAATTAAGGTATCGAAAAAAAGCCACACGATTTATAGAAAATTGCAGTTTGTTTTTATTTTTTAAAGATTTTTTTTGTTTAAAAATGGTTCTATAGTTTTTGTTATGTGCTTCTTAGCCTAAGCATTTGCCAGTTTCTATCATCCGTTCCAAGAACAATTGCCTTAGTTCTGCTGATGCTGATGGTGGACACCGTGGTAGGAGTTCTGCTTCTGGGCAGCCTGACGCTGACCGAAGGGGCTCTTCTCGTTCACCTCCAAAATGTAATCACCCTTCAGATCGTAATCAACCTGGATGCCCATATAGGCACGCTTGCCGAAACCATCCTGTTGCTTGTACTGACGCAGCGAGTTGGCTGGGACAGCGGGGAAGTTGCGCTCACTGCCGGGACGGACAGATTCGGCGAAATAGCGGGTGGCACGGCAGACAGCCTCAATGACGCTCTTGGCACCGGGAACACCGGTTGAGGGTCCATTGGGATAGAAATCAACATCACCGCTGCGGATGGGTGTGCCCATACCGAAGGTTGAGGTGTGGATGGCATCAACGAAATCAGCATCGCCGCGAGAGAGACCCACCAGGTTCTCGGCACGCTTGGCGATCAGCTTGGCGGGGTCCAGACCGGTGATGCGGCGCAGTTTGTGTCCGGTTTGGCTGGTGAACTCATTGCCAGCGGCGCCGGCCACATGAGCGGCAATACCTTGGCCAATCAAATGGATAATCTCCTGGGGGACACCCTTGTTGGTAAGCTCAACCAGAGTCTGGCCGATCATGGAGCCGGTGTTGGTGACATCGAGCATGGCGTAACGCTTGAAGCTGGTCAGGGTGGAGCCGAGGTCAATGATCTAAATTGTGGGGGGAGAAAAGTAGAGTTAGTTCATTTGTAGGAACATTTTTCGAATGGGTTCAATAACGGTTAAGCTTTAGGAGTATTTTTTGGAACCGGTTCACATTAGAAAGCTCATTAAATCTGTTTTTTGAGGCTTTAGGGCAGGAACTGAAATATTTTTGAGCTTTAGTTCGTTTTTGAATATGTTTTCAAACCGGTTCAGTTGGAAAAGCAGATTTAAAAAAAATTTAAGTCCTTTTTCGAACCGGTTCCAAAACGGTTAAGCTTGAAAATATGAATTTTGATTCATTTTGAATTTTTTTTTAACCGGTTTACATTAGACTTAGTTGGAAAAGCTGATTTTAGTTTATTTTTGAGGCTTTAGGGCAGAAACAGCAATATTTCTTAACTTTAATTCGTTTTTGAATTATTTTTCGAACTTTTTAAATTTAAATTCAGTTAAAATCACTTTTGAGGCTTTAAGGGAAAGACAAAACTGTTTTTTAATGCTTTTACAGCTTCATTTGCTATACTTCGAATGAGTTTAAATGAGAAGCTGATTAAAAATTATATGGTAAAATCTTTTTTAAGTTTGGATCAAGTGAGTAAAAGTGTAAAAAACGCGCTCTCGAATATTTTTGAACATAGTTTTCGAACTGAATGTGTGGAATCAAGGCTTTCTAGAATTTTGTAAGGCATTTTCGAGCCGGTTCAATGTTTCAGTTGAATCGCTTCCAAAATGTTTTGATTCTGTTTTGTTTACTTACGATCAAATCACCGCTGCGTGTCTTGGCCGATTTCCACTGGTCAGCCTCCTCCTCGCTGGATGTATAATCGTAGTCCTTGTTCTTCTGCTGTTCGCTCTGCTGCTGCTGGGCGAATTTCTGCTGCTCCTGCAAATTGTAACGCTGAATGTAAGCCTGTTCCAGCTTGCGCATGGCCTTCTTGGTGGTGGGCGTATTCTGGGGCAGACCGGTCAACACAATGGTAACCTCATCCTGTCCAAAATTGGGCTGAGCCAATGCCTTCTGCACATAGTTGTTCAATTTGGCCTCCAAGCGCTGACCATTTTGCTTGATCAACAGAACGGGCACTTGGCTGGGGCTGGGCACAAAGCTGGGCTCCAAATCGTGCTTGATGTGGGCCACATGGTAGAGCTTCTCAATCAGTTCGGCACCCTGGTTTAGTGGCTCATTCTCCAAACGCTCCCAGCTGATGTCATTCAACGATGGCATCTGCTCCAACTCTGAGGTGCTCAACCATTTGGTGGGCTTCAGTGTCGAGTCCTTCGACGAGGAATTGGCGGAGGCAGCTGCCAACAGGCAGGCCACAACTAGGCAGAATCTTAGGCTCATGATTAGCGGGATAAACACGGTGTCGGTCCAAACGTTACAGGGCGTTTGATGTCAGTGCCCCAATCGTTGAGGGCTTTTATAGCCAATCGCGCGATTTGTGCTGAGAGCACAGGAAGTCTTGGTTTTTTTTGCTGATCTAGGCAAATGCACCGCGCCAGCAAAAAAGTGCCAACTTTGCATGCGACTTTAGGTTTTTGTTATCAATCAAAAAAATCTGGGGCCTTGAAATCGCATAGGTTTTTGAACCTACTCATTTACTACGTTCAGCACCTGTCCCTGTCCCTAAGCTGTAATCTAAGCTGATTGTAAGTTCGGGGGTCTGCTTACAAACTTGCCCAAGCTCATTTCATTTTACACGTCAAACTGACAATGCGGATTTGACTTTCCAGATTTCATAATTCTCTTTATCCAATTGGTGGGCAGGAGAA
Organism: Lordiphosa magnipectinata; assembly: GCA_037044535.1. Taxonomy (NCBI): domain Eukaryota; kingdom Metazoa; phylum Arthropoda; class Insecta; order Diptera; family Drosophilidae; genus Lordiphosa; species Lordiphosa magnipectinata. The sequence continues at coordinate 35,054 of JBAMBO010002335.1, read as the reverse complement.
TTAAAGTTTCCATGAATTACCCGAACAATACCTTAACCATAGGTGAAGACCAGAGATAGCAGAAACGGAAATACCTTAAATTATCGAACCCCGGTGCTGAAAAGACACAAAAACAAGTGACACACATTCGTTGTTTACATTTTTTTAAACTTTGAAAACTTTTACAATATATTGAAAGTAGAAATATAATTTAATTTAATCATTACTATTTCAATTTAATACCCTTGTTCCACTGGCACATTCTAGAGGTCATCCGCTGGATGATCTAAATGACCTCATTTGTTCTGTGTATTTCCTCATAAGAGGTAGATCATCCGCGACGGATGATCAAGTCACTGTCATGGATGATCTAGCTACTGTCACGACATATAACTATTTTCCGCTAAAAGGCTATATTTTCTATCGATATGCTATCGAACTGAACAGGAGAAACAGCTGCTCTGTCAATGGCGCTGCCATAGTCGGAGAGGGTTTTAGCTCAGTGGGTGGGAGTTTAGCACAGTGGCAGAACTGTATGGACCCCCTTTATTAAAAACCGACTATGCCCAGGAGTTGGGCATGGCCAAGGCAAGCGGCAATTGTTCCATTCTTGTTTTAGAATGTTAAAATGCAGTAATATTTCTTATGTATGAATCCTGCAAACTACCTTTATCGTAATGGGACTACCAGGAGGGCATCATGCTTGATATGTGGATGTTCAAGTTTGATTTACAATTCCAGATCACCTGTTCTTTCTTGACGTTAGTGTGGCCGTGAACAACATTCGTCTGTGGAACAAGGAAAATCCACTTTTAGAGAATGTGATTGAATGTTCGCCAGTGAAACAGGGGGATAAGATGCATTTTGATATTCATATCATAGTTCGACATATTAAGACTTTGAGAAGAATATAAATCAACGGTGGCAACAATGATTACTCCATGGAGATTGAGTTTAGTCCGTGTTTACACGGTGATGTTTGCTTCATGAACCTCTCTTCGATTTTGTTTTGAAGCATCTTAAAAATCCCCTCGCATTTACACCAGAGATGATCACAAGAACCCCCTGGGTGTGAAGACAATGCGCTATTTACACGTATACGAGCCGAACGCATGCCGAAGTTGAGGAGAAGAGAGCAAAAAGTCTTTCAGTCGCTGGCTAGCCTTTGATGCTGTCAGGTCGAATCAAATTCACGGCCCTTTTTTTCACACACTAATTGGCCGTGTTCAGCAGAACAACTTGCTCCCTGATCAACTTTGAATTTGCAATAATCTTCCTCCTGAACTCGAGTGATGCGGCATTATAATAGTCAATTTGAGGTATCATGATACAGGAGCATGTATCAAAGAAATAGTTTGCTACTTTAAAGTGATACTGCTCACTCCAACAGCAGAAACTAATCGATGCATAATTTTTTTCTGATACCTGCTCAGGGATCAGTTATTCTGCTGAACACACCCATAAATTTGAAATTATCTTAATACTGAACTCGAGAGATACGGCATCATAATAGCCAATTTGAGGTATCATGACACAGGAGCATGTAGCAAAGAAATAGTACGCTACTTTAAAGTGATACTGCTCCCTCCAACAGCAGAAACTATTCGATACAACATTTTTTTCTGATACCTGCTCAGGGATCAATTATTCTGCTGAGCACGCCCAATGATACACTCTCACTTTTTGGCCTCGCTCTCGTTGACCAACGCGGATTTACACCATAAAGTACGCTTCATGAAGTGTTTCCTTTTGTTCGTACATTCCGATTACTATCTCATTGCAGCCCTAATTTTTGGCAAGCTATATTAAAATATTATTATAAATGTAAACGAGAGCGTAAGTTAAAGTCGGCTCTAACCGACTTCGATATACCCGTTACTCATGGAAACAAATGTTTATTATCCTTCCTGTATGCCTGAGGTGGGTCAGCCGAAAAGTATGCAATATTTTTTAACTCGGCTATTTATTATCCGCCAGATATTAATAGACATTTGTCAATTACTAAATGCAACATAAATGACTCCAAATTCATCACGATAAACAGATCAGACAACAAAACTTTTGAAAACGTCATCAAGCCCGACTATTACATACTCTGCACCCTTAATGTCGCAGCTCGAATTTGGTCACGAGTCAAACGGCCAGTTAACACACAACGCACAACGCAGTGCGCTCTCTTAGTCTCTCTCTCTCTCTCTCTCTCTCTCTCTCTCTCTCTCTCTCTCTCTCTCCTCACTAAGATTGCTGCTGAACGCAATGCTTAGGTTATGGGTGGGGTGGGTGGTGGGTGTTAACTGACCGTTTTTTGCTCATAACTTGAGTATCGTTCATCCGATCTTTATCATTCCTTCAGCAAATCAATAAACAATTTTGAGTACTAGATATCTCTAGAAAGTATGAACCATCTATCATCAAAACTGTAGGAGATATGACGTTTTTTCCAAATTGCGGGGGCGTGAGGGGGCGTGGCAAAAATTGAAAATAAACTTGATCTGCGTGCAGACAATAGGAGTCTACATTTCAAATTTGGTTGCTCTAGCTCTTCTAGTCTCTGAGATCTAGGTGTTCATACAGACAGACGGACGGACGGACGGACGGACAGACGGACAGACGGACAGACGGACATGGCTATATCGAATCGGCTGTTGATGCTGACCAAGAATATATATACTTTATATGGTCGGAAATGATTCCTTCTGGCTGTTACATACATTTGCACGACTTTAGTACACCCTTTTACTCTACGAGTAACGGGTATAAAAATTAGTCAAAAAGTAAAATTAATTAAGGCTGCAATTGAAGTCACGAAAAGGACTTTAAGAATCATGGACTTCCAGGCTACGGATGAAGTGCAAATTATTTTAAATCTGTTGTACTGCTGTGAGACAATTCAGAAATTGCCGCGCTTGCTCGATCAACTCGTGTTATCGATCGACTAAAAACTCAACCCTGGCAAACAAAAACTATCGAAAAACTTTATTGCCATCTTGCCATGAAGGTTTGCCTGCTTCGACTGCCCCCCCTACACCTCTTCCCTACCAACAAAAACATCATTAGTAGAGCATTTCTACTACAGTTGCACGTTGAACTCCATATAAAAACAAGAAAGAAAGTCGGTCAAGCCCGACTATAACATACCTTGAACCCTTAATGTCGCAGCTCGCATTTGCTCACGAGTTATACGCGCTCATCTCTAAGATTCTCTCTCTCTCTCTTGTGGGTGGGGGGTGTTAACTGGCCGTTTTTGACTCATAACTTGAGTGTCGTTCATCCGATCTTTATCATTCCTTCAGCAAATCGATAAAAATTCGTGATTACTAAATATCTCTAGCAGGTACAAACCTTCTATCTATCTATAAAACTGTGGGAGATATAACGTTTTTTCTAAATTGCGTGGGCGGGAGGGGGCGTGGCCAAAATTAAAAATAAACTTGATCTGCCTGCAAGTATCAGAAGTATATTTCCCATACATGTCAAACCACTATCTCTTACCATCTCTGAGATCTGTGCATTCATACAGACGGACAGACAGACGGACATGGCTATATCGACTCGGCTGTTGATGCTGATCAAGAATATATAAACTTTATAGGGTTATAGGGTATGATTCTTTCTCCCTGTTACATACTTTTGCACAAACTTAATATGCTCTGTGTACCTTTGGTACAGAGTATAAAAAATCAATTGATGGCCGAGGAGGGTGGTGAGGGGGGCGGCAATAAGTTGCGTCCACTTTGAACGCTGGTTCTGCCAACTTGTTTTTTCATATTTATACGATGAGTATCGATACGAACCGATATCGATAAGACATTTTGATAACAAAACCAGCTGGCACAACAATTGGCGGAATGTTAATTTGTTTAAATATTGTTGATTTATTTAAATAAACTTTTCAAATGATGTCCACAAGTACAGGTAGAGATGCAATTATTTGCAAATGGTTTAATACTTGATAATGTCATTCATACTTGTTTCAGAAAGGAGCATGTAAAGTGTGGGCCATCCGACAGAACGCCTGACACCTGGGAATAAAATAAGACCATCTGAATTTGGATAATCCAAATAGCCTCCCAATCGATCACTATTCTGCAAATGAACCAAGCCTACAAAGAGCGACGGACAAGCGGTCCAGTGGGTTTAAAAACCGAAAAGTACCAGGCAGCAGCTCCACTATAATCTGAAATGATTGTCATCCACAGGAAAGAATTCCTTGAAAATCGTGTGTCTTTCAAAAGAAACCTTCTAGAAATAATAAAGAAATCAAAACTGGAATACTAATGTAATTGTTTCTAGCTTGCAATTGCCCAATATTACGTGGGTTCGTCACTTGCAAAACCTTTTTTTAACTGCATAAACTGCAGTTGTTGCTTTTCAATTGCAAATCAAAGTCACTTTAATTCATTTTGATTGATGCGCAAAGGTAATCAAACAGACCAGATCAGCTGTTGTGAATGCGGAAGCGGATGCTGAACGCAGTAGAAACACCTCTGGGGATTTCTCGAAAAATCGTACAATCGATGACAGAACTCGCGTATGTGGAAATCGGCTATAAGTTTGCTTCGCCGTGTAAATGCGGACTTAGAAACAAAATTTGCTCTGCCTCTCAATTTGCTGGTGCTAAACGATAATGCCCAAAAAGATACTTTTATAATGCCAGTAGGATATCACAGTGGTAAGAGCGAGACGGACATATTCCCAAATGTATCCAGAGACCGTATGTGAGAGCGAACAGCTGACTAATTTCTGACAGAAGCGGTGTCGACTGAGCAATTTTTAAGTCTAAATATTCTAGTCTATGCTAACTCGACGATCTCAGCGTGTCAACTAGTGTTGCCAATATTTTATCGGTATTGCAGTTGGACGATACGTTCTTTAGCCGATATAGGCGATTATCGATATTTTTATAAACGATATATCAAAATAAAATTGCTACGGTCACATTGAAATTGGCCGTTCTGTTCTAGTGTTGGGTTGTTCTCAAGTGAACATGCTCTTCTTCAATTGTTAATTTTTGTTCAGCGAATCTTCTTCAATTCATCACCGCGAGAGAGAGCGGAAGAATTAGCGCGAGAGTAAAAGACGCACATACACACAAATTTCGTATGTGTGCACAACAAAAAAGCAATGCTGAAACAACAACGCGGTCAGTTCAATTGAAACCAACCCCTGAGAAATGCCGCCAGCAAAACAAAAATACTCACACAACCTTCCGGCTTAGACCTAGAACAGGTGAACAAAAACAACTGAACAAGTGAGCAATTTGAGTGAGTTGACTCACTTAGAAAAAAAGAACTAGTGAACATGTTCAGTGAAAATAACAACCCTTACCCAACACTACTAGAATGTCTCATTTTGCCATTTTTAGCTATATTTAACAGCCGATTTAGCTACTTTTGGGATTTAACAGTTGGCAATACTGGCTGGACAATGGCAATGCCCCAAATGTCGCAGCAAGCTCTTTCTTTTCCTTCTGTGTCAGCAGCAACAAGCACTGCCGCTGCAGACTTCAAACTTTATAAATAAAAGAAAACCACGAGAAATATCATGGCCAGCGGATCAGGTTCCTCCATACCACAATCCAAGGAGGATCTCCTCAAAACCTTTAGTACGCGGCTCAAGTATGATGTGCGTAGAATGCTGGACAACTTTGAGGGAATACTCAAACTGGCGCAACACGATAGCCACACTCAGATCCCAAAGACAACACAATGTGAACAGGATGCCCCCGAGATGCAGGTGCGAGCTGCCAATATGGTTCGAGCTGGGGAATCGTTAATGAAGCTGGTGGACGATATTAAGCAATATATAATCTTCGTTTATTCCGACAATGATGACTCGACAAATATTTCGCAACCTTCTGGCGGCCCACAAGACGAGGTCGAGAAGAAGCTGACGGAACTGCGCGATGAAATGGCCATGGATCTCATGGAAATGGAGAAGGAGTATTATACCAGCAGATACAAGTAGCCTATAGATAAATAGCTTAACTTGTTTAGTTTGAACAGAGGATTGATTGATTAAACTTAATTTGAGAATCGTCTGTCATTTCTAAATTTATTTGAAAATTGAAAATGAAAATTGGGTGAATTTGTGGAAAAGCGGCTAGCACCAAGATATCATTGCGTTTCCTGAAAAGCGCCTCAAGGCACTATATATTACTGCTAGAAAGCACAATTTGTTTATTATGGTTTTTGTTAGAAAGTAAAATGCCCAACACCTACAGCTGTGTTTACGAAAATAGGACAATGTTTTTTGCATAATCCTTCCTGTAGAAAAGAGAGTATAATAAGCTTAAGAAAACAAGGTAAAACCTACAAGGAAATGCATAGTTTTGTTCGATGTTTTACCAAAATGTGCCAACAGAGTAAACAGCTTTTTATTCGACACAATGGGCCAGCGGGCCGATATTTTGGCAAAAAGTCAAAATTTTTTGTTTGGAAAACTGGTTAAACCGACTGTCGGAAATGTTTTTGCATGCATATAGCTATTTTATGCCAAAATTTGGAAACATTTGTTACGGACCTGTTTTTTTCCCGAAGGGCTACGCCAGCTGGCTCAATGGTTCCCAGGGGTGGACCCATCCCTATGCCCGACAGCCTGAACCATAACTCCATCCAACCGACTCCTACATTTGACACCACTAACCAATATTTTAACACATCAAAAAGGTAAACAACATTACTACATAAACAACTCGTCCTTATCCTACAGAATAGGTCTCCTTACCGGAGCCCTGGCGTTACCGCCCTCGAGCTGCCCATAAACGCTGACTTCTCCTAGATGGACTACTTCAGCCCATGGCGGCAGACATGATCCTTCCTTCCCCGCCCATTTAATTCTAGAACTCCATTGGGATTCAATTCATAAGGTTATAATGTATTAATAACAAATTTATGACATGACATGATTTACTTAATCTAAAATTTTAACTTCATACAGATTTGTTGCAGAAACCAAAGGCATTCGCCGCTCGTTGTTCTTATGGGCCTTCAATCGACTACAAATACTAGCAAAACTACTCTGATACTCCACGCATTCGAAAGGTACACGGAAACAACAAAAGGGGTTTTCAGTGCGGGAGTTTATCTACCTAAACAGCACTTTATGCAGGTACCAGGAGCGATCACAATTTTGGTAAGTATTTTAATTAAGTTTTGTCCTCCCCTTTTTTTAATACACTCCTTTACGACGAGAATGGTCTGCCAACCGATATGGATCCGTACGACGTCTCAAATAGTAACTTTATACATATTAAAAACAGGAAATGAAGACAAAAAAGGTTTTCTTACTAAAACTACTTTATTGACCAATAGTTCCTAGTCCTAGATAACGGCATATATATGCTATAGTCATCCGATCCAGCCGGTTCCGACAATTGTGCAGCGTCTTTGTACCAAAAGACTTCATGCAAAGTTTTGTTCAGATAGCTTTAAAACAGACGGAGGACTGTTATATCAACTCAGCTCGTCATGCTGATCAAGAATATATATGTATATACATTTTTCGATTTTAAGATACAACTTCATAAAATCTTACATTACACAAGTGAAAATGGGAGCACGGCTGTATAAGAAAAATATCGTCGGTATTTTGTAAAATTCTCATTTTATATGTACGACTTCCAATATACGGGCATTTCCACAGCTACGAACGTGAAAACCGTACGAATTTTTTTGCCTTTATTATGAAGAAAAACAAAGAAAAATATTACCATAAATTTCCGCATATTGTTTTTTGGATAGCACTTGAGTAGCACTTTATTTAATGTAAAAGCTGAGAGTTGTAGATACGAAAATGCGTTTTGTCTGCTTTCGCAAAAAAGCAAAACTCTGCGGAATGCGTTCGAGTTTTTTAATGCAACTAACTTTAACATGATCTGCAAAGGTGTAACTATATATTTATAGCTGATTCGGTCAAAAATAAATTTTTGCTGTTTTTTTTATATTTGACTCATTATGATACGCAACGTTACATACGTTACGTGACTAACGCCTTTCTCTAACGCTGTTCTTGTGATGCTTTCTAAAAATTTATATATGTATCCTTTTACGTAATCCTAAAAAACATAAACATTTTGATTCAGGAACTTATATTGATATACATTCAGTGTTTGGAAGTACCTAGGTACAAATACAAAATAGGTATGTACCTAGACGTTGATACATATTTTGTATACCTTTTCCCTTACCTCGGTATTTTCAAATTCAAGTACCTTTTACCTTACCTAGGTCTTAATTTTCATTTACCTTGTCAATACGTAAGGTATTAGGTACTTTTCGAATATGATTTTTTCGCTCCGACTACATTATAGCCCAGATGTTGCCGCGCTCTGTCATATTGACAAGAAAAGTATCAGGGACCTGATTTTAGCTTTAAGTGGACGTCCGCTAAACATTCCGTGGTCAAAAACTATACGATCCATGCTAGATAAGATACGATCCATGCTTTCGCAAACATTTTGCGATTTTAGACAACTTTTTTAATGAAAAACGATGTTATATCGCAAAATTTGTACACAAAGGAAAATGGGAGCGGTATTTTCCAAATTACTCATTTTATATGTATTACTGCCGATATCTGGAGTTGCAATAACAAAACAAACTTTCGTGTAACCGGCCACTATCTATATAGATAGCAATCTTCATCGTCATTCTCTCGTGCTCCCAAATAAGCGTGTGCGATATTCCCACACACATGAAATAATTGCTACTATATTAGCTGAAGTTCAAACCAAATACCGGCTTAGAGATATCCAAATGCTAAACAGTTACAATAAATGTTTTGACACGTGAAGCCTGAGTTTTTAGATGAGTCTGATTTAAAGGTAATGGAGCAGAAGAGTTCAACATATGCTGAAATCATTTTTCCAATGCACTTTAGATGCGCATCACACACTTTAAACTTAATTGTCACGAAAGATCCTGAACAGGCTCTATCAAACACGTTATTCAAGCAAAAGGAACGGCAACATGGAGTGCTGTTAGCATATCCACAATAGCAGCAGATGAAATTGAGTACAGCAGCAGCACAAGATGGAGCAGTTTTCATGACAGTATTCAACGAATTTTGAGACTAAAACATAATTTAAATTATGTTTGTACAACTTAAAAAACCCATTATTTACAAACACAGAAATTGATTTTTTGCATGAATTTGTTGATAATGTTACTGACATTTTCTGAGCTAAGTCATTGATCTTTAATTTTATATATTTATTCGGCTCTAGCCCAGTGCCACAAGATGAAACTTATTTTCAACGCTCTAGTCGCATCTTTGCAGGGCAAATCCCTTTGTAATTTAGAATTTTTTCTGACTTCAATGCTTGAATAATTTGAAATATTGTGATCAATTTAAAGATGCTTTAAAAAACGAGCTTCTTTTTTTTAAAACTTGACTTTAAGCGAGGCAAAGATATTTGCTTTAAATTGATGGGGATTCCAAATAAAAATAAACAAAATTGGAAAGTGTTTTAAAGATTGGCTTGTTAAAGAAATTACTGAAAATTTGGAAACTGTTGTCAGTGAGAGTTCAACTAAAAAGGATTCTGAAGATTATTACGATACTAGTAATGGAAGATTGGATGAAACTGAGAATTGTTATGAAAATTCCGATATTGATTTCGAAGGCTTAACTTAACTTATCTTGCCGTTTATAGCAAATCTTTTAAATCTATACTTAAGTAGTAAAATAATTGTAATGTTTTTTATAAGTATAATACCATTTGGCCTGGCTCTGCCCCTTTTGAAAGATACCTACACCAAAAAGAAAAAGAATAGGTGACGAAATATTCGAAACTCTTGTTGGATTAAAAAAGCGAGTTGGTATATGAGAAACATTTTACTAATACACATCATATGAAATAAAAATGTTCAAATTTTAAACTTTATATTATATATGTGGATTTAAGCCCATACAGAAAATGTTTATTACTAATATAAATTGATAAGCCATGCTTTTTACTTTAAAAGTACCTTTTTTTGTACCTTTACCTTTACCTAGGTACTGGGAATTCGGGATACCTTTTACCTTACCTAGGTAAGAAAATTGGGTAAATTAGATAAGTTAGCTGCATAAAATGAATCGATGTTTTCGGTTTACCTTTCTGTGGAAATGCCCATATGGAGTTGCAATAACAAAAGTTACTTTCGTGTAACCGGCCACTATATAGATAGCAATCTGCATCGTGATTCTCTCGTGTTCGCAAATAAGCGTGTGCGATTTTCCCACACACATGAAATAATTGCTACTACATATATTAGCTGAAGTTCAGAGCGAATACCGACTTAGAGATATCCAAATGTTAAACAGTTACAGAAAATGTATCCAACTTCTGAAAAGCATTTTAAGTGTACAGTTTTGAAGGAAACACGTGAAGCCTGAGTTTTTAGACTAGTCTGCTTTAAAGGTAATAGAGCGGAATAGTTGAGCTGATGCTGAAATCATTTTTCCAAGGCACGCTTTGAACTTAGTTGTTACGAAATATGCTGAACAGCCTCTACCAAACCCATTATTCAAGCGGTTGTACAATTCTTCCTTAGGGAAAGCAACGGCAAATTGGAATGCTGTTAGTAGATCCGTAGTAGAAGCAGATGAAGTTGACAACAGTAGCAGCACCAGTGGAACAGTTTTCATGACAGTATTCAACGAATTTTGGAACTAATAGTCTTCAAGCGAGGCAAAGACCTTTGCTTTAAATTAAAGTAGGTTCTAAAAAAAAACCAACAAAATTTTAAAGTGTTTTAAAGAAAATTAGGAAAATGTTGTCCATGAGAGTTTGACTTCAAAAAATTCTGAAGACTTTTCCGATACCAGAAATGGGAGATTGGATAAAACTTAGAATTGTTATGAAAATTCTAATATTGAATTGGAAGTCTTAGTTATCTTGCCGATTATGCAAATCTTTTGAATCTATACTTAAGTATAAAAACAATGTTTTTTATAAGTATAATGCCATTTTGCCTAGGTCTTTCCCAATTGAAAGAATTTGTAGCAGAAGAGGCCAAATACCTACACCAAAAAGAAATAGAATGGGTGACGAAATATTGGAAAATCTTGTTGTATTAAAAAAGTGATAATAAGTGTTAATAATAAAACATCATATGAAATTAAAAGGTTCCATTTTTAAACCTTATAGTTTAATTTTAGCCCGTACAGTTAATATTTATTACTAGTATAAATTGTTGAACAATGCTTTTTAATTTTAAAGTACCTTTTCTGTACCTTTCCCTTTACCTAGGTACTGGGAATTCCGGATACCTTTTATTTATATTTATAATATTATTTATATTCGTATATCCTCTTACCATATAATGGATCACAGTTGTATTCTATCTAATTTAAAGGCACTTAAGCCGCCATTTTCACCTGGACCAGACCCCTATTATGGAAGGAAATAAAAAAGGGTCAAGGTCCAAGCCAATTATAGAGGACTCTGTAAGCTTTCTGCCATTCCTAAATTATTGGAGCATTATAACATTTTTTTCCCAAGCTTTCTGAGGCCCAGCACATAACCTACTTGAATTTTCTTGAATTGTAAATCAAGGATTTCTTCATCGTAAACAAATTAATGTCGTCTACACGGATTTTAGCAAAGTCTTTGATTCAGTTAAACATAATTTACTTCTATATTAGTTATGCTAAGTAGGTCTTCCATCCAACTTTCTCCGCTGGGTCAGATCATACCTTTCCAATCGGATCCAACGTGTGCGTCTCGTTCACGTTACTTCTGGAGTCCCACAGGGTAGTCATCTTGGTCCATTGTTATTCAACCTATTCTTTAAGGACATTCCTTAACTTCTTTCCTATTCTACTGACCTTATGTACGCTGGCGGTCTCAAGCTATGTGCGACATTTGACGATCCAGTTTCTCCACTTTTACCCACCATCCATCTACCCCCCATGACCTCCCATCATTTAAATCCAGAAGAATCAGTCACGCTGTTGTTTTCATCCACAAGCTATTGGCTGGTGAGATTGACTCCATTGCTCTTTTATCCCTTATTAATTTATCAGTGCCATTTAGAGCAACTCAACCCTACACACCCATCTACCTACCGCCCCGCCTAACGAACTATGCTCTCGAGACCTTAGAACTCCTTAATGTCATTTCTCAACTAAAACATTTATTCCACGGCTAGCGCGCACTCTGATCAAAAAATTCTGAAAGGGTGTGATGGTAGTATTAAAACAAGCATAATCTGGGTTTGGTCAGATTAGCTGCCTTTTTCTTTTTATTGCACTTTGATCTTTTTAGCTTCAGAGTAGGATTTACGATTCCATATCTCGTAAAGTATTTTGAAATTTGCTTCAATATCTTTAAAAAAGTTGTTGCTCTTGGCCTGGCCTACAAAACATTTCTTTGTAGAAAAACAAAAAAATTACATCTTCAGACTCAAAATTACAAAAGTGGCACAAAAAAAACCGTTTAGACCACTTGTTTTTTTTCCCGTTTTTCAACTTCATCTTGAAACCCGTTACAAATTTAGTCAAGTAATACAGTACAAAGTTGTAGCTTAGGCCAAAAAAAACAGACCGTTTAAACAAACCAACTTCATTCAATAACTCTTTCATATAGTTATCGGCCCTCAAGCATGAGCAACTGTTATAAAAACTCGAAAAAACGAATATTTTCGGTAAAAAAGTAAAAAAAATGTAGATTTTTTAAATTATAATTTTTAAGTTATGTTTTCTTACTATTTTATTGATTTAATACAACAAAATCGAAATTTTTTGCTATAAAAAAAGGCCATTTTTCAAGTTTTGGTTAAAATTCTACATGCTTTAAGAGCCCATAACTATTTGAAGGATCTATCGAATGAAGTTAATATGTTCCAACCGTTTGTTTATTTAAGTCTAAGCTACGTTTTTGTCCTGCACTGTTTAGTCAAATTCGTTACAGTTTTCAAGAAAAAGTTGAAAAACAGTAGTAGTAGTAGTAGTAGTATGTTGTTTTTATTGCGTAAAGATAAAATATTGACATCATAGTGATTACAGATTATAGCTGGCATTACAATAATAAAAACTGTACGTGTTATACAACAATGGTTTATTTAAAACCGTCAGTTGATGCTATGTAGTATTATTTAAACAATTATAAATATAGGTACGTCTGAGAGTCGCCTTTCATTTGACTACTCCACCCACCTTCCCCGTACGTCACGAGATAGTGGTTTGATTGACCCAGGTTGTGAGTCAGCTTTTTATAAGTGGACCTTTCAGTGCTCTGTCTAGCTCGGTTTATAAAGATTTGACGCTCTTCTTCGCAAAGCATTCTTATGACTTCAGCTTGTGTATGACGCCATCCTCGTATATTGTCGCAATCAAAGTTTAGCCTGCAGTTGTTTGAAATTGTGGACCAGTCGTCAAAAAACTGAGTTTTCCCAAGAAGCAGTTGACTCATTATTTGCTTAGGCAGTCTTTACTCCGGCATGTACATGACCTTGGCTACATAGTTGAAATGCAGTTGCAGTGTATACGTAAACAGAGTTGGAAGGCCAGTTTCTATTTATATAAAACTCTAAGAAATCCCCAAATTTCAGCATCATAACACATGATGCTTCTTACAGTTGCCTGGAACACCTTATATTTGCAACTTGGCTTCACGTTGTCTCTACTCAGCAATAAAAAAAACAGTACAAAGTTGGGGAAAACATGATGATTTCACGACATTGTTGTAATTTTGAGTATACAGATGTGACTTTCTTAACTTGCTTCTTAGAAATGTTTTGTAAGCCAAACCAAGAGCAACAACTTTCTCTAAGACCAACGAAATTCCAAATAGTTTCAAGATATGGAGTTGCAAGTCCCGATCAGAAGCTGAAAACTTCAAAGTACAATAAACAGAAAACGGCAGCTAACCATACCAAACCCAGCTAAGGTTTTTGTACTACCATCAAACCTTTCAGAATTTTTTGGTCTCGACTCGATCAACTTTTTAGGGTTGCACAGTGTTATAAATACGCTTTATTTATCCACTTAATTGTGTTGACCAAAGCCCCAGACTTGCGCTCTGTAAGCTTGTATTGCCCTATACACGGTGGAGACATTGTTTTTGCCGAGAAGGCTCTTCCAGGTACTAGCTATAACATGCTTTTTGAAATTTAAAGTAGGCAACACAACTCCTAGATACTTGTACTCAGGTACAATCTTTATGGGTTCGCTCTGAAGCGAACTACTCCCTTCCAGAGTATACGAACAGTGTAAACATATCTCACACTCCATGAGTACAGGCTGTCAAGGAGATACACGGATACGCCGAGTTACCACGAAAGCAGTCTTGGTATGATGCGAAGAGCCCCGGCGCTACTGCAGAAAAAGACGCTGCCTACAGGCGATCTCTGCAATCGGGAGCAATGCGGGCTGTTAAAGAGCGATACCGGGAGAAAAGAAGAGAGGAGAAGCGTCTTTCTAGAAAGAAAAAGAATGAGCGAGAAAGGCGCATGCTTGAGAATGTCGATATGCTGTTCGGCATGAGTGAGACTCAAAAATTTTATCAAAAAGGTTAGACGACTAACTGTAGGTTGAAAAAATGAAATCACACAATGCTAGGACGAAAACGGAAATCTGGTCACAGATCCGCAAGTGTCGCTAGACAAATGGTGAAGCTAATGGTAACCTGTTGGGTGGCGACGATGAGCACAATGCCGCCTCTGGGGAAGTAGCAATGCCACCAAGCGACTTTATTGATATAGCCATAAAAAGGCTAAAGAATAACAAAGCAGCTGGCGGTGAAGACTGGCGGTGAGGAGTTGGTAAGGTGCATGTACCAACTCCTATGCCAAATATGATCCGACAAAAGAATGCTCGACGATTTGTGAGTCTATGTGTAATTTGCCCACTTTTTAAAAAAGGCGACCCTGCAGTTTGCGCCAACTCTTGTGGCATCAGTCTCCTTCCGATTGCATATTAAGTTCTGTCGCGTATAAGCACACTAATGGGACACTATCAGTATGACTTTAGGACTGGTAAATCCACCACAGACCAGATATTCACATTACGACAAATCCTGGAGTAGACCTTTGAGAGAGGTATCAACACCTACCATATTTTTGTTGATTATAAAGCCGCCTTTGACACACCGTTAAGGTCAAGGTTTTTTAAAGCCCTGTCTACCTTTGGTATACCAGCAAAGTTCCGTCAACATAGGAAAGAACCTTTCCGAAACACTTGATACCAAAAGAGATACCAAAACGGGCTATAAACGACTCTTCAAGAGGATTCTCGGCTTGGGCACCATATTCTCCCGACAAAAGTATAATTTATGACTATTTTAATCAGACAGAGGACTCAAAAAGCCTCAAATGTGATCAGAAATTTCATAAAATGCTGGCTGGCTATGTACGTAGAAGGTGAGGATTCCAAAATTCAAAGACCAAGACTTTTTAGAACACCTATGAATGATAACTAGACATCGGATTTTATGCACATTTTTAAATGAAGGTTGATTGAGGTGAAAATTTGGGTTTATACTAATTAAATAACCCACTTCCATTGGAAACTTCATATTCAATATATGCAAATTTTGCATATTTTACATATGCAAAATATGTAAACAAATATGCAAAATATGCAAACAAATATGCAAAATATGCAATAAATATGTAATTGTATAAAAAATGTATAAAAATTGAGAAATTTGCAAAAATTCTTTTTCTTGAGCTTAGATTATTATTAAAAATATATAGATGGCATACATATATAGACGGTTAAATGGGAGTTGTAGACCGAGCAAATGAAAGGTGTGCCTTGAAAGTTCCAAAATATTGGGAAATTTCTAAATTGTTCATTAATTTCAGATTTTTATGAAGATTTTATGGACGGCTAGAGTACACGGGTAAATAAAGATGTGGAACAAATGGTCAAAAAAATCACGAAACCGGCGGGTAAATAGGAGGAGTAGATCAAATGGTCAAGGAAATCGCGAAATTTGCAAAATTTTCAAACGACCTAAGATAACTATGAAGGTTGGATAGATGGCAATTGAAGACGCGTATTTTAGAGGCTTAGACCAAAAACCGCGAAATTTGTCAAATTTTCATTTGATATTTACGAAAGCGCAGCAAATTTTATAGGCGCTCGGAAACTCCAGAATTATATATTAATCCCTTCCTGTCATGTGGATGCTGAGAATATACCTCTCCCGCACAACTACATTGCAAACTTTGGGTCAAGGGATATTTCCGTCCCGCGCCCATTTGTAGTAAACATATTGCATTTCTTGTGCATTTCACAGAAATTCCGAAATTTAAAGCGACAATATTTTTTTATAAAACTTCCACACCTTGTTGAGGCAACTTGACCTCATGGCAGCCATTCTTCAATTTATTCATATTCAATCAAATTTGGTTTCGCTCTTTTTCCACGCACCCTCCACTCTTCCCCCCCCTCTTCCACTGTTCCTCACTCTAAGCCCTCTGTTCCCCCCTCTTCACTCTCTTCGTCCACTCTTTACCCCCTCTTCACCTCCCCATTCCCCCTCTTTCCCGCCCCACCCCTTCTCCATCCCACTCCACACACCCGCAAACACACAACTCACCTGCAGCATGCACACTTACACTCATCATTCAACTATCTCAGGTATGGCGCTCAGCCAACATTTTTAACTAGGCGCTTTTGCTTAGAGCGCGAGAGAGAGTAAACGACACACATTCACTCAAATAAGGTATCCGTTAGAACAAAAAACCCATGCAGAAAGAACAATAACAGAAATGTCGTGAGAACATTTGAGAGCGTAACTCTTATCCCTTTGCGACTGTTGTTGGTTTCATTTATGTATGGAGACAATAGATACCAGTTACAGAGAAAATAGAGAGTTATATCTCAGACAGACGTCTACCTGTATTTCAAAACAGTTTGATTCCAATTCTTTTAGCCATTTTTGAATCAAACATGTTTTTTTATCGCTTATTTTCGGCATTTTAATTAATTAAAAGTTGAATTGATGAAGTTGATTTTCAAAGTGAAACGGACTTGCAAAAAAAATCAGAAAATGGTGAACACAGAATCACAAAAAGATCACATTAACCCTGGCCTATTAGGATTATAATGTATCTGAAATATGTCATTTCATAAATAGGTTTTTTACATAGTTTGCATATTTTTTATGCAAATATGCAATTTATGCAAAATGGTTTTTAGCGGACTTAGGATCGTTTTTCAATAAAAATAAGATGTGTGCAATCAAAACTTAAATCGGACATGCGGTTCAAAATATGCAAATATGTAAAATCCGAAGTCTAATGATAACAATAAGGAATGTATTCCAGTCGACTTGACGACTCACATTGACCGAATGTTAAGGCAAAAATCTGTGAAAATCTGTTAGTACCGAACCTTTCACTTTACCATGGGTTTGAACCTTCGGACCGAACCTTCACCAAAATTTTACAGGTTTGCAGCCTTGTTAAATCTTACTTCCAAGTTTTTGTTTTCTTTAATTAATTTCTTATTCTTGGGATTATGCATAAAAAAGTGGCATAATGGAATTCGTTGCAACTAGCAACGGGGCAGCGGCGGCACGGCTCAACGTGTAGGGCTAAGGGAGAGTAAAATGAGGAATGCGCTTTGCTAACTTAGTATAAGTTTGACAATATTTATTGAATTAAAAGATTATAAGTTAAGTTGACTCCTCCTTAGCGTCCTGTACATTCTTGCTATCCTCATCCAGTGATAATGGTGGCGACTTTACGAAGGAGGAGCACATTGAAGAACTGGCGAGTGGTTCGGTAAATGAGCAGGGAGTTGATATATCTTCACCTTTTCTCTGAGTGCCAGCCGTAGGTGACATAGCTTGGAATTCTACAGACTGATTTCTCTGGAGAATTTCCAAGGCGGCGGTCAGTTGGTTCAAGGGCAACACAGTCGAAAAAGAGGGATCTAGAAACCTGGATGCCACAGAACTTTTATCAACCGAGTCCTTTTCCACGGTATCATAACGGGGGAGTACAGTCGGCCTTTTCTCACTTTCCAAGATAAGGGGTAAAACAGATTGCAGTGAGATAGTGGACTTTTCACGCATCGTCCTAGATGGCTTGTTACTTAAGTTCCCAATGAAGTCTTGCCAGAAGGTGGATATATATTTGGGGTCGGGCAATACTAACGAATCGAGAGACTGCTTATATGCGGAGCACAGCGTTGATACTTGTGGAATGTCTCCTCCAGTGGGAGCAATAGGTGGCGCTGCTTCTGGTTTTTTCCGTTTCTGCTTTTCGAAAGGGTCTTTCAAAACCTCGAGCACACATTGCATCAAATCGTTCAAATCCAATTCATCCAATTCATTGGGTCCACTACAAAATGTGAAATCACCATAAGAGAAACAGAAGCTTGGGGTTTCTACCGTGCTGACTAGTGGTACTCGCTCAAGCGAAATGTCTGTTTGTGTATGGACATCCATTAGTGTGCTTGCTTCTTGATCAATCTGGAGCAATGAGTCCGTTTGAGTCATTGCATCATTAAATTTGAGATGCATCTCCATTAGCGCAACCACCTTCTCAGCTTGGGGCTGTTTCTCATAGTCCTTGTCCGTCAATTCAGAAATCCCTTTCTCATCACTGTCTGCTTTCTGTTCATTGCTCTTCAGTGGCTCACCAGTTTCTAGAGTATCACTCTTACCATCTTCACTAAAGCTTCCTCTTGAATCCGTCACTTGTGGAACATTCAGGTCCTCATCCGTCTTCTCGTTTGTATCGAGCAAAAAGCTTTCCGTCTTTTCTATCGACTCCAAGTAAATATTATTTGCGAGCTTCTTAGAGCCATCCTCTGCTGTTGTATTGTCCAAATCTGGAACTTGTGCTTCCTCTGGGCTGTCGCATGGGTTTTTAATCAACTCTTCAGCTGATTCAACTGATTTATCAACCATCTTCCCATCAGCTTCCTCTCCCGACACCTCTTTGGAAACTGTCTCTAGAGCCTCTTTTCGGTTGTTGTTCGGCTTCTCGATGGGCTGCCCTTGCAAATCCGCGTCTGCTTTCTGTCCGTGGCACTTTAGCACACCAGTATCACTCTCATCATTCAGGTCCTCATCTGCGTCTTCTTTCGTATCGAGCAAAATGCTTTCCGCCTTTTCTATCGACTCCAAGTAAATATCATTTGCGAGCTTCTTAGAGCCATCCTCTGGTTTTGTCTTGTCCAAATCTAGAACTTGTGCTTCCTCTGGGCTGTCGCATGGGTTTTTAATCAACTCTTCAGCTGTGTCAACTGATTTATCAACCATCTTCCCATCAGCTTTCTCTCGTTCGACCGACATGTCTGTTTGTGTATGAACATCTATTAATGTGCTTGCTTTTTGATCAATCTGGAGCAATGAGTCCGTTTGAGTCATTGAGTCATTGAGTTTGAGATGCATCTCCATTAGCGCAACCACCTTCTCAGCTTGGGGCTGTTTCTCATAGTCCTGGTCCGCCAATTCAGAAATCCCATTCTCATCACTGTCTGCTTTTTGTTCATTGTTCTTCACCGGCTCACCAGTTTCTAGAGTATCACTCTTACCATCTTCACTAAAGCTTCCTCTTGAATCCGTCACTTGTGGAACATTCAGGTCCTCATCCGTCTTCTCGTTCGTATCGAGCAAAAAGCTTTCCGTCTTTTCTATCGCCTCCACGTTAAGGTCAATTGGGAGCTTCTTAGAGCCTTCCTCTGGTTTTGTCTGGTCCAAATCTGGAACTTGCACTTCCACTGGGTTCTCGCATGGTGTTTTAATCAACTCTTTAATTGATTTCACTGATCCCGACCCCTCTTTACGCACCGTCTCCTGAGCCTTTGCTGGATTCTGATTCGGCTTCTTTACGGGCTGCCCTTGCACAACATCTTTCTTTCCGGACTCGGATAGTGGCTCAACGTGAATATCATTTGCAAGCTGCCCTTGATCCAGCACTTCTGGGTTCTCGCATGGTGTTTTAATCAACTCTTTAAGTGATTTCACTGATCCCGACAACTCTTTACGCACAGTCTTTTGAGCCGTTGCTGGTTTCTGATTCGGCTTCTTTACGGGCTGCCCTTGCACAACATCTTTCTCTCCGGACTCGGATAGTGTTTTCTTCCAAACTTGATTAACTGAACTTGACGAGTTGAATGCTGTACTTGCTTTTCGACCAAGTTGACTATTTTTTGCGGTCGACCGACTGCCAATTCCAATCGTTGCATATTTTCGTTCCTTTGCGGCATTGTATGCTAGGCCTTTGCGTTCATTACATCCAGAGAACTTCATTAACCACTGTATAAACTCCAAGTTATCCTGAACATAACCCTTCACAAGCCGTTCAATTGGTACGATTTTCAAAACTTCTTCCTGGATAAACGCAGCTTGCAACAGCTTTAAATTTTGAATGTACTCGTGCTCCGCATTGCACATAAATTTAACGCGAAGCAAGTTGATGGAATTCGGTCGAATGATGTGGAACAGTTGGCAATATGCAGCTCCACTGCATAAGTCATTCAGTTTCTTGATATCGGAGTCCAATCGGCCATTGATCCATTGCAATATGTCATGGGTGGACACATTGTCCTCAGTTTTGTTGTTGCTGGTGTGAGTCACGTTGATGACAGGCATGATGATGGCGATGTACTACGAACTACAGTTTACAGTTCAGCTTGTTAAATAAATTTTGTAAAAGAATATTTACCTTTCTTTAGCCTTCCTTTTAGTTTTGGAGATGTATTTCAGTCGAGACTCACAATTATGCTAAAAATAAATTCCATATTATTCATTAGGAAACAGGAATTTGTAAAATAATATTTACCTTATTTTTTCGTTCTTTTTTTTGCTTTTAGCTTTAGTGATGCTTGGTTGAGACGCACAAATATACTAAAAACAATCTCCAAATTGTTCACTAGGTAACTGGGACAGGAGCTCGAGTGTAAAGGCACAGCCTACTGCTCGTTTTTTTATTATAAATAAGTATTTATTTGAATTTAGACAACCTATTACTATTAATACTCTTGTTCCACTGGCACATTCTAGAGGTCATCCGCTGGATGATCCAAATGACCTCATTTTTTCTGTGTATTTCCTCATAATAGATAAATGTCCATTCGGTAGATCATCCGCGACGGATGATCAAGTCACTGTCATGGATGATCTAGCTACTTTCACGACATATAGCTATTTTCCGCTAAAAGGCTAGATTTTCTATCGATATGCTATCGAACTGCCCAAGAGAATCAGCTGATCTGTCAATGGCGTTGCCATAGTCGGAGAGGGTTTTAGCTCAGTGGGTGGGAGTAGGAGTTTAGCACAGTGGCAGAACTGTATGGACCCCTTTATTAAAAACCGACTATGCCCAGGAGTTGTGCATGGCCAAGGCAAGCGGCAATTGTTCCATTCTTGTTTTAGAATGTTAAAATGCAGTAATATTTCTTATGTAAGAATCCCGCAAACTACCTTTATCGTGATGGGACTACCAGGAGGGCATAATGCTTGATATGTGGATGCTCAAGTTTGATTTACAATTGCAGATCAGCTGTTCTTTGTTGACGTTAGTGTGGACGTGAACAACATTCGTCAGTAAAGTAAAATATGCTCAAACAGCACCTCCAGGAGGGCCAGGGCCAAGCTTCTCTCAATCTCTTGGCGTGTGTGCTTATAATTTTTCACACAAGAGAAAGGGACCTACAGTTTAACGCCGAATCCGAACGGCAATAGTTAGAGAATTTTGCTTTTTCATGGCTAGTTACTTCACAGCTGGCGCCAGTAGCTGGTGAAGGTGATCGGGTGTGTAAAAGCTTTTTTCTAAAGAAAGAAAAACTTTTTCTATTAGATGGTCCGAGGCGGGATCGAACCCACAACCTCCCGCACCAGCTGACACACATACAAATGATACCCCACGCCCGACCACACAACATTCGTCAGTGGAACAAGGAAAATCCACTTTTAGAGAATGTGATTGAATGTTCGCCCGTGGAACAGGGGTATAAGATGAATTTTGATATTCATATCATAGTTCGGCATATTAAGACTTTGAGAAGAATATAAATCAACGGCGGCAACAATGATTACTCCATGGAGAATGAGTTTAGTCCGTATTTACAGGGTGAAGTTTGCTTCATGAAGCTCTCTTCGATTTTGTTTTGAAGCATCTTAAAAATCCCCTCGCATTTACACCAGCGATGGTCACAAGAACCCCCTGGGGGCGAAAACATTTCGCTATTTACACGTATACGAGCCGAACGCATGCCGAAGTTGAGGAGAAGAGAGCAAAAAGTCTTTCAGTCGCTGGCTAGCCTTTGATGCTGTCAGGTCGAATCAAATTCACGGCCCTCTTTTTCACACACTAATTTATACACTCTCACTTTTTGGCCTCGCTCTCGTTGACCAACGCGGATTTACACCATGAAGTGCGCTTCATAAAGTTTTTCCTTTTGTTCGTACATTCCGATTTCCGAAATATTATTATAAATGTTAAAAATGAGTCAAAAAGCAAAATTAATTAAGGCTGCAATTGAAGTCACGAAAAGGACTTTAGGAATCATGGACTTCGAGGCTACGGATGAAGTACAAGTTATTTTAAATTTGTTGAACTGCTGTGAGACAATTCAGAAATTGCCGCGCTTGTTCATAAATTCGTGTTATCGATCGACTAAAAACTCAACCCTGGCAAACAAAAAACTATCGAAAACTTCATTGCCAGCTTTCCATGAAGCTTTGCCTGCTTCGACTGCCGCCCTACACCTCTTCTCTACCAACAAATACTTCATTAATAGTGCGTTTCTACTACAGCTCCGTCCATGTTCGCATCCACTTATCGGCAAACGTCCGTTGAACTCCAATTAAAAACAAGAACGAAAGTCGGTCAAGCCCGACTATAACATTCTCTGTATCCTTAATGTCGCAGCTCGCAGTTGCTCACGAGTTATACGCGCATCTCTAAGTTTCTCTCTCTCTCTCTCATTAAGATTGCCTGTGTTGAACGGGTATGGTATGTTGCTGTGGTTATGGGTGGGGGGTGTTAACTGGCCGTTTTTGGCTCATAACTTGAGTATCGTTCATCCGATCTTTATCATTCCTTCAGCAAATCGATAAAAATTCGTGATTACTAAATATCTCTAGAAGGTACAAACCTTCTATCTATCTTTAAAACTGTGGGAGATATAACGTTTTTTCTAAATTGCGTGGGCGGGAGGGGGCGTGGCCAAAATTAAAAATAAACTTGATCTGCCTGCAAGTATCAGAAGTATATTTCCCATACATGTCAAACCACTATCTCTTACCATCTCTGAGATCTGTGCGTTCATACAGACGGACAGACAGACAGACAGACGGACATGGCTATATCGACTCGGCTGTTGATGCTGATCAAAAATATATAAACTTTATAGGGTTATAGGGTATGACTTCTTCTCCCTGTTACATACTTTTGCACAAACTTAATATGCTCTTTGTACCTTTGGTACAGAGTATAAAAAGTCAGTTGAAGTCCGAGGGCAATAAGTTGCGTCCACTTTGAACGCTGGTTCTGCCAACTTGTTTTTTCATATTTATACGATGAATATCGATACGAACCAATATCGATAAGACATTTTGATAACAAAACCAGCTGGCACAACAACTGGCGGAATGTTAATTTGTTTAAATATTGTTGATTTAAGTCAATGTTACAACTGGCTACCTCAAGGTCTTTTTTGGTTGATTATAAGTTGATTTATTTAAATAAAGTTTTCAAATGATGTCCAAAAGTACAGGTACAGGCAATTATTTGCAAATGGTTTACTACTTGATAATGTCATTTATACTTGTTTCAGAAAGGATCATGTTAAGTGTGGGCCATCCGACAGAACGCCTGCCACCTGGGATCCAAATAGCCTCCCAATCGATCACTATTCTGCAAATAAACCAAGCCTAAGAAGAGCGACGGAAAAGCGGTCCAGTAGGGTTGAAAACCGAAAAGTCCCAGGCACCAGCTCCACTAAAATCTGAAATGTTTGTCATCCACAGGAAAGAATTCCTTGAAAATCGTGTGTCTTTCAAAAGAAACCGGCTAGAAATAATTAAGAAATCAAAAGTGGAATACTAATGTAATTGTTTCTAGCTTGCAATTGCCCAATATTACGTGGGTGGGACTCCTGGTACGCAACGCTCGGCACAGCACACTCGTTTCATCACTTGCAAAACCTTTTTTTAACTGCAAAAACTGCAATTGTTGCTTTTCAATTGCAAATCAAAGTCACTTTAATTCATTTTGATTGATGCGCAAAGGTAATCAAACAGACCAGATCAGCTATTGTGGATGCGGAAGTGGATGCTGAACGCAGTAGAAACATCTCTGGGGATTTATCGAAAAATCGTGCAATCGATGATATGTGGAAATTGGATATAAGTTTGCTTCACCGTGTAAATGCGGACTTAGAGATAAAATTTTGCGCTGCCTCTCAATTTGCTGGTGCTAAACGATAGTGCCCAAAAAGATACTTTTATAGTGCCAGTTGGATATCACAGTGGTAAGAGCGAGACGGACATATTCCCAAATGTATCCAGAGACCGTATGTGAGAGCGAACGGCTGACTAATTTCTGACAGAAGCTGAGTTAACTGAGCAATTTTTAAGTCTAAATATTCTAGTCTATGCTTACTCGACGATCTCAGCGTGTCAACTAGTGTTGCCAATATGTTATCGATATATCGGTATTGTAGTTGGACGATACGATATTTTTAGCCGATATAGGCGATTATCGATATTTTTATAAACGATATATAAAAATAAAATTGCTACGGTCACATTGAAACTGGCCGTTCTGTTCTAGTGTTGGGTTGTTCTCAAGTGAACATGCTCTTCTTCAATTGTTAATTTTTGTTCAGCGAATCTTCTTCAATTCATCACCGCGAGAGAGAGCGGAAGAATTAGCGCGAGAGTAAAAGACGCACATACACACAAATTTCGTATGTGTGCACAACAAAAAAGCAATGCTGAAACAACAACGCGGTCAGTTCAATTGAAGCCAACCCCTGAGAAATGCCGCCAGCAAAACAAAAATACGTGCGCTCACACAACCTTCCGCCTTAGACCTAGAACAGGTGAACAAAAACAACTGAACAAGTGAGCAATTTGAGTGAGTTGACTCACTTAGAAAAAAAGAACTAGTGAACATGTTCAGTGAAAATAACAACCTTTACCCAACACTACTAGAATGTCTCACTTTGCCATTTTTAGCTATATTTAACAGCCGATTTAGCTACTTTTGGGATTTAACAGTTGGCAATACTGGCTGGACAATGGCAATGCCCCAAATGTCGCAGCAAGCTCTTTCTTTTCCTTCTGTGTCAGCAGCAACAAGCACTGCCGCTGCAGACTTCAAACTTTATAAATAAAAGAAAACCACGAGAAATATCATGGCCAGCGGATCAGGTTCCTCCATACCACAATCCAAGGAGGATCTCCTCAAAACCTTTAGTACGCGGCTCAAGTATGATGTGCGTAGAATGCTGGACAACTTTGAGGGAATACTCAAACTGGCGCAACATGATAGCCACACTCAGATCCCAAAGACAACACAATGTGAACAGGATGCCCCCGAGATGCAGGTGCGAGCTGCCAATATGGTTCGAGCTGGGGAATCGTTAATGAAGCTGGTGGACGATATTAAGCAATATATAATCTTCGTTTATTCCGACAATGATGACTCGACAAATATTTCGCAACCTTCTGGCGGCCCACAAGACGAGGTCGAGAAGAAGCTGACGGAACTGCGCGATGAAATGGCCATGGATCTCATGGAAATGGAGAAGGAGTATTATACCAGCAGATACAAGTAGCCTATAGATAAATAGCTTAACTTGTTTAGTTTGAACAGAGGATTGATTGATTAAACTTAATTTGAGAATCGTCTGTCATTTCTAAATTTATTTGAAAATTGAAAATGAAAATTGGGTGAATTTGTGGAAAAGCTGTTAGCACCAAGATATCATTGCGTTTCCTGAAAAGCGCCTCAAGGCACTATATAGTACTGCTAGAAAGCACAATTTGTTTATTATGGTTTTTGTTAGAAAGTAAAATGCCCAACACCTACAGCTGTGTTTACGAAAATAGGACAATGTTTTTTGCATAATCCTTCCTGTAGAAAAGAGAGTGTATAATAAGCTTAAGAAAACAAGGTAAAACCTACAAGGAAATGCATAGTTTTGTTCGATGTTTTACCAAAATGTGCCAACAGAGCAAACAGCTTTTTATTCGACACAATGGGCCAGCGGGCCGATATTTTGGCAAAAAGTCAACATTTTTTGTTTGGAAAACTGGTTAAAACGACTGTCGGAAATGTTTTTTTCCCGAAGGGCTACGCCAGCTGGCTCAATGGTTCCCAGGGGTGGACCCATCCCTATGCCCGACAGCCTGAACCATAACTCCATCCAACCGACTCCTACATTTGACACCACTAACCAATATTTTAACACATCAAAAAGGTAAACAACATTACTACATAAACAACTCGCCCTTATCCTACAGAATAGGTCTCCTTACCGGAGCCCTGGCGTTACCGCCCTCGAGCTGCCCATAAACGCTGACTTCTCCTAGATGGACTACTTCAGCCCACGGCGGCAGACATGATCCTTCCTTCCCCGCACATTTAATTCTAGAACTCCATTGGGATTCAATTCATAAGGTTATAATGTATTAATAACAAATTTATGACATGACATGATTTACTTAATCTAAAATTTTAACTTCATACAGATGTGTTGCAGAAACCAAAGGCATTCGCCGCTCGTTGTTCTTATGGGCCTTCAATCGACTACAAATACTAGCAAAACTACTCTGATACTCCACGCATTCGAAAGGTACACGGAAACAACAAAAGGGGTTTTCAGTGCGGGAGTTTACCTACCTAAACAGCACTTTATGCAGGTACCAGGAGAGATCACAATTTTGGTAAATATTATATTTTAATTAAGTTTTGTCCTCCCCTTTTTTTAATACACTCCTTTACTACGAGAATGGTCTGCCAACCGATATGGCTCCGTACGACGTCTCAAATAGTAACTTTATACATATTAAAAACAGGAAATGAAGACAAAAAAGGTTTTCTTACTAAAACTACTTTATTGACCAATAGTTCCTAGTCCTAGATAACGGCATATATATATGCTATAGTCATCCGATCCGGCCGGTTCCGACAATTGTGCAGCGTCTTTGTACCAAAAGACTTCATGCAAAGTTTTGTTCAGATAGCTTTAAAACAGACGGAGGACTGTTATATCAAGTCTGCTCGTCATGTTGATCAAGAACATATATATATATATACATTTTTCGATTTTTAGACAAAATTTCATAAAATCTTGCATTACACAAGTGAAAATGAGAGCACGGCTGTATAAGAAAAATATCGCCGGTATTTTTCAAAATTCTCATTTTATATGTACGACTGCCAATATATGGGCATTTCCACAGCTACGAACGTGACAACCGTACGAATTTTTTTGCCTTTATTATGAAGAAAAACAAAGAAAAATATTACCATAAATTTCCGCATATTGTTTTTAGGATAGCACTTTATTTAATGTAAACGTTGAGAGTTGTAGACAAGATACGGAAGTGCGTTTTGTCTGCTTTCACAAAAAAGCAAAACTCTGCAGAATGCGTTCGAGTTTTTTAATGCAACTAACTTTAACATGTTGTGGAACAAAGTTGTAACTATATATTTATAGCTGATTCGGTCAAAAATAAATTTTTGCTGTTTTTTTTATATTTGACTCATTATGATACGCAACGTTACATACGTTACGTGACTAACGCCTTTCTCTAACGCTGTTCTTGTGATGCTTTCTAAAAATTTATATATGTATCCTTTTACGTAATCCTAAAAAACATAAACATTTTGATTCAGGAACTTATATTGATATACATTCAGTGTTTGGAAGTACCTAGGTACAAATACAAAATAGGTATGTACCTAGACGTTGATACATATTTTGTGTACCTTTTACCTTACCTCGGTATTTTCAAATTCAAGTTCCTTTTACCTTACCTAGGTCTTAATTTTCATTTACCTTGTCAATACGTAAGGTATTAGGTACTTTTCGTATATGATTTTTTTCGCTCCGGCTACATAATTGTTCGCGCTTTGTCATATTGACAAGAAATGTATCAGGGACCTGATTTTAGCTTTAAGTGGACGTCCGCTAAACATTCCGTGGTCAAAAACTATACGATCCATGCTAGTTAAGAGGAAGGCGGACTATCAGCCGTGCTCCCATTTTTACTTTCGCAAACATTTTGCGATTTTAGACAAATTTTGTAGTGAAAAACGGTTCTATCAGCCATGCTCCCATTTTCGCTTTCGCAAATATTTTACACAAGTGAAAAAGGGAGCACGGCTGTCGCCGGTATTTTCCAAATTACTCATTTTATATGTATGACTGCCGATATCTGGAGTTGCAATAACAAAACAAACTTTCGTGTAACTGGCCACTATCTATATAGATAGCAATCTTCATCGTCATTCTCTCGTGTTCGCAAATAAGCTTGTGCGATATTCCCACACACATGAAATAATTCCTACTATATTAGCTGAAGTTCAAACCAAATTCCGGCTTAGAGATATTCAAATGCTAAATAGTTACAATAAATGTATCCAACTTCTGAGAAGTATTTAAGGTGTACTGTTTTGACACGTGAAGCCTGAGTTTTTAGATGAGTCTGATTTAAAGGTAATGGAGCAGAAGAGTTCAACTGATGCTGAAATCATTTTTCCAATGCACTTTATATGCGCATCACACACTTTAAACTTAATTGTCACGAAAGATGCTGAACAGGCTCTATCAAACACGTTATTCAAGCGGTTGTACAATTCTTCCTTAGCAAAAGGAACGGCAACTTGGACTGATGTTAGCAGATCCACAATAGCAGCAGATGAAGTTGAGTACAGTAGCAGCACAAGATGGAACAGTTTTCATGACAGTATTCAACGAATTTTGAGACTAAAACATAATTTAAATTGTGTTTGTACAACTTTAAAAACCCACTATTTACAAATACAGAAATTGATTTTTTGCATGAATTTGTTGATAATGTTACTGACATTTTCTGAGCTAAGTCTATTGATCTTTAATTTTATATATTTATTCGGCTCTAGCCCAGTGCCACAAGATGATACTTATTTTCAACGCACTAGTCGCATCTTTGCAGTGCAAATCCCTTTATAATTTAGAATTTTTTCTGATTTCAATGCTTGAATAATTTGAAATATTGTGACCAATTTAAAGATGCTTTAAAAAAGGAGTTTCTTTTTTTGAAAACTTGACTTCAAGCGAGGCAAAGATATTTGCTTTAAATTGATGGGGATTCCAAATAAAAATAAACAAAATTGGAAAGTATTTTAAAGATTGGCTTGTTAAAGAAATTACTGAAAATTTGGAAACTGCTGTCAGTGAGAGTTCAAATAAAAAGGATTCTGAAGACTATTACGGTACTAGTAATAGAAGATTGGATGAAACTAAGAATTATGAAAATTCCAATATTGATTTCGAAGGCTTAACTTAACTTATCTTGCCGTTTATAGCAAATCTATTAAATCTATACTTAAGTAGTAAAATAATTGTAATGTTTTTTATAAGTATAATACCATTTGGCCTGGCTCTGCCCCTTTTGAAAGATACCTACACCAAAAAGAAAAAGAATAGGTGACGAAATATTCGAAACTCTTGTTGGATTAAAAAAGCGAGTTGGTATATGAGAAACATTTTACTAATACACATCATATGAAATAAAAATGTTCAAATTTTAAACTTTATATTATATATGTGGATTTAAGCCCATACAGAAAATGTTTATTACTAATATAAATTGATAAGCCATGCTTTTTACTTTAAAAGTACCTTTTTTTGTACCTTTACCTTTACCTAGGTACTGGGAATTCGGGATACCTTTTACCTTACCTAGGTAAGAAAATTGGGTAAATTAGATAAGTTAGCTGCATAAAATGAATCGATGTTTTCGGTTTACCTTTCTGTGGAAATGCCCATATGGAGTTGCAATAACAAAAGTTACTTTCGTGTAACCGGCCACTATATAGATAGCAATCTGCATCGTGATTCTCTCGTGTTCGCAAATAAGCGAGTGCGATTTTCCCACACACATGAAATAATTGCTACTACATATATTAGCTGAAGTTCAGAGCGAATACCGACTTAGAGATATCCAAATGTTAAACAGTTACAGAAAATGTATCCAACTTCTGAAAAGCATTTTAAGTGTACAGTTTTGAAGGAAACACGTGAAGCCTGAGTTTTTAGACTAGTCTGCTTTAAAGGTAATAGAGCGGAATAGTTGAGCTGATGCTGAAATCATTTTTCCAAGGCACGCTTTGAACTTAGTTGTTACGAAATATGCTGAACAGGCTCTACCAAACCCAGTTTTCATGACAGTATTCAACGAACTTTGGAACTAATAGCCTTCAAGCGAGGCAAAGACCTTTGCTTTAAATTTAAGTAGGTTCTAAAAAAAAAACAACATAAGTTTAAAGTGTTTTAAAGAAAATTTGGAAACTGTTGTCAATGAGAGTTCAACTTCAAAGAATTCTGAAGACTTTTACGATACCAGAAATGGAAGATTGGATAAAACTGAGAATTGTTATGAAAATTCTAATATTAAATTGGAAGTCTTAATTATCTTGCCGATTATGCAAATCGTTTGAATCTATACTTAAGTATAAAAACAATGTTTTTTATAAGCCATTTTGCCATTTTGCCTAGGTCTGTCCTCAGCAGAAGAGGCCAAATACCTACACCAAAAAGAAATAGAATGGGTTGACGAAATATTGGAAAATCTTGTTATTTTAAAAAAGTGATAATAAGAGTTAATAATAAAACATCATATAAAATTAAAAGGTTCCATTTTGAAACCTTATAGTTTAATTTTAGCCCGTACAGTTAATATTTATTACTATAATAAATTGTTGAACAATGCTTTTTAATTTAAAAGTACCTTTTCTGTACCTTTACCTTTACCTAGGTACTGGAAATTCCGGATACCTTTTACCTTACCTAAGTATATTCGTATATTCCCTCACCATATTAGTCGCTCTAACTGCATTCACCCGCCAATAATGGATCACAGTTGTATTCTATCTAATTTAAAGGCACTTAAGCCGTCATTTTCACCTGGACCAGACAATGTCCCTAGATGCGTCCTATAATATTGCGCTGATTTCCTTTGCGATCTCCTTTTAAATCTATTTAATTTATGCCTTGAGCTTGGTGATTTCTCCCTATTATGGAAGGAAATAAAATAAGGGTCTATATCCAATAAAGCCAATTATAGAGGAATCTGTAAGCTTTCTGCCATTCCTAAATTATTCGAGCATATAATTACTTCCTAATTACAACATTTTTGCCAAGGCTTTCTGAGGCCATCCCAGCACGTAACCTACTTGAATTTTCTTGAATTGTAAATCAAGGATTTCTTCATCGTAAACAAATTAATGTCGTCTACACGGATTTTAGCAAAGTCTTTGATTCAGTTAAACATAATTTACATCTATATTAGTTATGCTAAGTAGGTCTTCCATCCAACTTTCTCCGCTGGGTCATATCATACCTTTCAAATCGGATCCAACGTGTGCGTCTCGTTCACGTTACTTCTGGAGTCCCACAGGGCAGTCATCTTGGTCCATTGTTATTCAACCTATTCTTTAAGGACATCCCACAAGTTCTTTCCTATTCTACTGACCTTATGTACGCTGACGATATCAAGCTATGTGCGTCATTTGACCATCCAGTTTCTCCACTTTTACCCACCATCCATCTACCCCCCATGACCTCCCATCATTTAAATCCAGAAGAATCAGTCATGCTGTTCTTTTCATCCACAAGCTATTGGCTGGTAAGATTGACTCCATTGCTCTTTTATCCCTTATTAATTTATCAGTGCCATTTAGAGCAACTCGACCCTACACATCCATCTACCTACCGCCCCGCCTAACGAACTATGCTCTCGAGACCTTAGAACTCCGTAATGCAGGGTTCCCCAAGCAGAGAGCGCGAAAATGTGACTGTGTCTCTGTATTCGGTGTGAATTGGCGAGTATGATCGTGCCCCAGGGGCTATCGCTGGGGAACTCTGCCTTAATATCATTCCTCAACTAAAACATTTATTCCACGGCTAGTGCGCACTCTGACCACATATGCTGTGAGTTGAACCATAACTGGCAGATCTAAAAATTCTAAAGAGTGTGATGTTAGTATTACAACCCCTGTCTGGGTTTGGTCAGATTAGCTGCCGTTTTCTTTTTATTGCACTTTGATCTTTTCAGCTTCAGAGTAGGATTTTCGATTCCATATCTCGTAAAGTGTTTTGAAATTTGCTTCAATATCTTTAGAAAAGTTGTTGCTCTTGGCCTGGCCTACAAAACATTTCTTTGTAGAAAATCGAAAAAATTACATCTCAGACTCAAAATTACCACTTTTTTACAGTTTTTCAACTTCATCTTGAAACCCGTTACAAATTTGGTCAAGTAATACAGTACAAAGTTGTAGCTTAGGCCAAAATAAACAAACCTTTCAAACAAACCAACTTCATTCAATTACTCTTTCATATAGTTATGTCACATACAACTGTATAAAAACTCGAAAAAACGAATATTTTCGGTAAAAAATAAAAATTAGATTTTTTAAATTATAATTTTTAAGTTATGTTTTCTTACTATTTTATTGATTTAATACAACAAAATCGAAATTTTTTGCTATAAAAAATGGCCATTTTTCAAGTTTTGGTTAAAATTCTACATGCTTTAAGAGCCCATAACTATTTGAAGGATCTATCGAATGAAGTTAATATGTTCCAACCGTTTGTTTATTTAAGTCTAAGCTACGTTTTTGTCCTGCACTGTTTAGTCAAATTCGTTACAGTTTTCAAGAAAAAGTTGAAAAACAGTAGTAGTAGTAGTAGTAGTATGTTGTTTTTATTGCGTAAAGATAAAATATTGACATCATAGTGATTACAGATTATAGCTGGCATTACAATAATAAAAACTGTAAGTGTTATACAACAATGGTTTATTTAAAACCGTCAGTTGATGCTATGTAGTATTATTTAAACAATTATAAATATAGGTACGTCTGAGAGTCGCCTTTCATTTGACTACTCCACCCACCTTCCCCGTACGTCACGAGATAGTGGTTTGATTGACCCAGGTTGTGAGTCAGCTTTTTATAAGTGGACCTTTCAGTGCTCTGTCTAGCTCGGCTTATAAAGATTTGACGCTCTTCTTCGCAAAGCATTCTTATGACTTCAGCTTGTGTATGACGCCATCCTCGTATATTGTCGCAATCAAAGTTTAGCCTGCAGTTGTTTGAAATTAGTGGACCAGTCGTCAAAAAACTGAGTTTTCCCAAGAAGCAGTTGACTCATTATTTGCTTAGGCAGTCTTTACTCCGGCATGTACATGACCTTGGCTACATAGTTGAAATGCAGTTGCAGTGTATACGTATACAGAAATGGAAGGCCAGTTTCTATATATATAAAACTCTAAGAAATCCCCAAATTTCAGCATCATAACACATGATGCTTCTTACAGTTGCCTGGAACACCTTATATTTGCAACTTGGCTTCACGTTGTCTCTACTCAGCAATCAAAAAAACAGTACAAAGTTGGGGAAAACATGATGATTTCACGACATTGTTGTAATTTTGAGTATACAGATGTGACTTTCTTAACTTGCTTCTTAGAAATGTTTTGTAAGCCAAACCAAGAGCAACAACTTTCTCTAAGACCAACGAAATTCCAAATAGTTTCAAGATATGGAGTTGCAAGTCCCGATCAGAAGCTGAAAACTTCAAAGTACAATAAACAGAAAACGGCAGCTAACCATACCAAACCCAGCTAAGGTTTTTGTACTACCATCATACCCTTTCGAATTTTTTGGTCTCGACTAGATCAACTTTTTAGAGTTGCACAGTGTTATAAATACGCTTTATTTATCCACTTAATTGTGTTGACCAAAGCCCCAGACTTGCGCTCTGTAAGCTTGTATTGCCCTATACACGGTGGAGACATTGTTTTTGCCGAGAAGGCTCTTCCAGGTACTAGCTATAACATGCTTTTTGAAATTTAAAGTAGGGAACACAACTCCTAGATACTTGTACTCAGGTACAATCTTTATGGGTTCGCTCTGAAGCGAACTACGCCCTTCCAGAGTATACGAACAGTGTAAACATATCTCACACTCCATGAGTACAGGCTGTCAAGGAGATACACGGATACGCCGAGTTACCACGAAAGCAGTCTTGGTATGATGCGAAGAGCCCCGGCGCTACTGCAGAAAAAGACGCTGCCTACAGGCGATCTCTGCAATCGGGAGCAATGCGGGCTGTTAAAGAGCGATACCGGGAGAAAAGAAGAGAGGAGAAGCGTCTTTTTAGAAAGAAAAAGAATGAGCGATAAAGGCGCATGCTTGAGAATGTCGATATGCTGTTCGGCATGAGTGAGACTCAAAAATTTTATCAAAAAGGTTAGACGACTAACTGTAGGTTGAAAAAATGAAATCACACAATGCTAGGACGAAAACGGAAATCTGGTCACAGATCCGCAAGTGTCGCTAGACAAATGGTGAAGCTAATGGTAACCTGTTGGGTGGCGACGATGAGCACAATGCCGCCTCTGGGGAAGTAGCAATGCCACCAAGCGACTTTATTGATATAGCCATAAAAAGGCTAAAGAATAACTAAAGCAGCTGGCGGTGAAGACTGGCGGTGAGGAGTTGGTAAGGTGCATGTACCAACTCCCATGCCAAATATGATCCGACAAAAGAATGCTCGACGATTTGAGTCTATGTGTAATTTGCCCACTTTTTAAAAAAGGCGACACTGCAGTTTGCGCCAACTCTTGTGGCATCAGTCTCCTTCCGATTGCATATAAAGTTCTGTCGCGGATAAGTACACTAATGGGACACTATCAGTATGACTTTAGGCCTGGTAAATCCACCACAGACCAGATATTCACATTACGACAAATCCTGGAGTAGACCTTTGAGAGGGGTATCAACACCTACCATATTTTTGTTGATTATAAAGCCGCCTTTGACACACCGTTAAGGTCAAGGTTTTTTAAAGCCCTGTCTACCTTTGGTATACCAGCAAAGCTCCGTCAACATAGGAAA
>JBAMBO010002334.1:0-29175 GCA_037044535.1 Lordiphosa magnipectinata | reverse complement strand
GTATGTAAATCTGTGACTGCTTTAGATTTTCTGCTGTACACACACACACATCCTACATTTCTGTGTGTGACGTTTGCGTTTGCTCCCCTTCCTCACTTTTTTCCCCCACTTCCACTCTTCACCCCTCGTCCACCTTCTTCACTCCCTCTTCACAGCCCTTCTCTCTTTTTGCTCAACACGCTCTACCTAATTTGAGTTAGCACCGCGCTACCGCTCCCCCTCTCTCACGGTCACTCTCTCACTCTTTCTCGTTTTGACTTTGTACAAGAAACACATAACATACATACACACACAGCCATAAACCTGTGGGAATTTCACCTCACCTGTGCCAAATTTTCAAAATTTTCTTTATTGGTGCTCGCCTGCATAACTAAACGAAGTTCAATGCCAAATCTTAGATCTCTAGGGTAAGCGGTATTGGCTGTGCGTTGATTATCTGTCAGTCAGTCGGGCCTACAGATTTTTAAGTATAGATATACATTCATTAAAAAAAATATAAAAACGTGACTTTAAATTTTTGGAAAATATATTCCCAAAGTCGGAAAATGACCGTAAAACAATTTTCATCAAGTTCAAACTCATTTTCTAATTTCTGTATGTAAATTCAACAATGACTTTTTACCATTCTTCCGTAAAATTCACCACCCTTGGTGGAAAATGGGTTGCCTAGGATATATGGGCGATAGATTAGTTTCCACCGATTAGCTCCAAGCTCATTTTCAATCCTACACACACAAAAATATGAAATAAGTGACTTTAAAATTTTGGAAAATCTCCGCCAAGTCAGAAAATGGGCGGAAAATTGTTGTATGAAACTCTTTTGTTTTTCATCCGATTATCTCCAAAGCAAAAATTGGCGAAATATTGTTACAAAAAAACACTTTATAATATTCAGAGCACCATAAAAAGATTTCATAATTAAATTATTCACATTTTATTGTAAAATTCTTGAAAAGGCTACATACACAAATCCTTGTCAAAAGCTTGTCAAATTTACATATATGACAAGTTCAATTTTCTAAAGTTTTACTCATATCTTATTTACTTTATTATCTTTGCTTCAAAAATCCCATAATGGTTTGGGATAGTTTATTTTAAAGTTAAGAAATAGTACTCTAGGATAATATTAAAGAAGACAAAACTAATGTATTTGTTCCCCACAAAACGCGTCGAAAAATGGTAGAAATAGTAATTTTAAGCAGCTTTAATCTCAAATTACCAAAATTCTAGACGTGACGAGCTATTTACTAAAATTGTAAGATGCACTTAACTAGATTACTAGAAGAATGATCCATTCTGGTGATGATCGAGTGAGCTTCTCATCAATGAAATTAATTTGTCAGATTCCTAAAATAGATTGTGTAATTGAATCTTAAAAAAAAAGTCAGACATATAAACTTTGAATGAAAGTAATTAAGTATGAAATGAGAAAGTGTATCCAGTCACCAGAATTTCTTTCGGTGCATCCTGATAAAAACATATCGAACTAGAAAGCAAAGATGCAACCGCAGCAGTATTTCTTTTTCTTTTAATAGTATGCAGCAGCCGCACAACTTCCAGGGGGCCACTCGGTCTCAGTTTGGTCTGCACAGTCTTGGAGCCGCATGCGTGTCTGCATTCTGGAAGGCGAAGGCGTCGAGTCGAACTAGTTTAAATATGCCGGTGATCAGCGGTAGTTGTCATCATTGCATTAGATGCCTGCCCCAAAAAGCCAACGTAAAAGCGTTAATAATTGGCATTTTGGCCAGCGTCGACGTTAACATTGCGCGGCCAGCGTCGCTGTCATCGTCGGGCCCATATCGTAGCTGTTAACCAAACTTCAGAAACGTCTGCTGGCTCAGAAGCGAGCGGACCTCAGAAGCCAACGGACGGTCCTGTTGTGTGTGTCTAACGCACTAGAACCAGAATCGAGCAGACATCGTCGTGGTCAGGTGAATGCCATCCGGGCAACGGGCAACGTGCCTTGCATTCAAATTACAAAAAACGCGAAACGAGGCTTATGGTGCGGTTCTCTATACTATATATTAGGCAGTTTAATATTCCGACTTAAAACGAAAAAAAATTGTGAGATCAAAAAAGAAAAACAAGAGAATTTTACTTGCAGTGCAAAAGAAAAAATCACAGCACAAAAATGTTTGCATTTTTGAGAATTTTATTGCTTTGTGTGCATTTGTTGCATTTTAAAACGACTTGGGCCGAGGATGTGAAATCGATGGGAGAAATAAACGCAGCACCTCAGGCGGCAGCAGCAACTGTCAATGGCACCGGAGAGGAGCACTCTGTTGCTTTGCTGAACGGTAAGAACAAGAATTTCTAAATGCAACTTTATTAAATGAAATCTGTTTAGTGGGGTAATAAATAATAAAAGTCTAAAGAAACGTACTTGATTTGATGACACTGGAGTACTTGATTTGAATTAATAATAAGAATGCACAGCGTAATTTCGCTTTTAAAATATTACTAATACTAATAAATCATTATAATTTAATGGATTGTTGTATCCTCATTTAAAACTTCCCACGTTTTGTTAGGAGATTTGGCAAAATTCACCACCCAAACAATTTTGACAATCAACATTAATTTTGGAAATGTAAACAACTTTATTTTTCTGGTTGAATCAAATGAATAAACCATTTAATTTGTTTTAACATTTAAATTTGCATTTCAATAATACTAGACAGCAAGGTTCAGTATATTGAAGGGTTGGTGGTGATCCTAGATGATTTTCGTGTGATTAACACGAATCTGTTTTCAGAAATGGTTTTTTGACCGCTTTTTTGACGCGTTTTGTGGGGAACCTATACTTTTGTTTCGACTTTCATTGATAGTATTAATTTTAAAACAAATTATCCCAAAGAATTGTGGCGAAGATATACCATTTTGAATACATATGCTCGATAATAATAAACTTACAAAATTGTCTACTGCTCAATGGTATGCCTTGCAAAAACAGTGTAACAGGCTAGTATTTGTATAGAATTTCAATGAACATATTAAACAACACCTATTGCTTATTTTGTGGCACCAACAATATATAGGATCTTTTGTGAATTTGTATACAAGTTCCAGAATTGATATATCTTCATTGAAAAAAATCGGTGAATTGTTTGGAATAGTTTATTTCAAAGTTAAGGAGTTGTACTTACCGACTATATCAAACGCATTCAATACAAAGGAATAGAATTCCCACAACACGCGCCTTAGAAGAGTAATAATGGGCATTTTTTGCAGCTATAAGCTCAAATTACTATTTCTGATAACAGATTCGTATACAGCACACGAAAATCATCTAGAATCACCGCCATTTCTACAATATACTGGAAAAAGACTAATTTTGTTGCATCGTGTTATTATTCGAAAAACCAACCAAAGTCTTTCATATCAATCCACACCAACCACCGCAGGTGGCGCCATCTATGTGGCAGCCAACGTCATGACTGGCGCGAAAATATTTTTAAATTTTCCATATTATTTTTGAAGAATATGACTTAAATTTGAATTATAATTTAAAAATGCATAATAAAACATTTTACACTATCGAAATATATCAAAGAAACAACAAATTAACTCCTAACTATAAAATGGGATATTTTTTGGCGAGAGATGCATGTCTGTTTTTAAAGATGCCGAAGTTCTGGGGCACCGTCGGCGAAATCTCTAGAGCAGGCATGCCCAAAAGCCACAGACGGCAGAGCACTCACCAATACTCACAAAGAAAAGCACCAATACCAATAAGGGTATTGTTGTTGGTCAGTTTGCTTGCGCGCGTAAATACCAATAAAAGAAAAGAACAAAACCGGTTTTTGTTCTACGCGACGCATACACACGAAATCGTTTGCATGTGTGTCGTTTTGTATACCTCGCGCTCTGCATGTATACGATTATTGATTTGCTATTCAAAGAGCATACGGCTGGGCATCGCTGCTCTAGAGTCTTCTCTGTCACCCCCGATTATATTTATTAAATTATTTGATATGTCTATCAACAGCTAATGACTATAGTCGAATGGAACACCATTATTAATAAGCGCTGCTACTTGAGCTCAATTATTTTGTAATGCATCATCCCAGAGCAGAAGAGATTCTGAAAAACAACGAATTAAACAAATTAATCAGCCATGTTCTCCAATCCACTTCCACAAAAGTTTTGTGATTTAGAGTCCAAATCTAGTATTAAAACCGGTTTTACATCACATAATTTTTGTGGAAGAGAACATGGCTGTATATTTTATTTTAGAAATGTTTACTTACTCTGTGGGGGGATTTCAACTCGGGGCCCTTGGACTGTACACGATTGGACTGACGTCTTCACGCCATGCTACACTACCTGTAGCACTTGTAATTCTCAAGTTCGAATTCCATCCTCGACCAACATAAAAGGGGCAACTGTAATTTGCGCAGCAAAGGCACGCACTGTTGATGCAAAATGACTTTTATCTTGTTTATTCGTATAAATTGGTAAAATCAAAAATTTTTAGCCAAAAACGAAAAATGCTGGATTTATCGTTTTTTTTTTTTTGTATGTATGAGAAGTTAGTCTTGCCATGTTACAACTTTACTTTTGCTTTGTTTCCCTTCTCTTAATCGTAATATATCGAGTTTGGATATGATTTACAAAACGAATTTTCAGCAGATAATGCACCAAGCAATCAAGTGCTAAACAATGTTTTTTTCCCCGTCTGAAATATGAAGAAACTTTTAAAAACAAATTTTTAAAATCAACTAAGCTAATTTTAATGATCCGAACCTTTTTCCGATCAATGGAGGTACGTTTCGGATTCAGTTTCGAGCGGTAATGGTATTAGACGGTTCGGTCCATGGTCCGGTTCGATGGACCCAAAAAAAACTTAGCCGAACTGGTTCTTAGTAGTTTGCCAGTAGCTTGCTTGAGCCCCTCGTCTAGAAACCCACAAATGCTTAATTAAGCTAGGATTTTCTATACTGAAGTGTTGCTTTTTACGCCGCCATTGCTTCAGCTGGATGAAATTTTTGCATAATATTCTTGATCAACAGTATTAATAGATGTTTGGTAATCAGTTTATTTTAAAGTTGTTGAAGTGCTGACTTCTATGTCAAGAACATTGCATTTTTGAAGTGAACGTCAATTTAATTCCAACAAGTTCTTCTTTTGGGGTCATGCTCTTAGTCCAACGGTACTCCAATTAAACAATTTTGAATTTAACTAGCTTCTGAAGCATCAAAAGCCTTCAACAGTGTTCGGATCTTAAGGTTCGAAGGTACATGGCTTTCCAGCCATGAGTTGATAATAATTTAGCATAATATAATTTTGAAATTGGCATTTAATTTTTATATAATTATTATTGATAACTCATTTCCATTTTACCAAAGATTCAACTCAAATTGCTGGAGATGCTTTGAATAATATATTTAATAGCCTGTTTATTGCACAACTTCTTAATTCGTTCTTCATGTATACATATGTCTGAGCCTGGTTAATCATTAAACTTAGCCTGTCACGCCCAGAACTTCACTTACACCCAAACAACTTGCAGGTGCTAAAACTCAAGTACCTGATTCCAAGATAAGTCTGCCACATTTTACAAGTTCAAGGGTAAAAATAAACCTGATTTTGCCACTGCTGGGACAGGACTTGGGGTGTCCACTTTATGACAGCCATCATCTTTTATGTGTTCCAGAGTCATATCAATTAAATTTATGGCACTTACGAATTGGCAAAAATGCACAAAAATTAAATTGTTTTGCCAGTTTCGATTTAATGAATTTCGAATAAAAGGTGTCAGCTTATTGGGCTGCATGTAGTTCTTAATAGGGTAATATCGTGGTCACGCTTTTACTGTTTATTTCTTTCTTTTAATTCTGTCTAATTGTTTAATTGTTGGCAATAAATCAGAGAGAACACAGCGACCGCGGCCATTGACAGTTGTTCAAGCTTATCTGGGCCTGTGACAACTGGCAACTGACAGCTGAAATATCAAGTATACGCCTACATCAAATCTGTTCATTTGACACATAGAAAGTTTTGTTTTTTTCATGCCGTTGTTTAACTGGCACAAAGGGCCACAACTCACCACAGACGGACAGAGAAGTGTAAAAAATTGTCCACAAAAAAATGCTGATTTTCTCTATTTAATCGAATTTTGAAGGTCATACAAGTAATGATTGAAGCGTGTCAGGCATACATTTTGTGATTAAAGTCGTTGAACTTTTTGAGAAAAAGAGAGAGAGAGAGAGAAAGATTTGCTAGGAATGGGGCAGGCTGTGGCCATGATGGTTAATGGGCGGTGATGCAAGAGTTAAGATTTTAGTCGGAAGAGGAACAAGTGCCAGTACTCAGAAAAATTTAGTTTTTATGTGATTAAATGAAGTACAGTGCCGCTCAACTGAATAGGTTTGCATTTTTTTTTAGGTTTGAAACGTAGTATCTCTTTAACAAGCACTCCGATTTAAGCGAAATAAAATTTGGTGTATAAAGAAATCAGTCATTTGTGAAATAGTAAAATTTCTGTTCTGTTAGTTTGTTTTTATTTTATTTTTATTTATTTATTTAGAGTCGACAAACAAATGCTGTCAACGAAAGTATAAATACGTTACAAAAAAATTTTATGAGCTAAGGAAGCCTATCAAAGAAAATCTAATAAAATTACAAAATAAACTAATAACGACTCCGACACGGTGGGGGTATTTTATTTGCCCGTCCGGCCAGCTATGCCCCTATTCACAGCCGATTGTAGTCAGAGACGTTATTAGAGCTAACAAAAACTTTAATAATATAGAGATCGAGAAAAGGGAGAGAGAGAAAAAACCAAAACCTATAGTTATGTAGGAGCAAAGGAAAAAATAAGATAGTATAATAAATTAAACTAAAACAAAGATAGAGAGAGAGAGAGAAAACTATCTAAAAGAAAACTTTAAAAATAAAAAATGTATACGTAAAACTTAAAACTAAATAACCGGAAAATCTCTGACCCGGTGGGGGAGGATTTTTTAGCCAGTCCGGCAAGCTATGCCCCTACTCACAGCTGGGAGTGGTCAGAGATTCCCCGGAGATAATTATAGAGAGACGTTTTTAGAGAGAAGAGAGAGAGCTCTTATATAATTTTTGTTATTTTTTCAAAAACATAACAAAAAATCTCCATTTTTTTGGCTCAACTGAATAGGTTTCAAGGCACTGGGTAACTTAAATAATAAAGGACACTGTTTTAGCATTATTTAGTATTTGGTATACCCACCCTTGTTCTTAATTATTT
This sequence comes from Lordiphosa magnipectinata, assembly GCA_037044535.1. NCBI lineage: Eukaryota > Metazoa > Arthropoda > Insecta > Diptera > Drosophilidae > Lordiphosa > Lordiphosa magnipectinata. Next base: position 21,947 of record JBAMBO010002334.1, on the reverse strand, counting down.
CAAACATACGGTTTAGTAAGGAATCAAAATATTTTTCAATTTCATTTAGTGAAATTGTTAACCAGACTTTTTTAATTGCTTCAACTAGGGTCCCAGAGTCACTAAATTGTCTTCCTCCTTCGTATACTCTCCTGGACAAAAGTCCCCAAATGTTCTTGATATGGTACGTCCATGGAATATGACCATAAATCTCCAAAAAGTGGGGAAAAGCCTTTTGGAGCACAGTCTTGTACACATTTGCGTTCATCTTCGAGGTGACAGGCTCGAGGCTCCCCACACCATTACTTTACAAAGTGATGACGACTTAAAAACATTCTTGCTTTCGCATATCGTGGAAATAGTAATTATAGCCATCCGGTTCATCGAGGTTGAACTTCTTTACGTCGGAGAAGTCCACTGTTTTCCACTCCTTGTTCCACGTCATGTGTTTTCTGGGGGAAATCGTTGTCGTGCTTCCTTACGAGCATCATTGAGAGGTGAGGAGTGTTTGGCGCTTTGAATAATTCGTTTTAACGTGGCCACACTAGCATTTACGCCGCATTCATCCCTAATTTTACCAGCAGAAAGGTGGGAAAGTCGAAGTGCTTGTTACAGAGATACATCGTTTCAAAACTAAAAATAACAAGAAAGAAAGTCGGTCAAGCCCGACTATAACATACTCTGTACCCTTACACTCGCATTTGCTCAGGAGTCAAACGGCCAGTTAACACCCCGCGCACAACGCGGTGCGCTCTCTAAGTTTCTCTCTCTTTCTCTCTCTCACTAAGATTGCCTGTGTTGAACGGTAAGGGTATGTTGCTGTGGTTGTTGGTGGGGGGGGTGGGTGGTGTTAACTGGCCGTTTTTTGCCCATAACTTGAGTTTAGTTCATCCGATCTTTATCTATCCCTCAGCAAATCGATAAATAATTTTGTTTACAAGGTATCTCTAGAAGGAACGAACGATCTATCTCAAAAACTGTAGGAGATATGAAGTTTTTTCCAAATTGCGGGGGCGGGAGGGGGCGTGGCAAAAATTGAAAATAAACTTGATCTGCCTGCAAGTGTAAGAAATATATGTCCCATACATGTCAAACCTCTATCTCTTACCATCTCTGAGATCTCTTCGTTCATACGGACAGACAGACGGACAGACGGACATGGATATATCGACTCGGCTGTTGATGCTGATCAAGAATATATATACTTTATAGGGTCGGAAACGATTCCTTCTGCCTGTTACATACTTTTGCACAAACTTAATATACTCTATGTACCTTCGGTACAGAGTATAAAAAGTCAAACCTATTCAGTTGAACGGCACTGTGTAAACAGTGCCGATATTTAGTATGTTAAGTAAACAAATATTAGATCCGAATTTTTAATACTGAAATACTTGTTTTGGTTTTTAGGGTTTGTCACCAAGAGCGAGGCCTAAAAGTGAGAACCAGCTCTGACCTACTTCGTCTAGCGCTGGCCAGCGACTGAAAAGATGTTTGCTTTCTTGGTAGAAGCCTCGACATGCGATCAGTTCGTGTCGGTGTGAATAGCGAAATGTGTTCGGCAAAAGCCTACTGATGATAAAACCTTTTGGATAAAAATTGCAGTGTTGGGACGTACCTAGGTATTTGTAACTAGGTACATACTTAGATACAAATTTGGTGTATCTTTTACCTCACCTCGGCATTTTCAAATTCGAGTACTTTTTACCTTACATTGGTCAAAATTTTTATTTACCTTGTTAAAAAGTAAGGGACTAGGTACTTAAATTTAATTTCCATGAGAGTGTTAAGACAGGGTGCGTGTAGCTAATCTAATATAATTATGATTAAAGTTTAAGTAGTTAATACGCTTTAAGTCGGAGAAGAACAGAAAACAGTTGGCGTAACCTGCATGGATATAAGGTACATTAACTCTCTTTGAAATGTTTTATTATTAAGTGTTGGGGAAATCGCGTACCGCGACCAATCCTGGTCTATTGTGCCTCCTACTAAGATGTGTTTCCCAAATCTGCTGAGTCTGCGCGTCGCCAGAGCATCGCAGTGCGCTAGTATAAGCTCGGAGGACTCGTTCTTCTCTTAAAAATACCTGCATAGTTGGGTGTTTGATATTCCCAACTTGTACATGTGGCTCTGTAGTCTGCAGTGGCCAGTATAGAGACCTGTCAGGATTCTAAGGGCATTCTTCCCTTGTTGGATTAACTTTTTGAACCTTTTGAGGTTATGGTTCACTATTAATACTTTAGCTTGTCTCATCCCCCTGGTGTTTACCCAGGAGAATGTTCTAAGCGCATTCTCTTCCTTTCTAATGAGACTTTTTATGTTGTGTTGGCCTATGCCGCAGTAGGGTTCCGGGCCTAACATTGCGGTGGCTGGACCCTTGCGTGCCAATTCGTCGGCCAATTCCTCTAAGACTAGCTTAGAGGTGAACACTGTTGCTGCTATGCGCATTGAGCGCTGCTTGGCTATCAGCAAGGATAGCTATCTCTCTGTTATGGTAGTTCCTTCCCATATTAAGGTCTGCACAACGGGAGATGGCACATTCTTAGGCTTGAAATATACTTGAAAATTCTCCCATTGCCTCAGACCTTTTCGTTCCCGGTCCTGCTACCCCAAGTCCTTGGGGCGTCAGGGACCCCGAACCACTGAATTGTGTGTGGTTGCATTTTATATGTTTCTTCCAGTGAGATCCAGTCTCTCTCTTATTACTTTTGTGAACAGTGAAATTCTTGTCAAAGAGGTACTCTGCCACCATTTCGTCTCTGGGTTGGAGGATTATAGGGTTTTCCTTCACCAGCTTCTCAGAGTCCCTTAGGCTTACTATGTGGTTTCTACCCACTCCTTCTGCTATTAGTCTTAGCAGTGTTGCTTTCTTCTTGGAATGTTATAATAATGCTATTGCTACACAGAGTTGATAATAAATCAAACCATAAAACTTTACAATCTAACCAAATTCTCGTTGTCTGTATAGCTATTTCAAGGACTTTTGAGTATTGCCGGCTCTAGGTCAAGTGAAACACACAAAAATGTATGATGTTTTCCAATATATTTCGGTTGCTCCTCGGCAACCATCTTCAGGGACACTACAAAACAATTTACCAATTACAATTTAACAATACAATTTAACAAGGACCTCAAGTGACATCACCAGCAGACTTTGCTATTGAGTTTTAAATAATCCATTTTGTTTTTAACCTTTTTAACCTTTTTAGAATAGAAAAAAAATTATCTCTATCGATGTGCTACCCTCTAGGTCGAGACTATTTTTATAGGAAAAGTGCTGCAATTGTTTAATATGTATAACATTTTCCGACAGTGCCTAGAAGGAAGACTTTGTGAACCGATTTACAAAAGTGTTCTACTGATTCCCGAGAAGCTCTCTATTTTTTTCCGTTTACCTAGCTGCCGACTATGCTGAGATTTCCAGGAAGTCTTACAGCAGCAGAGGGTAGCGGTCGTTAAACTATTCTTTAGATGGCTATTTACAAAGTACCTTTTTTGTACCATTACCTTTACCTAGGTACTGGATTTATCGGATACCTTTTACCTTATCTGGGTAAATTTTTTGACATTTACCTTGTACCTTACCTATGTAAGAAATATGCGGACCTTTCCAATCACTGGTAACTTGTTACCTAAAGGCTTGAGTTTGATTTCTATAAAGTTCCTTAAATCCGTAATATTGCGCATAAACCAAGATATTTCGAGGTGACGGGCCTCAGGGTGGCAAAAATCAAGAAACGGGTCAAACAAGGCTTCTTACTCACACCTTAATAAAAATCCACTCTTAACATACTGGTACAAGCTATTTTTGTTTGCTTCACCCTATTTCAGCATTTTGAAGTACCGCTTCGCCAAACAACTTCCACTTCAACATCCAAGTTCATTAGCCTCTGGAAAGATTTGAGCTACATACGCAATTGCCTAGCCAAAAAACTATTGTATATTCTTCCTAAAATAGTGAAGAAGAAAAAAAAAAACACACCTAGCCAATCTGTTGACAAAGCACCTAAATGACAACAAATAAAAGCGACCGACCAATATTTACTTAGCATTCGTTCACGTTTCGGGTTTGGGTCCACGAGAGTGATTACTCAATATTTTGACATTTACAAAAACAAAGCAGTATATGGACAATAAACTTAAGCGCTTTTCAAGCTGAATGACAATTGCTGTGCCATTTTTCTGTGCCTCTCTTTGGCCCCCCCCCCCCCCCCCTCTTGTAACTTTCTACTGTCGCTTGTCATATTTGTCATATTCATTGGCAGCTTCTTAAAATTGGTCTAGGCTTTTGTCTTGCTGTCATTTAGCATAAGTCTGCTATTTATATAATTTATGTCACATTTCGTTTGTGTCACATTATGGTTAAGCTTTGACTTAGAGAACTGTTGATTTAAATGGTATTCAAAATTAATTGACACTACAAATTGCATTAAGTTCATTTTTGCACGTGGTTTCCTTTTTTCAACTCGTCATGAGGAATACGCTCAGAACGTGTTGAGAATTAGGATTGGATTTATTTTGTACAAATCATTTGCATATTACATGCACGCCGAACACCCCCAAAGCAAATTCTTAGTATAACCTACATGTGACTCACTTGATTTGGAATTCGAAATACAAAAATATTTAAAATGTCATTATTACTCATTCGCCCCAAATAATGTTCAACATTTTTATATGTTCATTGTTTATGTGGACATTTCTTTGATGGTTTTTAAATTGTTATGACAAGCTGTCGAGCGGGAGATTTCAATTGCTTTGATTGACGGCTTATCAGGGATTTGGTTACCTGTGATCAGTCCCAAAACGGAATTATTGATTTCGCCAAATGTTGTCTGTCTGATGCTGCATTGACCAGCTCACCAGCAAATGGTTGTCTTACATCTATTTTCTTTAAAGCTTAAAAGAATAGAGGAGTATTTATTAGTGTTCGTTGGAATTCAAATTTTATATTTCTTCCGAAACCAAAAAAGACAAATTTACAGATATTATAATTTACTCTTAAACAGACTTTTAAAATTGGTTTGAGGACAGAGAGCAAAATATTGGTTAAATAAAAAGAACAGCGTCGGCGGCAAAGTTTTAGGTGATGGCACCCAGTAATTGGCAAGGAGCTCATGTTTTTGCTCATGTCATTCTATTAAAACTGTTGAAAATCCGATAGAAAGCATTATTTTTGACCTTCCCGGATGTTCCCAATTTGAACATCGAGATATCGAACAAGTCAATCAGAATTCCCGCTCAAAGTTCAGTGGACAGCGAACTGCTGGCCTCCTATTAAGCGGTAGTATATCGGATAGCGCAGCCACAATTGACCCCTAAAGGAGACCGAGCAAAAGCGGATCGGGCATCAATGCCAATTATATCAAGTTAAAAATGGGTGAACGTTCAACGTTATAAATTACTTCCATTTCTTAACGTTTCCCTGCCAGGGCCCCAACTACATGTTCAAGTGCTATGTGTCCACCTAGGGACCGCAGTCCAATACCATTTTCGAGTTTAGCGGAGCTATGTATATACGAAGCCAAGTCACACATGCTACAGTAGTATATCCAGAAGATCAGAATGCTGACCAACTTTACAGAGGCAAATCGCCAGAAATGCGCCAATTACTTTCCAATCGAGCTGAACGAAATCTTTGCCGTGGCAGCCAAGTGCGAGGTGTTAGTTAAGTGCCGCTGCTCGGGACTACATCGAACTGCTTTTAATGCCAAGGAAAATGTCCGAAGAGCCAACTACCGACGTTCAATGCGCTAATACTGCAGATTGTCAAAAGTCATAATAATAGGAACAATAAATTTGTTATTAATTTCATTTAATAATAAAAATATATTAAAATAGCACATTAAATATGTCATATGCATAATCCTGCCAGTTTTTAATTTGGATTTGCAAGTTTGCGGGCTCACTTAACAGTGCCAGAGCAGCTCAAGGTTACTTTGAAATGTTTATCGATAGAAAAAATTGTGTTATTGTGTTTATAGCAGCGGCTTAGCAGACTCTGTTAAGAATCTGCGGAATATCAACTTTTCCACGAGAAAAAAAACACTGCCAGTTGGCTGAAAAAGTAACATTACTAGCAGGATAGATGAGGAATGCAGCGCTGATTATTTGAGAGCCAGTCAGGGTGAGCCAAGGAGACGGCCTGTTGGTCGCCTTCTGTGAATCCAAAGGTCGGACGGTCTTTGTCGCCCGCTCATTGGCGAGACGGTTTTTGTGGGCCACCAAGCGGACTCTATATCTGCTGGTGTGGCGGTTGATCAGGGAGCAAGCTGGTAGAATGCCATGTTAGAATGCCAAGGTTGTTCTGCATAGTCTCGACCGTTTTAATGAAGGTGTCACAGGCAGCACCACAGAGGCAGATACCCCAGGTACAGGTCGATTTGATTACACAGTGCTACAAATTTCAAAAAATTGTAATAACCTGGGTATTGGCATAGAGTACGCCCAAAGTCTAAAGTTATGGCCCAAAAACCGTTAATTGCTCATTTTGCTTACTTAACTTGAAATAACTCGCGAATGGACCATCTGATTTTATGTAACTTTGCTAATTCTGATAGCGACGAGAAGATTCTTTTATACTATATTCAATTTCTTTAGAGATTTAACGCGATGGCTGAGAAACGCAGGTTACAGATTTGATATTTTCAACATTTTTTATAAATTCCTACTTTGGCCACCACTGTCTTAACTATTTTATACTATGCGATTTTTCCTTAAAGTTTATTATAAGAGCCCATTTAATTCTCCGTTGAACAAATGCTCTCTCGATGAATTTGGTTACCTGATGACGAAGTTATGCGTAGATATCTAAGCACATTACGACAATCTAGTATATTTTTTAAGTGTGTTAACAGAAAATCGATTGATTTAACATTAAAGCCCCGAAAAGTATACTTTGCTAAAGTTTGGTGGGAAATTTAAATATAGTTTTTCATATAAATGTTTACATATTTGTTTGATAATTTTGGACTAAAATTATTGCTGTTCGAGTGCTGTTACCCTATAGGTAGGTAGGTAGTTCCGGCTGGCCCTTTGTAGGGGCCACACATAGACGTTGCGGTATTATTATCTTTGCGTGAAGTGAGAGCCCTGAATTCGATCTAATGCGCCAGTCCAATTGGTTTGCCTTAGCAAAATTGACAGGTACAGCTCGTTTAATGTGGCCAGACCAAGTAAGTAATGCCCAGTTACCTGACAGAATGCGAATGTGGTATGACGGGGTTATTTAGCCTGAGCCTCGGTATGTTGCCTCTTTTTTTTGTAAAGGTGCAGTGCTGATTTTTATTCCGGGTTGACAGCAATATTCCAGCGGGAAGTCCAAGTACTGAAGCCGTCCAAGAAGGATTGTAGTGTGGCTGACGCTCTACTGGCTATGGGGCTGGAAGCCAGGAAGGCGGTATAAGATAAGTCTAAATCATTTTATTCCTGTGTAATAAAACGAATCAAAATTCAACACAAAATTAATGGTTTCACATTTAAAGTAAAATTATGTTGACTATTTCTTATATCATATTTTTTTACGTAGTTAACATGTAAGAACTTATGATTACATTATACACTGCTCGCCACTTGAATAGGACACCCTGTATGCTCTCTTTAAAACTGCTCGTATCTCGAAAACGAAATGGTAGAATAACGGTATTTTTTGCATATTATCTTTGCGCAAGCATTCTTCGCTCTTTCTGGTATATTGCAAGTTTTGGAGTAGAACCGTTATAAAAGTGTTTGCACTTTATGTAGCCACTTGAATAGAACATGCATTTTATTTGGTCGGTATCGTTGACACGTGCACATAAATTTTGGTTTACTTAAACTTGTTGCTTTAATTGAAGTGTATATAAAATTTTAAAACATTAAAATGGGGCGTGGCACTTCATTATCTGAGTCGGAGAAAGGAAAAATCCAAGCTTACAAGGATTCTGGCCTATCTATTGCCAAAATAGCAAAAAAAAGTCGACAGGAGCCGTCACGCCATAACAAATTTTTTAAATAATGAGGCTAATTATGGTAAAAACATGAAGGGCCGCAGCCACAGTGTGCTTACCATCGCGGACAAGCGACCTATATTAAGAGAAGCTTCCAATTCGCACGACTCTTTGGCCAAGATAAGGGAAAAATGCAACGTTAAAGCAAGTTTGACAACCATGCGTCGTGTTATTAATAATGCTACACACCTGAAGAGACTAAAAATCAAGAAGAAGCCACCTCTTAACCCGGCTCGGAAGTTACAACGCCTTGATTTCGCGCGCGCACATGTCACCTGGACTTCGGAGTGGCAACGTGTTGTCTTTTCGGACGAAAAAAAGTTTAATTTGGAGGGCCCCGATGGCTACAGCTACTATTTTCATGATCTTCGAAAAGAACCACACCATCTTGATAAGTAGCACAGCAGTGCTGGAGGTATTATGGTATGGGGGGCCATTTCCTATTATGGCACCTGTGAGTTTAAGTGTATTCCAACCACCATGAATGCGTTGTGTTATAATGGGATATTGGAAGAGGCCTTTCCACACTTCCAAACTCTTTTTGCAAATCTAAAATGGATTGATCAACATGATAATGCCCCTATACATACGGCCCGGATTGTTAAATCGTATATAGCGAGCCAAAACGTGGAGTTATTAAACTGGCCACCCTATTCACCGGACTTGAATATTATTGAGAATGTGTGGGGATGGCTAAAACGTGAAGTATATGGATCAGGTCAGCAATATTCGAGCGTTCCCGAACTAATTGCAGCTATCAAATTAGCATGGGGCTCGATATCGTTGAATTATTTGGGAAAATTGTATGCATCCCTTTCAGACCGAATGTGTGAGGCTTTGGAGAAAAAAGGAGGCTCAACACACTATTAAAAACTTTTTTTGGTTTAAAAACATGTTAGTAATTTCTTATTTAAGTAATATTGTTATTTGAAAAGGATTGAAATATTCTTAAATGGGTTTTAGAAAGAGTGTCCTATTCAAGTGGTGCAAAATGAAGACTCCAAAATTTGTTGCTTATTGGTTAACAATGTTTTTTGTATACTTACAGCTTTTGAATAATTTTGTAATTTTCGTCTAATTACTACATTTAAATAAACTTTATAAGAAAACAAAAATTATTTTCCTAGATGGCTTGGTTTAGCAGCAATTAACTATAGAAAATCGACTTTAGAGGTGTCCTATTCAAGTGGCGAGCAGTGTATACTCATATATATTATATTATATATTATTAGTTTTCGAATTTTATGCTTCCACGTCCTATTTAACTAATATAGCATTCTAGTAATTTGCTCGTTGTAACATAATTGCATTCAATGTGGTTGAGTTCATTTAACTTCTTAGCGGATTCATTATAAATTTTACCCCAGAGAATAGGTGTTCCACGCTCATACAATTCTGCAAACAAAATGAATTGCAAAAGCATAAGGTTTGAATCGGACGGTGTTTCAAGCAGAAATTAGGTTTAAAAATTGGAATCTGCTTACATAATATTAGATTAGAAGCCCATTCTATTGTTTTAACTTTTTCAATTTCTCATATAAAAGTATTTCACACTTTTCTTAAATTTTTCCCGTTGCAGCCGAAATACCCAATCTAAATCGCCGTCAGCGTCAACTCTTCTTTGATCCTAGTCTATTTCTACTGCAAGGTGGTGGTGGAGCTTGGGAAGGTTCCAGATGTTTAACCACTCGGGGTCAACCGGGAGTGTGTGTACGCATAGCTAACTGTCGTCAGTATTATCGTGTGGCTAGACAGTTTACCTTTGTGGCAGTGCGTCAGTGGCCTCCAAATGGAGGCCCAGGCTTGGGTGGTGACATGTGTAATTTCTTTGATCAGTTTGGACGCATCAATAATGGTATATGCTGTACAGATATAGATGCCAACACATTTGGAGTGTTTCCATTGCCTACAACAACTACAACAACAACCACTACCGAGAGACCCAGTGTGGTAGCTGATGAGGTAGATAAACAGGAAGAAAATAATGTAAAACCCGAAGCAGAGGATCCCATAGATAATGTGAATAGTGTTGAGGATACACCAGACTTTCAGGATGTAAATACAATAGAAGCTAGTCACAATCCTGAGCCAGAGGTGCCAGTACCAACTGCGCAACCACCTACAACCGTTTATCCTTATCAATGGCCATTTGGCAGCTTTGCAGGCGGAGTGGCTCAATGGCCACCAGCATTACCCACCCATCCACCATCTTCAGGCGGTTGGCCTCCACCAATTCCCACTCATCCGCCCAACCATCATTATCCTACGCATCCCTCGACAGCAGGAGTACCAGTAAGACCTACCAATCCCGCTAATGTACCAACCACCAGGCGAACCACACCCAGACCCAGTACTACACGACGTCCCAGCTATCCCAGTTATCCAGTCACAACGCCATCAACCACTACCACTCGTCGCCCGTCAGGTGGTTTTAGTGCTGAAGGTTTACCCCTGCAATGTGGCAATAAGAATCCCGTTTCACCCGATCAAGAGCGAATTGTGGGTGGCATCAATGCCAGTCCAAACGAGTTTCCATGGATTGCGGTGCTCTTCAAGTCGGGCAAACAATTCTGTGGTGGCAGTTTGATAACCAATAATCATATTCTCACGGCAGCGCATTGTGTGGCACGGTACTAGGAGATACAAAAAAAAAAGAAAAATCCCATCTCATCTTCTCAACTTTAATCTTTTAGAATGACCTCATGGGATGTGGCCGCATTGACAGCTCATTTGGGTGATTACAATATACGCACCGACTTTGAAGTGCAGCATGTGGTTCGAAGGATTAAGCGTCTAGTGCGGCATAAGGGTTTCGAGTTTAGTACGCTGGTACGTAAATTGTTTAGACTCGCAAACTGGCTTAATAATTCTTTTGTCCACAGCATAACGATATTGCCATTCTAACACTGAGCGAACCGGTACCCTTCACGCATGAGATTCAGCCAATTTGCTTGCCCACTTCACCCACACAGCAATCTCGTTCATATAGCGGTCAAGTGGCCACTGTGGCCGGTTGGGGCAGCCTGAGGGAGAATGGACCACAACCTTCAATTTTGCAAAAAGTGGATATACCCATTTGGGCGAATGCTGAGTGTGCGCGCAAATATGGACGAGCAGCACCGGGTGGTATTATTGAGTCCATGATCTGTGCTGGCCAGGCCGCTAAAGATTCCTGCAGTGTAAGTAAAAAAGCAAAAAGATCTGATACTATGCAATACAATTTCAATTTTCTACCAGGGCGACTCCGGTGGACCCATGATTGTCAACGAGGGTGGCCGCTACACGCAGGTGGGCATTGTATCCTGGGGCATTGGCTGCGGCAAGGGACAATATCCGGGTGTTTATACACGTGTCACCTCATTGCTACCGTGGATCTATAAGAATATCAAATGAATGTAGTATTTTTAGTTTAATTTAAGTCGTGATAAATATTTGTAATAAAGCAACAAAACTTTATGAAAATGGTTCAAGTCTAAGCTAATTTGTGTGTGCTCTTGGGATCAGCCTAAGAGTAGGCAACATAAATTGAACGTTTGGAATTGCGAATGGTTGGGTTTAAACTTTTCGCTTAGCTGATTTTGCGTCATTTTGCGACTTCAATAGGAAATCCAGTTGTATTTTTTTAAAGAAATAAATTAATTAAAAACAACAAAACACAAATATATTTACATAACTACATTAATTGTATGATAAATGGTCAGTAAAAAGTGGAATATGGAGGTGAATACCAGCAAGTCAAAAATGATGGTATTTACTTACAACTCGGAACCAATACCGATTGTATCAGAGTTCACCTATCAGGGAGTGGTACTTGCAGCAACCTTATCCTACACAAAACATGTTGACCAGCGAAACAGGTCAGCGAACAACTCCATTTACAGTACATGAGAAATTGTCATTACAATCAAAGACCATCCTAAGTAAGCTCCAAATGGAAATTATTCCTTGAGGTGTGCCGTTCCACTTAATCTTATGCACCACAAATATGGGGTTCACATCATTTTGAAGAGGTAATCAAACTTCAGCAATACTTGGTTAAAAGGCTTCTAAGGCTGCCGGACAATACTACTAATTACGCATTGTCGATTGAACTTGGCATGGAAGATAACAACTTTTTTTCACTCATGATCCACTTAAACGATAAAGGCAAAACATTATTTGATAGATAGATTACCTCGAAAGCTTACCAAAAAGAAGGCTACGATTTTGAATGGCAAAGGAAAAAGGGAACTAAAGAGTCATGGAGCTTCGAGTGTAACGAACTGGTAAACCAATTAAGAACTGACGCAATCCGAGAGTATCACGAGCAACAACTTCGCGGCGCATCTATAAATTTCTGGATTATACAAATGAAATCACTTATATCCCAGCCGACATGAAAGTTGCAAACATTACATGGATTTTTAAAGCCCGATGGGGTCTCTTCAAACTGAATGGAAAAGGATTTTCGCCGATCCAATCGGGACTTTGCACAATGTGTAATTTAAACGAAAGGGAGACATTCAGCCATGCTCTCATTTTAACTTTCAATCGCAAAAGTTTTGCGTTTTGGAGATTAAATTTGCTCGAAAAAACGGTTTCAAATCGCAAAACTTTTGCGAAAGTAAAAGGTGGGAGCATGGCTAATTTAGTCATTTTCTCGGACGCTGCACGGTTCTCAGAGAGCTTAGGGTGCTGCACCTAATTAAGACCATACTAAGGGAGAATGAAATTATAAATATATTAAATGGGCCAAACTGGGATCAATTGGTTTACTTTATCAACTATACATTAAGATCAGATCATTTCTTTAAAATAATTTTAATTAAGTAAACACTCATCCGTAGTTTCCCAACATCAAAATTGTAAGAGATAAATCGAACTACTTATTTACAAGCTTTTTGCCGACAGACGACTATTAAGTCATTGTTAGTAAGTTCTTAATATCCCCCCCAATCAAACTGTAATCTTAAGAAAGAACAAATACATAGTTAATAATTTCTAGAAGGACGCACATCACATCCTCTTTGAATGTGGACGCTTCGAGGAACAAAGGCTGGCATTATGGGATATCGCAGCCAAGGAAGTTACCACAAATAACTTCTGCGACTTAATGGTTTCAAGCGAACGGGACCGCCACTAGTACTTTTTCAGCTGTTGCCCTTACCCAGCCAACCAGCGGAGTCCACAAGGTGCTCCATTAGGACTCCCTGTACGGTGCGCTGAGCCTCCTAGGCATGCTCCGAAAAGTGACCCAAAGAAGCATATCCGCCGGAGAAAAGGGTTTTTTTAATATATATGAAAAAAGTGTACTCCTCAAATGAGTGATTTCGGCGTCCCAGAATGCTCACTCAGATAACCCGCAAAGGATCCGTGCGGACTCCTCTATTAGCCTATGGATTTTTGAAAAGGACTCCTTAAATCATCCAAAGATAACCTAGACGAAGGTTTTTTGAGATTGGTTTCGGTGATCCGATAATGGTCCGAAGAGGAGTCCCTACACTCAAAAAACAAATCGCCCTAAAAAGGGCCATTTTCAGTCAATTTTTTTTTTTTTTAAAAAAGGGGCGGTGTGGTTGGGTGGTAGGTGGGGGGGGGGGTGGGGGTGGGGAGACTAGACCCAGCACCAGACCAACGCGCGAACCGTGGTTGTTGGTTATTTTTTTTTACTCACTTTACTGGGGGACTTAAACTCGGAACCTCTTACAAATGCTGAACACACACACACGGGCGGACGTCTTAGCCCACTCGGCTATTAACCTTAAGCAAGACGTAGCGTCAAAACCATAGTTAAGAAAGTACGCACAGTTGGTCGAAGCCTCGGATCAAGTCACCGCAGCAGAATTTTTCCATTTTTTTTTTTTATATATTCTTTTAGAGCGCTCCAAAAACGCTCCTTTGAGGTGGTTCTTTGGGAGTCCCTTTTCACTCCTACTTCGGAAACGCTCCTTTGAGGCACTGCTTTGGGAGTCCCTTTTCACTCCTGCTTCGGAGTGCTCCGGAAACGCTCCTTCGAGCTGCTGCTTTGGGAGTTCCTTTTCACTCCTGCTTCGGAGTGCTCCGCATATGGCTGGCTGGCTATAGAACTGCGCTGACTATATAATAGACTAGTATACTGCGGTTAAGGCCCCTGGAAAGCATTGCCTTGTGGCCGTCTCTAAGGTTCGCGCAACTAATTTATACAAATATATTTTTTTCCTCTCATGTGATAGGTAGTTTTAGTCAAGGCATACTTAACTAGGTAGCCGCACTCGCTCTCTCACAACTTCTTATAAAAATACAAAAGAGAGCGAGAGAGCGAACTAAGAAGCAGAACACAAAAATTCGTCCGCGGAGATGCGTCGCTCGCAACTGTTGTTCACAGACTAACATCTAAGAAGTAAGAAAAGAGAGCGAGTGCGGCTACCTAGTTAAGTATGCCTTGCTACAGAGTGCTTCTTTTCAACATTCAACTTGTACCCCAAAAAGAGGGCTTTTGTACGTCAAATAGCTACAATGACGGACTGCCATACAATTGCATAAAAATTGTATATACCAGTTTTGTTTTGTTCAATCAAATTTCCTTTTCCAACAGCCGGAAATAAGTATTTTTAATTCATTATCAAATTGGGCCGAAGTCCCGGCGGTACTGCAATACCGGGCCAACCCGCGACAGAGGTGGAGCAAGCCCCTAGCACTCCGTCTGTTTCCAAAAATCAGTTTAACATTTGTTGTTCTCCAATGGAGAAACTATCAGATGTTAAGCTGATAAGAACAGATACTACACTTTGATCTTAGCCATAAGGCCGAGAAGCGATAAATTGAATTAGGCAATTTACAGCCTCTCCATGAACGAGATACCTAAGCCTGTTGGGAATTGTAAATCCAGTATGGAATTGTTTTGGCTTAAATTTATATTGCCTACTTTCGGGTGTTCTGGTGTCAGACGGGTTTGTTTGAAATTCCCAACTGTTTAAGGCAGCACCAGCATGGAGAGACTGCCTGTTGGTGGTGCCAAGTCACTCTGGCTTCTTTTCAGTTGTCGAATAAATCTTTCGCCTTTTACTAAAGATTTCCGTGGAAAGGAGCACTCTAATGAGTCTAAACTGAATTTTTTGTGGTGCCTGGTAGCTTCGGTTGCCGGGCCAATTATGAATACATTCGAAAGAAGAAACTTTTTCAAGAAGATGTGAATATTATTGCAAGTTTAAATAAAACGTTAATTATTATGTATATTTTTAAATTCATTGTTTATTAGACTAATTAAAACTACGTATCACAAGAGAGGGAAAAAAATATATATTTGTATAAATTAGTTGCGCGAACCTTCGAGACGGCCACAAGGCAGTGCTTCGCAGGGTCCCCTTAACCGCAGTATACTAGTCTATTATATAGTCAGCGCAGTTCTATACCCAGCCAGTCATATGCGGAGCGCTCCGAAGCAGGACTGAAAAGGGACTCCCAAAGCAGGACCTCGAAGGAGCGTTTCCGGAGCACTCCGAAGCAGGAGTGAAAAGAGACTCCCAAAGTAGCACCTCAAAGGAGCGTTTTTTGGAGCGATCCAAAAAGAAAAAATGCTGCTGCGGTGACTTAATCCCAGGCCTCGACCAACTGCGTACTTTCTTAACTATGGTTTTGACGCTACGTCTTGCTTAAGGCTAATAGCCGAGTGGGCTAAGACGTCCGTCCGTGTGTTCAGCATTTGTAAGAGAAATAACCAACAACCACACACCACGGTTCGCGTTGGTCCGGTGCTGGGTCTAGTCTTCCACCACCCACACACACACACCGCCCCTTTTTAAAAAAAAAAAACGAGAAGGCCACGCTAACTTCGTCTGTGCCGAAGTTTTTATACCCTTGCAAAAGCTGTTTTTGAAATGACAGAGTTTAAGAACGCTTGGATAAAAATCAAAATCTTTTTTTAACTAAAATCGATTTTCCGTCAGATGAACATTTGATTTCGACCAAATTTCGCGAATCTTTTTGAAAACATATCAAATTAACAATCGCCAAGTTTAAGAACGATAAAATTGAAAACAAAAAAGTTTTTCTCACTAAGACTCATTTTCCGACCGATAAGTCCTATGGCAGCCTGCAGATATAGTCATCTGATTTCGACCAAATTTTTCAAATTAGTTTGAAAGCGTTTAGTGTTAATAATCACCGACCTTAAGAACGATTTACTTGAAAACAAATATTTTTTTTCAGTAAGACCCATTTTCCGACCGATCGGTCCTATGGCAGCTATAAGATATAGTCTTCCGATTTTGATAAAAGTTTGCGAATCTGTTTGAAAGCATATAATATTAATAAGGGACGAGTTTGAGGACGCTAACATAGAAACCAAAAAAGTTTTTCTCAGTAAGACCCATTTTCCGACCGATCGGTTCAATGGCAGCTATAAGATATAGTCATCCGATTTTGACCAAAGTTTGCAAATCTGTTTGAAAGCTTTTAATATTAATAATGACCGTGTTTGGGAACGCTAACATTAAGAACAAAAAAGTTTTTCTCACTATAACCCATTTTTTTACCGATGGTTCCTATGGCAGCTATAAGATATAGTCATCCGATCCGGTCGGTTCCGACATATTATCAGCGTGCAGTAAAAAGAAGACTCTGTGCAAAATTTCAGCTCGATAGCTTTAAAACTGAGAGACTAGTTTGCGTAGAAACAGACGGACAGACAGACGGACAGACAGACGGACAGACAGACGGACAGACAGACGGACAGACAGACAGACAGACAGACGGACGGACAAAGCTCAATCGACTCAGCTCGTCGCCCTGATCAAGAATATATATAGTTTATGGGGTCGGAAATGAATATTTCTATGCGTTGCAAACTTCTGGGCAAAATTATAATACCCTTTGCAAGGGTATAAAAATGGCTGAAAATGGCACTTTTTAAGGCGATTTGTTTTTTGAGTGTAGGGACTCCTCTTCGGACCATTATCGGATCACCGAAACCAATCTCAAAAAACCTTCGTCTAGGTTATCTTTGGATGATTTAAGGAGTCCTTTTCAAAAAACCATAGGCTAATAGAGGAGTCCGCACTGATCCTTTGCGGGTTATCTGAGTGAGCATTCTGGGACGCCGAAATCACTCATTTGAGGATTCCTTTAGGCACACTTTTTTCATATATATTAAACAAAACCCTTTTCTCCGGCGGATATGCTTCTTTGGGTCACTTGTCGGAGCATGCCTAGGAGGCTCAGCGCACCGTACAGGGAGTCCTAATGGAGCACCTTGTGGACTCCGCTGGTTGGCTGGGTAAGGGCAACAGCTGAAAAAGTACTAGTGGCGGTCCCGTTCGCTTGAAACCATTAAGTCGCAGAAGTTATTTGTGGTAACTTACTTGGCTGCGATGTCCCATAATGCCAGCCTTTCTTATAACTTACTTCTTACTTTCTTCTTATAAAAATACAAAAGAGAGCGAACTAAGAAGCAGAACACAAAAAATTCGTCCGCCGAGATGCGTCGCTCGCAACTGTTGTTCACAGACTGACATCTAAGAAGTAAGCAAAGAGAGCGAGAGAGCGAGTTCGACTACCTAGTTAAGTATGCCTTGCTACTGAGCACATGTTCATATCAACTGGTGTACCTCTCTACCCATGATGCAATAAGTATAAGGTGGTCCCGTCCGTAAAAGCTGTACTTATTGTAAAAGCTTTATTGTGAAAGCTTTTGTTTGTCGTGTGTGTGTGAGTGGAAATGACAACATTTTCTGTGTTTAACCCCCTTAGTATGTATGGCAGTGGGATACATTTACCGCCTACAGTAGAAACTTATGCAACAATGAATTCTATAGATGTAGGAAAATGTCATATTGTCTGACAAGATTTTGGAGAGTCCCAATTTTTTGATCATGTACCCTGCCACGTACTCGATGGCATCCTCTGTAAGCTCGTCCAAGCTATTTTCTAGACTTGGAGGTAGCTCAATCGAAGTACCGTCATAGGGGTCAGTACAATTTTTATTTTCCCATCTTTGGAAACATCAATTAAATTCCCTGCCTCCATTTTAAATTTATAAATAAAATAATTTCGACAATAATTGTAAAATTTGATTTTTGTCTGCTCACGTAAGAGTTAAAGGAACAAACGAAAAAATCGTCCGCTACGAACCTACTGTGTTGACAGCCAGCTGAGCACTGACAATAATATACTAAACGAGAGAGCCGCGCATACGACGGGACCACCTTATACTTATTGCATCATGAACGGGTGTACCTCTCTCGCATGGTAAAAATCTGATGACTCTACCTTGATAATTATACCATGCTGTAGCTTTTCAAGTCTCTGACATCTATTGATTTCCCAAGCTGACAAATAGATAGCGTCTCTTCTGTGTCTCCATTTGACTTTGACCGGCCAAGCCTGAAGGCAATTGTTATATGTAGGCTATATATATCGACAAAATTGTGTTGAAGCAGATAATCAGGCCTGTTCCGAATCACGACCGTTTTCAAAAAGAAAACGAACGTTTTACATTTTGCTGTTCCGAATTCCGAACGATTTGGTTGCGTATTGACTTTTCGAACACGGTTTCTAAACCGGTTTAATCATCAGCTGGCTGGATGGCCCACGCAATCTCTGAACCTTTTTCGTTTTTCATGACCACCGCTCATGTCTTATGAACGGAAAAATTAGACCACAATCATGACAATTTGGTAATGATTTTAGAACGTGAAATCGTGAGAACATGAGAATTGCAAATTAGCTAAGCTTCTTGCTTCTTAATAGGCGTTTCAAAATTTTAGTTAAATAGCCAGAAGTTTTTAGTTTAGTACGGACATAGCTGGTTTGAAGACTGATCTCGGTAAGTAAAAGTTTTTGTAACAGATTGTGATTAATTCTAATTGTCTTGCAGTTGCTGATTAGTGAAGATACTTTACCAAGCTCAATCACTGCTCATTGAACGAGAAAGTCATTATGAATGGCATTGTTTTGATCTGGTTGCTGATGATCATGGGTTTGGTCAATTTTGGCGCAAATGCGGAATATGTTTATTGTCGCCGTGAAAGGGGGGTCTGCACAAGTGACCCCGACTGTTGTCGCGGTTACAGATGTGGTCCGCGTTTTCAATGTCAGAGAAAACGTTGAGACAGCATTATAAGGATATAATGACACATTCAATTTGAACGAATTATTTTAGTCAAAACTTTTTGTCTATTTGGAAAAGTCGTTTAAATTCACAGCATATTGATGCATTAACTAAAATAATTGTTCGTAACAATTGAATGTGTCCTTCCACCCTTATTATAAGGTTTACAAATTGTGCTGCAAAAGTAAATAAATCAAGCAAGAAAGCAAAACAAACCACATTGTCAAGTTTGAATAATCGGATAGGGTTGACTTGAAATTTATAAATCCAATTTATTAATTTATTATTAGCAGATTGTTGTGGGTAAATGGCTATGGCTATGACTTGGAATATAAAGCCCATTTGCTTTGGAATCATGATATTACACCTTCGGTTTCTGATCACAGCCACAAAAATCGCCAGGCTTGGACTCTAGTCCATTTTCCAGTTTCCATAACTGAAAACTGCTTTGCCGCCTTAACAAACTATAAATGTAAGATCATGTGAACACACATATGTTCAGAACATGGGAAATCAAAATAATAATTTAAATCGAAAGTCAAACATTTGTTGCCAGCAAAATGTTAAGTAACTTTTTTTTTTTTGACTAGCTTTATTTATGGTAACAGTTAAATTATTCTCAAATAACATTATTAGTAATATCATGTTACCCACGGTTATTTTTGCTGATTTTTTTAGATTTTATCCATCGAAAAGTTGTATACCACTTCCTGTATTGCATAATAATAAAAAAATTTAAAATTCCATGCAAATTTGCTAAGCGTTTTTTTTTTTCAAAGAACAGATTTTTCCCATACTTAGAAAATAAACCAGATATAAATCTAACGAAATCAATCACATTCATTGACAAAGAGTAGAGTAATCCCGCTTTTTCTTGAACCGTAAATAGTGGCGTCATGTCTTATAAACATTTTGCGCTCACTTTATGAATGGCTTTAACATGATTTAAGAACATTTTGTGCTCTCTATATGAACCCAGAAAAAATTCAAAAAATAATTGTGGTTTGTTTGTGTTATTAAAACTTGAAAACGACTGGATCAAACTAGATACTTTCTTCTACGGATTTATTCGTAAGGTTTTGGAAAAAAGAAACGAAGAAAAATTCTTAGCAGGTGACGCTGTAGGCTTACATTTCGCTTTTCAGTTCAATTCAATTACAATTCTAATACATGGCGCAGTTGGCGGTCATTCCTGTTATATATTTAAATGTCCATATATAATACATCAGCCGTTTAACAACACTCCTTACAGCACACATCTCCACTAACACACACACACAAATGTATAAAAGACTCTTGCAGTATACCGAAAATAAAGACAGTCGTAAACAAGCTCAAAACGAGATCAGTTCGTCTTTCTTGTCCAAACACTACAATTCCCTTTGACAGCTCAGCACTTATTCTTACTAAGTTGTTTTGTTTTTCGAGTTGTTCTACAATATTAAATTGCTCATTGGCTTTTTGAAAGGCAAATGAAGGGTTAGTGGTAGCTTTATGTGGGATTTATACAAAGTGATGATCATTTACCAAGAAGAAGTCGTGCTTACATTGGTCAGTGTTCTCAAAACGCAACGCATAACCGAAATGTCTTAGCATGTCAAAGGGAAGAGGATCGAACCAGAATGATTGAAAGTTGTAGGCGACGGTCAGCAGAGATGAACGATGCTTAAACTGTATTGAGACTTGACACTAAGAGAACTCTCTTGAAAAAAAATCGATTGGCTCCCGAATTTTCAAGAATTTTGCTCTTTAAATCGAGCTAAATTCGGTTTTGGCAATTTGGTTTTTATAGGCAAGGGAAGTGAGGAGAGGTATCGGAGCAAAGATTGCAAGCCAACTTTGAGAGAATAGCATTGAACAAGCTCTTACAGTTTCGTTTTTCATGGGAGAGGGGTGTCTGTGTAGAAACTACAGAGAGGAGAGTGCGATCGGTTATTGAGAGGATAACACTGTCGTTGTCAGATTTGAGCGGTCGGCTGTTAGTTCATTTCATGTTGAACGTTTCGAGTGTGAAGTAGTAATCGATTAAAGGATTGTATAAAATAAAGACAACGTTGAGAACACCTCAAATAAAAATAAAAAAAACATTAAATAAAGAGAAAAATTATGCTCCTACGGGAACTTGATTCATGACCTCGACTTTTTGGCGAATGTCTTGTCCACTCAACCACGGTCCTTGCTGCTCGCTGGGCAGCAAACTCCCAACTGCTTACATTTTTAACTAAGATGTAGCCGTCAGGTCTCGCCTATGCCTGATGGTCGATTAAGCTAAATCGACAATCAAAAATTTCAAGTGCGCTTACGTTAACTTGAACACACACATCTTAGGATTACAAATATGCTGCCTTCAATAAAATCCGATTTTAAATTTCGAATATATAACCCTTTAAAGAGTTATAGACGCGTCTATTGTGTGTGTTACAGTCTCTCCCTCCCACTCCCGCTTCCCATTTCTTTTAAATATTTAGTTTAAGACTTTTATTTTGAGAATATTGTTACTTGGATCAAGTATTGAAACTCTTGAACCAAGAATGTCGGCATCCAAAATTCATTCTTGGATCAAGAATTTTCATTCTTTCCGTACTCTACTCTCTTTTTTTCTCTAATTCTCCGAGTGTATGAGCCAAACAATCAATACAGTTCAGTTCGGTAAAATGTCTCTCGTTTGTCAGAAAAGCAATGCAGTTAAATTTAAGAAAGAACCGCCTTTCCAGAGTTATTTCTACCACCAGGACCATTGCGCATGTTGCTTTACGGTTTCCTACAATAACAAATGCGCGCTGTGAGCATAAATCGTGGGCACCCCTGGTGTAAAGGTTTGACATATGGAGTCTGATACTTTCTTAATTCAAAACTGGACAGGTTCAAATGTTTATAAGTAGCTATATTTAGATTTTGGTCAACGAAGGGTCACG